>OY735262.1:6716927-6853122 GCA_963457715.1 Argyresthia albistria
GATCTGCTCAATACCAGGTACAAATACAATGCGTGGCTGACGGGCAGGCAACGCATAGCCTAAACCGGTGGACCTAGAGCCATGAAACTTTGTACAGGGGTTCCTTAGTAGCGTGGTGTAGCACTGATATGAGATTTGACAAAATTAATTCCCCAAGGGGGGGGGGGGGGGATAAGGGGTTACAGTTTGTATTAAACTCAATCTAATCAAATAGGGTTTGTGGAAGTCGGTTTTTTCTAAAGTTTACTTTTTGTTTCAATTATTTGTCTTTCTACAGCACTACCTACCTACTTGTGAACTGAGAGAGTTATAAGTCGAACCAAATGAGATCAAAGTCAATGGGTTTACATAAGAATCGCAGAATTCAGTCTACCACAGTCTACATCAGGTGGCGATGATGAGAAAATCAGTATACGATATAAATAATACTTGCCACGACAAATCAAATCAAAGGTCAAGAGCATTGAGCTACCATTACTACGTATAGAGGCGCTGTCTCAAACGAAAAGCGCCTGTAGTTTCGTTGTCCCCACAGCCTCTGTCCCCAGTGAATGGGGACAACGAAACTGTAATAAAATAATTATTTTTTATGCCCGTTGTCCCCATCGGCTCTTTACACATTCAGTGGGGACAACGAAACTATAATAAATTAATGAAATAGTTTCCTGTTGTCCCCACTAGCCATTTTCTAGTGAAATGGGGACAAGAAAACTTCATAAAATAATAAAAAAAAGTTCCGTTGTCCCCATCATCAAACGAAACTTCAAAATCCTTTTTATGATATTTATTTTTAATTGTGCCTATCTATATTCTATATCCTATTCACTTCCAAATACTTCCAATCACATTTATACGCACCTCAGCAGATAAAATTTAACCCTGATAGTGCTGATGTCACTCCCAAAAGTGTTATTAATAGCTAAATACCATTTAAAAAAGGAAGAATTAATAAAAATCGGTGTCATTGTGTCCGTCGACTGTTTGTTTTACATAGGCGTGAAAAAAATATCAAAACCATACGCGATGCTAATGCAAAATATACAGGGTGACATTTAATTGGCTGACCATATTTTGAGGAATGATACCATCATAGTAAATAACTTTCCCCTAAGAAACATAATGGTCGCAAATGAAAAGAAAATGGGTATAGTAACTTGTAATTTAAACAAATAAATGATTTATAACAAATAAATGATTCATATGCGACCATTATGTTTCTTAGGGGAAAGTTATTTATCATTTCTCAAAATATGGTCAGCCAATTAAATGTCACCCTGTATATTTTGCATTAGCATCGCGTATGGTTTTGATATTTTTTTCAAGCCTATACAATACAAACAGTTTACTATCATTCCCCAAAATATAGTCAGCTAATTAAATGTCACTCTGTATACATTACTTACACCGGATGAGAAAACAAAAGGCCGATATGTAACACCCATAATGTCGGCGTTTAACAAAGAACATGTTTTACAATAATATATTTCGTGAATTTTAGTTCTAAGAAAATATGTCGTTGACTTGACTACTCACTAACAATGTTATGTTAGGCCTGCGCGCCTCCACCAACACCGTCGTGTGCGCCGCGCGATCTTGGCTCGGGAGTCCCATCCATCGACAGTGGCTCCAATATCAAACAGTGAGGCCTTCTGCCTAAAATTCTTAATATCTTTCTTGCTTGTTTGTTTTATAATGTACCTATACCACCCTATCAGTATTTTTGTTACTTAGCTTTATATTCACTGATCTCAAACTAGACTGATATTTATATTTTAGTAAGTACCTATAATGTTATCCACTAATATGTGAATTTACTTTTTGATGTGTTTTATGTTTTTGTGTTAGTTTATAAGATATGGAAATTTTATTTCTGGAATAAAGTTATATTATTATTATTATTATTGTTAGTGCAAAGCCTTCATTGGCTCATTCAAAATCCCTCTCCTGGATTTTTGAACATCATTTTCGCACAGCACTTCTTACTGGAATTTCTTAGTGTGTTTGTGGACTCAGTGTGTGATTGGTGTTGCCGAAATTTTAAAAAGGAGAAAATGTAAGTAAATTCATATTTTTATAATGTATCTATCTAGATACCTGCCATTCCTATTGTATAGACTTTGGACACATTATTATAGGAAAATTGTCAGAACAATCAGAAAAGAGCGCGGAAAGCGAGGCCACATTGTGAAATATGCCACAGAGATTCCCTGCAGCTCTTCATATTATGTTTATACGAAAATGGGTGCTAATACTACCTAATTAAATTATTATTATTTTATTATCAGCAGTATCAATAATGTCACAAGCGGGTACTTCGAGAGGAATAAGTGATTTGGAGTATATACAGAGAAAAGGAGGTACAATACTTTTACACGCTGGACACCAATTCACCAAAAAAGCAACGTTCAAAAACGGAAACATACTATGGGAATGCCACTTGCGAAAGAAAACCAAATGTACTGGCAGAATGAAGATTAATGAAGTAAGTTACTAGTTAGTTACTAGTTAAACACATTTTGATTTATTGATTTGATGCTTAAAACGTTGTTATCTTCATGCAATATTTATCTACCGTAAAAAATAAAAATAAACATGAAATTGAAGTTATGTACAATAAATACAATATGTGATATTTGGTATTGTATTTATTGTATGAATTGTTTTATTTTAACTCTTGTTGCACTAGTTAATAAAAAGGCTTAAAGAAATATGATTTATTAACTTTTAATCCGATGATGATAGTACAATGGGGACAACGGCACTACAAAACTTAATATACCCGTTGTCCCCATAGGCTGTATCCCTACAATGGGGACAACGGTACTTCAAAAAATGTATATCCCGTTGTCCCCATTGGCTTTATACATACGAATTCATACGATGGGGACAACGGCACGGAAAAAAATGGCGTTCCGTTGTCCCCACGATGGGGACAGAGACAATGGGGACAACGAAACTACAGGGAAAAGCGTATCGTGTCGCTACTTGATCACGTGGGAAGCGGGGGGCGGGGCGAGCGCACGTATAGATTGTACAACGCTGAAGTGACACTACTAAAGTACCTAAATCACCTCATTTGAGTGCAGTTTATTACAACATGTAATCACCTACCTAATTAATATTAAAGAAAATGGTTAGGTAGATAACTATTACGCTTTTTTTAAGATAACTAAGCTGGGGTTTCGAAACTATACCCTAATGTTTGGTAATATATGCAAAAACTAATGAAAAATCTGCATGATTAAAGCCTGGCTGGGAATGGAATGAAATAAACGAACGAAGTGAAATAAAAATCCATTATTCATATTTTATGTATAAACTTTAAGTATTTACCTTAACCGGTAAATAAAGCTTACCGGTTTAGTAACTAAAAAGTTAGACGTGATTCTTTCATATTATTATATTCTTTATTTCGGACTTCTAGGTCCATAACACATACAACAGTACAGTAAAATATAAACTTACACGTAACATATAACAACACAAACAAAAACAATAACAGCCTTACGTGGACACATACATATATGTAGTTGAACGTTGAACCTAGTTGAAACGTTGTTACCCTCGAAAAATCCCATTTCATATTGCTTCCCGGAATTATTTCTTGTTTTTCCTAAAATAGAATTATTCCCGGGTAGAATTCCATCACAAGCCCCATTCCGATGTGTGAAGTAATCACTCGTAAGTACCACCATTAGTACCTACGTGTATCTTATCTGTATACGGTTCACTTTTCATAATCTATGGCTTTCATACAGAAGTAAGGTGCAGCAGAGTATAGATTGCGGAAATAAGGAAAAACGCAAAGAAACAGCCATATATACACATATATCGCATTGAAACAGCCCTAAATCGACGGCAATCAAAGAGCCTATTAGACAACAGCCCTAAATCGACGGCAATCAAAGAGCCTATTAGACTACGCTGTCGGCCGGCAGGGCCCTGTCTGACTCACTGTCTCTTTCTAGTCGATCCATCAGAGTGAGACGTCTATACAAATCGTGCCCTGCCGACAGCGTAATGTAATAAGCGCTTAATTTGTATCAGGCTCTTCGCTTTACTTTCATTTAACTAGATGGCGTTAGCGGCGGATATTTATTTTGTATACCATACCATTCAATTCAATTCAGAGACTTAGTTATTGTTCTGGGATTCAGACATACAGCTGCTGCAGCTATCCAACGATCTTTTGGCGTGCCGCGTGCGAGATGACAAGTAGAAACGTATTTTTTTTGACATGTTCATGGTATTAGGTTGCGTAAAACTGGCGCCCCCCTGAAAAAGTAACTCACACGCCAAAAGATCGTTGGATTAGCGAACTAGCGAGCCTTTTGATTTGTTCATATTTTTCACAGATGGCAGCAATTCACTCGCCATTTTACATTTGGAAAAAATAATGTTACATGACGTGCGTGCCCATGGTGTCAAAGGTAACGCCATCCTCGACGACGCGTGACGTAGGCAGTAGCTATTTGCATCTTTCTTTTTCATCGAGGCCCTCTGCTGAAAGACAAAGATGCAAATAGCTACGTCACGCGTCATCGTGGATGGCGGTACCTATAAATTCTTACCTATATTACCAAATAATAGTAGTTGACCGAGCGAGCGAAGCGTCTCCGTTTCAGGTTTGGGCAAAAATGCTTTCGTATGTCTGTCCGGTTGTTCTCCTCTACAGGTCGCATTTATGAACCGATTCTCGTGAAATTTTGTGAGCAGGTTGGAAAAATAAATAGAATTTTTTACTCTAGCCAGTTTTTAGATTTTTTTCAAAATGGCGGAGTTATGGGGTTTGAAAATGTAAAAAAAACCGATAAAGCCCAATTGGCTTGACGGATTTTAACAAATGAGGTGTCGTTAGATTTGTGGAGATCGTGAGAGTGACACAGACCATATTATTTTAGTGAAAAGTCAATAGATTGTATTTCAAATCGCAAAATGTAGTTTACATAGTTATTGGTGCGGCTACTTTCATACTCCAACTCCATGTACGTAACTAGGTACTTTCATAAGTCACATTTTGGTCAGTTATACACTCTGCTTTTCACTTCGATTCTATTGCATTCTTTCTTACTTTCATACTCTATGAGTCCATGTACGTAACCAGGTATAAAGTATTGATTTTATTTGTAATTAAGTAATGTGTTTTATAATTTTAATATGCTCCTCTGCTGTTGATGTCCCAAATAAACAATTTTGGTAGGTACCTACCGTTTCCACCAACAAGCTCGCGAGGTCTACAGCTCACAGAGCCACTAGTTTATGAAACTATTGCACTAGTGGCTCTGTGAGCTGTAGACCTCGCGAGTATGTCGGTGGGAAAGCTGAACTGCTAACACACATAAAAAAATAACCCAAATAATTTTCTTTCAATAACACATACAAACTTATGAATGTACCTGGTTACGTACATGCAGTATGAAAGTAGCCGCACCAATAACTTTGTAAACTACATTTCGCGATCTTTAATACAACCTATTGACTTTTTACTAAAATTATATAGTCTGTTTCACTCTCATGGTCTTTACGAATCCAACGACACCTCATTTGTTAATATCCATCGAGCCGTTTGGGTTTTAGCGATTTTTTTACATTTTAAAACCCCATATCTCCGCCATTTTGAAAAAAATCTAAAAACTGGCTCGAGTAAAAAATTCTATTTATTTTTCCAACCTGCTCACAAAATTTCACGAGAATCGGTTCATAAATGCGACCTGTAGAGGAGAACAACCGGACATACGAAAGCATTTTTGCCCAAACCTGAAACGGAGACGCTTCGCTCGCTTCGCTCGCTCGGTCAATAATACCTAGTTATGTGCAGTTTCATACACTAGTTTATCTACTCTCATACTTGTGTCTCTCCTACAAAAATCTAAGTTAAGCCCTAACTCTTTATTAATCTGTGGTTAAGCCAGTTATTCAATACTCCATTTTGCGTGACAGCCCATCACCGCAGCTATGTAGTAAAACTAAAGATTTTCTCAAATATCAAATCTCATGTCCCAAATACCCCCTTTAAATACCCCTTTAAAATATTATGTTGATCGATCAGAGTCAACCTATATAGTCTGTGGAGTCAGTCAACCAGTCCCTGGGCCTCAATTCTCGCACTACCATCATCTCCATTGTTGAGATATCGGTTTCGGTCAGATAACTCCGTCGAAAACGATCTCTATTTATATTTATTTCGATCGAAAACGTGTCGAGTTGGTTGTAAGGCGGGTCGTGAGAATAGCTTTTTTTGTTTTCGATAGAGAGGAATTAAATTAAATTCGGTATCTCGAATGGATATTTCAACCACGGAGATAATCACGGCGGCGGCGCGAGAATTCCCCCCTAGCTTATCGCGATATTTTAAATTTCGAACATAATATTCTTCTAGCCATGTGACGTTCTCATCAGATGTTCCAAGTGGTCAAGTCTCAGTAAAAGAAACATTCGAAAACATCGGTTCTTATTTTCTGAGCTCTGGGATTTACTACCCGTTCGCTATAAGTTTGCCGGTGCGTGGAATGCGGTTGCCCTCCCCCAACCGCCAACCGCACCCCTGAGTCGCCCTATTCGCACACCGTTAGCAACGTCATCGCTGACGCGTCGCAGTACTCGCAGTCTGCTCTTGTGCGACTTTTTATTTATTTTTTATGATATTTTTATTTATTTATGTGTATTAATGTGTATTTATTGAAATAAAAAGCAAAGATTTTGAAATAATGGTTTATTTACAGCTAAGTTTGTACAATAAATTGGAAAAAAATCCATGACCCCTGATTCTAATTAGAATTTGGAATATACACTCGTAGGTAAGCCTAACTGGACTAAACTATTTTTATTGTTGTAGATTATTTAATATCGATCGAATGTGTTAAATGTTGCCTAATAAAATGTTTTGTAAATGTGTAATATTTCTGCTAACCCTACCTCTGAGTGACGTCACATCGTCACCGGCAAACTTATAGCGAACGGGTAGTATATCATAGTTACATAATTAGCAAATTTCATTTCATTTTGGTTGCACTCTAGTTACACTACTTTTGACAGGTTTCACCATTTTTGACTGGGCTTACTCAAATAATATCTCACTTACGTGACGTGACGCTTTCGGTAAATTTTTCTCATGAATCTTTCCTTTCCTTTCCTTTCTACCTGTGCAGGTTTCAATTTATATTCTTAAAACACCTTTATTTTCCCATAATTATACATCTTTTTCCACAAAAATGGGAGGATGGAAAAGGAAAATTCCGGGTGATTGCCCATTGCTATAGGTTTATGATGTGTGAGTAGGTATCTATTGATGGGCAATCACTCGGAATTTTTATTTTTTTCCATATTTTTTTCAAATCCTTCCATTTGGTTGGGAAAATAAATATGTGTAAATATGGAAAAATAAAGGTAAGGTGCGGCGGGGCTATTTCGTCAGCGGGGCTATTACGTCAACTGGCTATAACTCTCGTTCTGTGAGTAGTTATCAGTAGAAACAACTATGTTTTGGTAGAAAAGTAGCAAGTTCTTTCTTCAATAAATCACAGATGGAGCAAATAGCGCTCAACCTGTGTGATTGACGGACCCATTTTGAAATCAACCATTTTTTTTACACGTGCAAAAAAACGTTCCTCATATTTATTAGGTTTCCAGGTGAATTTAGTGGTTTTTTCGGAAATCTATCAAGGTGTGCTATAAAATTAAAAGCCTGAGTATAATTTTAGCTTATTAGTTTATTCCTACGCTTCGTTTTCGCCCTGTTATTCAACCTGATGTAATAGCCCCATCCAACCGATGAGGAAGGGATTTGGAGCCAAAATATGCTGACGTAGGTAATTGCCCCTTTGTTTTTATATGGAAATGAAAAAAAAAACAGTTATGCCCATAGGTCGACAAGAAGGGTCTATATTTTACCGAAATTACTGATGTTTCTTTGACACTTCACTTGTATCTGTTTATGTATGTATGAAATAAACATACTTCTTTAATTTAATTTATTTTTATTAATATATGTACGCAAGTACCCTGTTCTCTTGAAGAGAAGAACAGAACTTAAACAGTATACTTAAAAATATACGTGTATATTTTTTATTATTTCATCATTATCGTCGCAAAATATACACGTTAACGAAAAAGAAATATCATTAAAGGCCAGGTATGTTAATTTAAAATAATTTGAGTTTTTTTTCTGTTAATCGACAATAATGCATCACATCACTAATATATGGGAAAAGATGGGATGTTGACGAAATAACCCCTCAAATTTATCAGAAATATGTAAAAGTGATTTTTTCCCTTAATCATACCATCCTACTACGTGGTTTTAAAGTTTAAATTTGCATGCTTTCTGCCTCAATAATGTCTAGTTTTAAGTTTCAGCATCAAAGCCAACTAGATGTCGGAGTAATAGTGAGTTGACGGAATAGCCCCACGTGGGGCAAATATTTTTCTATGAGTTATCTGCACAAAATAACAATTAGACTAGAATATGAGGACAGTAAGGATTAAAACACGATCACAATTTGGCAGTTCTACACATAAATTCTGCATATACTAATATTTCTTGTAAATGTATTTTTTAAGTTTATGTGCAATAAACAATATGAATGAATATGAATAGGTACGAATAAAATTTTCATTCATATTCCAGGTGAAACGATTAGTTTCGTTCGGCCAGTTTTCAAAAATCTACCAATCATCATTATTTTCGGGATCTATGGGGCCAAGGCCAAGTCCACAAAATTATGGCTACGTTGGTAGCTAACTAGCAAATGACCTCCTCTTGCTGCTGATTTCGTTTGGACATTCATCTACCGAACACCCTGTAAGTATTTATATTATTAGGTATGGAATGGTACTTAAATATCTGAGCAGATTCACATGACCATATTGATATACCTATACGGGTATGGCCGCCAAAAATTGTACATGAACGGTCGTGAACGGGTAACACACGGTAACATTCGTGAGTGACAGTAACGCGTGTGAACTTTATAAAGCCTAATGTAATAATCTAAGAAAAATACCTAAAGCCCCATAGCTCAACTCAGTTTGCACAACTGTGTTACAAAATTGCGTACAAAGGCGAGCTTATACCCAATAAGGGATCTCTTTCAGCAAACAAACTTCACATTATGATTTTTCATAGTTGTTAGTGGGATAAGCTCGCCTTTGTACGCGATTTTATAATACAGTTGAGCAAACCGAGTTGAGCTATGGGCCGTCAGAGACCTTTGCTATTATGTTTTTAAAAGTGAAACTTTATTATGGAGGGGCTTTGAAATTGTTGTTGTTGCTTGATCAAATTGATAAGGGTCATAACCATAATCCTTGATATTTAGGGTGTCATAACACGCGTATTGACTTTTTGAAAGATAATTTGAAAAAAATAAATTGAAATGTGAAATAACTTAGAATAAAATAAAAAAGACACGAATTTATTGGTTTTTTAATGGTTATTTTTTTGCGATTTTTATATGTTTAGTTTATAGATTATAGAAATTTTATGTATTAAATATTTTTTATTTTTTCGAAAAAGTGAAAAATAAAAAAGTTATGGCTTATACTTCAACGTTCCAAATGTTACATAATTCTGCATCTTTCTGACAAAATAGGTCTTTCGAGAGCACAATTTTAAAAAGTATTGAAACAAAAAAAATAGTTAAATGACTACTAGCGAATTTAGAGAGCAACACGGCCTTCTTAGTTAAATATGTGAATTTTAGTCAGTCTTCCTCATAAAAAACCCTGAGCTGTGTAATTGACCCTTATTCCACGGATAAAAAATAATTATTATGGTGTAGAAAGAAGTCTTTGAGAAATGCGACCTGTAGAGGAGAACAGACATACGGAAGCATTTTCGTACTAATTCTGAAACGAAGACGTTTCGCTCGCTTCGCTCCCTCGGTCAAAAAGAGAAGTTGTAGCCGTTTTATAGTTGTGTCACCGTTTTATTTTAGATTCTACAGTGTAAACTGCTCCTTACAACGGAAGGACTTTAGTTCCTGACCTACTGAAATTGACCTTGGGAGGGGGGAAGGGGGGAGGGGGGAGGTGGGGGGATGCCCCCCCTACTACTCCCCCCGAACGGAACTGTATAGTTTCTGAGTTATGATTTTTTTAATTTTTGGAGGTTACATAATATAAGGACTTTAGATCCTGACCTACTGACCTTGACCTTGAGGGGGAGAGGGGGGGAAGGGGGAGGGGGGCAGATGCCTCCCCTACTTCTCCCCCCCCGCGGAAGTGCCTAATTGCTGAGATATGATTTTTTAAAGTTTTGAGTTTTGAAGTTTTTTTGCATTGTTGGGCGGGGGAGTTGGAGGGGATGAGGGGTTGGAGGGGGGGTTGTCAGAAGTAGGGGGTCGCCTCGCTCCGCTCCGCTTCGCTCCGGCTCCCGGTTCTGCTTATAAGTGTGTACCTAACAAACCTATCTTTAGTTTTCAAACAGGAAGTAACCTATAATTGATCCAATCGGATTCAAAATGGCCGCCCAACCAACAAAAACTCGGACAGACAACACCCTAAATGCACTCCGTTTCAGAAAAATTACAACTTTTAATTTATCAAAAGTGATATTTTACGTTTAAAATAGATTCATCTTTTCAAATATGCATACAACGAAACGTAACTAATGTATTTTGACCACAGACCATAGATTTTGACATATTTTTTGCGTTTTGTTACATAATTTTACAATATTTTCAGATTTTCAAAAAATCATATCTTAAAAACTACTAATTTCCGTTACCTGAAACTTTCAGGAAGATGATTAAATGACCCCAACTATACGCTAAAAAAGTTTTGACAGCCTAGTCAATAGGTCAGGAACTAAAGTTGAGCCAAAGCTTAAAATCTGCGAGACAAATGCGCCGACCAACTTCTGAACCACTTTCACAGAAAACAAAAGGGCGTTTTCGTTCTAAATGTTGGCGAACCTGGACATAGTGTTGCGATGAACAAAAAACTTTGCTTAAAGGCTGGGAATCTTGCTGGCATCGTTGTTTTTTATGGTAACACCCCTGAAGTATCATTCAAGAAAAAAAGTTAGACACATATATTTCTAAGTAGTTTGTACTTATTATAACGTTATTGCTACAAAAGAATTAATTGGGACAATGGGGGCTATTTGGGAGGTGTCAAAACCACTAAACTAGAGGAACTAAAGGCACTAAACTGACAACCTTCAAATCCGACAGTTCTTGCGCGGTGGCCACAGATTCCATTTTCAAACACACCATTTTAATTAGTTTAGTTAGTATGGTTCATGTTGCCTCCCAAATCGCAGGCAATAGCAAATTTACAGAGGAATTCAAAAGTGTCAAAATGTTACAGATCAAAAAATATTTGAGCTATTTATGTGACTTCGAAGTATGATTTGATAAGTCTAGGTGTGACACGCGATTTTTGTATGAAGGCTAAAATTATCACTTTCCAAAAAAGTTAAAATATGCTCGATAAAGACAATCAAAATGGATCAATATTTTTTATAGGAATAAACATGAAACTGCGAACCAATCAATCAATCAATCCAAAAGTTATCAGAATAAAATTTTATATGGAATTTATGGTAGTTGATGTGATGGATGTGATGGACATTTTTTTTCACCAAATGTACAATTTTTGGCGGCCATACCCATACAATACCTACCACTATTGAAGTCTGTGCACAATAATGTTTTATCGATGAATCTGCTCAGATATTATTTACCCTTCTATGTCCAATTGTCCATGTAGGTAGGTACCTACAATTTATATTTGAAGCCTTGGTTTTGCTGTTTTGCTCATAAAAATGAAATCACCTGTACGACGACGATGGTGCGGGAGCCTTCGTGTGAGGAGTCTGTCTGTCTGACTCTGAGTGACTCTGACTCGCCCTTGCTTGCCTTGACCGCCGTTCTCCCTCCGCCCGAGTCCCGACATTGCCCGATTCTGTCATTCTTCCATCCGACCGACCAATCAAATCATTCGATTTCATCCCCACCCTTGGTTGACTCGACCGACTTTATCCAATGTCCAACAATCCAACCAATCCCGTCAGTTTTTTATTTTTCGTTGTAACGGATGGTTGTGTTTTCTCGTGTCTCGCGTTGCGCGTTTTTGTTACCAAAGTACATGAAAATCACAACAGTTTCAAGAAATCTAGGACGGACTTACTGTTTTTTTGGTTTACATCGTTCTGAATAGAACCCCATTTAGAAGATACCTATCAAAAGTAAGTACCTAGAATTAATGCCTATCTATGCATGTCGAAAGAAAATTCTGTCGCGAAATGGCGGCTACAAGCAGTTCCCATTGCCTAGTGTAGATGGCGCTGTACGCAGTAAGCGTTTCTTGTAAATTTGCTACTCGCTAACAGAGGGCGCTGAGTAATCGATCATTAGCTTGCAGGACGGACTTTAGAAAGACTGCGGTCACAGATGATGAGATGATTATTTTCATCAGCTTATTTTCTATGCAAGATTAGGCGTTTTTCCATACGCCCCGGCCCGGCACCGGCACCGGTAACGGTTTAGTGAGTAAGTAAGAGCAGGCCGGCCGGGGACACTCCGCAAATTACCTACAAAGCTACAAGTACATAGGCCTCGCCGACGCTCCTCGCCAGCGGTGCTAGATTCAGTGGGTTGCCGCCAGCTGCCGCGCGCCAACGTGTTAATTATTTATTAATTAATTAATTTATATAACAACTAATAAAAACTTAACTAGGTTTGTCTAGGCACTGGAAGCCTACCTACCTAGGTACATAGAATATATACTTTACTAAAGAAAGCGAGTAATGTGTGTGATGTGCTCATTATTTTCACAACAAAGTCGATGTTGCCGCGCTACTTGGAGGAGCCAGAAAAGGTGCCGGCAATTACCTCTTTCTGTCGTGGATTAACGACCGGCAATTACCATTCAAAATAAATCGATGATTGTCGAGCGTTGTTTAAAAATGGTAACAAAAAAGGAAGTGCAAAAAGGTTTTATTCAGAATTTGGATCTGTGTGACGACAGGGAGCCTAAAAAAACAAAAGAGCGGGATTTATTTTTGCAATTTTCTTACCGTTATGTCTTGTGTTCCAAATAAATTGTGAAAATTGTGAGTTCTACAAGCAAAGAATCCTCTAATTTAATGTGTTTAACACCGCCGGACATTAATATGGAACCGAAATTAGTGATAGAAAATTTGCCGCCGAAGTCAAAGGAAAAATACAAACTTACATACGAAAAGTTCGCGTAGTGGAAAATAGACAGAAAATGAAAGTCTTTAGTAGAAAACGTTTTTCTAGCCTGTTTTAGGGAGCATCTAAAGATAAATGAAGCCTAATCTCCCTGGAATACTGACTCCATGCTCCGTTTTTGTAAGTCTCTGTTTTAAGAACAAACGGAATGGAATTTTAGTAACTGTACATTTACCATTTTTTTTTTAATTATTACTGGGTTTACCTAAGCTGGTTTTATTTCATTAGCATTGTCTTTAATATTACTAGCATTCTTGGAGTAAAGCACTATACAAGCCTTGGTCCGCAATGACTGCACTGCTGGCCACGTTATGATGGCCTCGAGCTTAGCTTACTACCTTTCTACGATCTCAGCCTTTAAGCTTCGTCAGCATTGCAACCTTTGATGTCCGTGCTATAAAAGCTCGGCCTTTATTCTAGCTTATCCATCAAAGGTTTCAATGCTGACCGCTCTGTATAGGCCTTGAGCTGCGCTACAATGCGCTTTCGGCCACCAGCAGCGCGACCAGCAACGCCGCGATTACAGACTGCTGCGGTAGTAATGTACTAAGTATAGTAGTACTTTCATAATTTGTTTATTGTACAAAATAGACATACCTATAGAAAATACAAATAAGAAAAACAATGTACAAAGGCGAGCTTATCTTTCTTTAACATTAATTTCAAAAGGGGTTGTCAATTCGGTTGTATGTTTTTTGAAGTAAAACTTCTTGGGGCACGGGGGTAAAATTTATTTAACCTCTCAACTGTGGGTTATTCATATATTTGCTTTTCAATTGCTACTAGCCGGGTGCTATCACGAGTGGCTAAGAAATGTAACGGAAATTGGAATCGGTGACGTCAGGGTCGGCTGAAGACTTTTAAAACCGCAACTATTTTCAATACGATTTTTAACTAATCAGATAAGATAATAATACATTCGTACAATAAAGAATGTTAATTAGTGAGAGAAAAACCTGATGAAACGTTAACAAATAAAAATTATTTTAAGCATTCTTCCACGAGTTCTTGATTTCCGGTATGGCCAAGATGGCGCCACCGCCGCCGCCGCCGTTGACTGGGACAAACAAAATCAACTAGCATGACTCAAATTACCTCGTTCAACCTCTTTGTTGGAACCGGAACTTATGTTTGACAGCTGTGCGATGCGATCCATACAGTTTGTAAGAAAAGAGTTTCATCAATGTCACACGGGGGTCGATATGGATTTCTAAAACAAGCAAAGCAATTGCTTTAGTTATTGTTCTGAGAAAGCAATGCATACATTTGAGCGAGACGGCTTAAAGACGTGACGTCAGATGGTATATAATCTGAGCGAGATGCAAATAGTAGTGACACTATTAAATGAGTTAAGTATATCACCACGAGCGCGACAAATTGTAGATAAGTAATGGTGAGAAATAAATGACATGACGTATTAAAAGTAAGTACAAGTATAAAATAATTTCAAATAATCGGACGTCTGAAACTTAAAAGTAACTTGAAGCAGAGATTGGATCTCAAAATTGGAAATTTAAATCTCTTTTAGTATAGGTAGGTATAGGTGTATAGTATAGGTACCACTTAATGATCTAGCTACAGAAGTTTTACTTCTAACACGTGTACGGTGCTACACGCGTTTTTTTTATCTTTTTTTTAAATGTTTGTTACATCGAAACTGGTATTACCTATTTATAAACCGATTTCAAAAAATCTTTCTTTGTTCAAAACGGGAGCCCAATAGTTTGGTCCCATTTTTGAAAATCAGGAATAAGTCCACTAGTTAGGTTTCTACATGAAAAATCTGTAAAGTTTTATTTGTTTTTACCTGGATGACATTATACATCCAGTCTTTTTGGTGCTTATAGTCATAGTCGCAAGATAAATTCTGGCTGTTAGAATCGTATATTCGTTTATATTATGTAATACGTATGGACTTCACCACTGTCAGGAGACAGATTTCGTAGGCTCGTTTTCGAGTCTATAGTAACGACGCTCCATACTAACGACATTTGTGTACCAAGCAGGGAGGACTTAGTCTATCATGAAGTCGGTTTTTTTAACTTGGTAAATTATCATTATTAAATGTTTTCCCATATTATATAAGTATAGTTAGGTAATTGGTTCGTAGTTGGTAAGTAAATATTCAGTTTTTTATTTGTCACAAGAAGACAACCCTAAGTTACATTACACGTGCTGCGCCAGCGTCAGACGAGGATAGAGTTACGCGACAGAAAGAGAGGCAACTTTTAGGTAAATAATGGAAGTGTGTGCGCCGCGCTATGCAGCATGAATTGTAGGTACTTTATTGCGTTGTCGCAAGACTCGCTTTTTAGTTAAATGGTTTTGTATAGTGTCCCATCTGTTCCTAACTCTTTATTAATCTGTGGTAAGAGATAGAACCATAGCTCTGTCCCTCACTTACTCACTATGCCGGTGCCCCGGTGCCGGGCCGGCCGGCCTATGGAAACGCTTATTATTGTATTTATAGACAATTTCAATTACTAGTGCTAGTGCCATATGAGCAGTAACTCTACAAAACAAATATTTATCGATACTATTTCATTTTGGAGTAGGTATGTAGAATTTGTCAAGAAATGCTAGACATTGTGGTCAATTTCCTCACCAACCAAGCCAAAGGAAATGCAGCAAACCTTAGATTCAAGTCCCTGTACTGGCTCCTAGGAAGAAAATCTAAATTATCACTGAGCAACAAACTGTTGGTATAAAAGGCAGTAATCAAACCGATATGGCCGTATGGAATACAGCTCTGGGGCAGCGCATCAGACTCAAACATTAATATCATCCAACGTATGCAAAATGCGGTACTGAAAAGCATGTAAACCGGTCCATGGTACATACGGAACACGGAACTACATCAAACACTGAGGATCAACACTGTGAAAGAGGAAATTGTTGCCCTGGAACAGTCCTATACAAAACGGCTTGCTAATCACCCCAACATACTGGCAGCAAAGCTCACCGAGCCTAGGCCTAAATAGACACAACATCTTAGAACTACATAATTGAAACAAAAAGTAAAACTTAAGAAAAAAACGCGTGTAGCACCGTACACGTGTTAGAAGTAAAACTTCTGTAGCTAGATCATTAAGTGGTACCTATACTATACACCTATACCTACCTATACTAAAAGAGATTTAAATTTCCAATTTTGAGATCCAATCTCTGCTTCAAGTTACTTTTAAGTTTCAGACGTCCGATTATTTGAAATTATTTTATACTTGTACTTACTTTTAATACGTCATGTCATTTATTTCCCACCATTCCTTATCTACAATTTGTCGCGCTCGTGGTGATATACTTAACTCATTCAATAGTGTCACTACTATTTGCATCTCGCTCAGATTATATACCATCTGACGTCACGTCTTTAAGCCGTCTCGCTCAAATGTATGCATTGCTTTCTCAGAACAATAACTAAAGCAATTGCTTTGCTTGTTTTAGAAATCCATATCGACCCCCGTGTGACATTGATGAAACTCTTTTCTTACAAACTGTATGGATCGCATCGCACAGCTGTCAAACATAAGTTCCGGTTCCAACAAAGAGGTTGAACGAGGTAATTTGAGTCATGCTAGTTGATTTTGTTTGTCCCAGTCAGCGGCGGCGGCGGCGGTGGCGCCATCTTGGCCATACCGGAAATCAAGAACTCGTGGAAGAATGCTTAAAATAATTTTTATTTGTTAACGTTTCATCAGGTTTTTCTCTCACTAATTAACATTCTTTATTGTACGAATGTATTATTATCTTATCTGATTAGTTAAAAATCGTATTGAAAATAGTTGCGGTTTTAAAAGTCTTCAGCCGACCCTGACGTCACCGATTCCAATTTCCGTTACATTTCTTAGCCACTCCTGATAGCACCCGGCTAGTAGCAATTGAAAAGCAAATATATGAATAACCCACAGTTGAGAGGTTAAATAAATTTTACCCCCGTGCCCCAAGAAGTTTTACTTCAAAAACCGACTTCCACAAACCCTATTTCATAAGAAACAAATGTCAAGTGCTTTTTGAGTTTAATACAAATTTAATACCCCCAATTGGGGTATTAATTTCGTCAAATCCCATCTTAGTGCTACCTTACGCTACACATAAGGAACCCCTGTACAAAGTTTCATGGCTCTAGGTCCACCGGTTTAAGCTATGCGTTGCCCGTTAGCCATTGTATTTGTACCTAGTATTGAGCATTTCTGGTGGCCGTGTGTGGTCCTCATCATCAGTTCCGCATCACAATATTATGCTTACCATGAATAAATGCACGAGTTATTATGTAAAACACAAAAATCACTATAGGTCTGCCTATAATATTTGAAGAGTTCCCTCAATTTCTCCAGGATCCCTGACTGGTGCCAAGGGACCAATGGGAAAGTAAACCCTTTCAAACAAAAAATATTTTTCCAAATCGGTCCATCCGTGTAGGCGTAATCGGTGTACATACAGAAAAAAAATATATCCGGACGTATTGTAAACCTCCTCCTTTTGTGAAGTCGGTTAATAAAAGGGTATTGAGTCCCTAATCAGAATTTAATGGGCGTTTTCCTCAGTGGAGGTATACCTCAAACCGCCAACCACCCACAAGACATCTGCTCATGGCCGGAAGCCGATACAAATCAAGCATACAAAAAAAAAACTGCTCATGTCCGGAAGCCGATCACAAATCAAGCATACAAAAACAAAACACTACTTGCCTTCTCCAAAATGTTCATTTATGAGATAAAAATATAATAGTCAGAAAATTGTGACCCGATAACTATAAAAAATACACTTTTCCAAATATCCAGTGTCTTTAGCGTCATCTCTTGACGACAAGAAAATACTAACGACAAGATAGATAACTGCGGGGCACGCTACTAGAAAGGCGCTAACGTCTATCTAAAATTCGACTACTATGACTTTAGTTATTGTTCTGAGACTATGCAAGTGTCCCCCCCTCCTGGACCATAAACAAGCTAAATTTGCATATATTGTCTATAATATTGTCAGCAAATTACGTTTCGTTCACCAAAATTAAATTACATTTTCATTTTCAATTTCCAGATAAACTACAGGTTGGCAAGAAAGTCTACAAAATAAATAATGGCAACATAAGTGACATATTAGAGCACTATTGCGTATTTTGATAGACAATCCAAATATGGCAATAAAGAAAACACGCAGTAGTCTGTGAATGTTGCCATCATTTAATTTCTAGACTTTCTTGCCAACCTGTACGCATTTCCTCGCAAAAGAATGAAAAGATTTGTATGAAAAGTGACTGCCAGCTATCCATTTACTGGTTCGCCAACAAATCTTATATAACAATAGTTCGCCATTGTTTGGTCGTTCGGGTTAAACACCTTTTTATAATCAAATTAGGGATGAACGATATAAAAGCCATCCCCCATGTCTTGCCTACGACATCTAGTGACGAATTTGGAACTACAGAAGTATCAGAAATCTGGGCATAGAGCATAGCATTCAAAGAATCATTGCGAGATTCTGTCAGTAAATCAAGTTTTGCTACTATTCAATAGATGTCGCTCTAAGTAGTCATCTACTTAGAGCGACAGTATGTTTCCAGTAGATCAAGTTTTGCTACTACTCAATAGACGTCGTTCTATTGAAATAATTAAATTAGTGGTCATGTCGTCAACAGATGGCTATATGTATTTCTTTATTGGCTTAGCTACACTATCGCGATAATAACGCGATAATTTCCGTTGACGCGACAAGTCTAGCGGAGCCAAGTAGATCGTCCTATCGCGATGTTCATAGTGATGGGAATCTATCCGGATAAATAGCAGTTTTATGCGTTTTGGATATTTATTCGGAATGTATCAGGCAGGATAAATACGCAATACGTGGATAAATACGTTTTATCGGGATTCAAGTCTGAAAATGTATGGAAGATATTATGTCCTCAATTTCCTCGTGAACGCGACCCTTTAGGTTACTGACACTTTTTGTTTCTATAGGTCTCCTCTATCCATATCCACACACATTGTGTATGAAAGACTTGAATCACTAAAAAACGTATTTATGCGCATAAGGCCGGCCACAAACAGTCGTAATTCCGAAACGGGATTCAATCCCGTACAAATCCGCGAGTAGGTAGTGATAGATCCATAGATTTGTATGAATTTACTGCGTTCGGGATACCTAATTTCGTACCGGAATTCCGTCTGTATGTGGCCGGCCTAAACATCCATTTTCGATATTTATTCATTTATTCGGATATTTATCCGCGAGTTCCGCGACCCATCAGGGGGGGGGGGGGGTGATTTTGTACGGGAATCTATCAATATACCTAGGTCTCGATATCCGTATATCGAAGGCGCGAGAATCGACCCGCAGTACCTAGGTCACGCATTATTGTCTTCGTCAAAACGTAAATTATCGCGACAACGGAAAGAATATTATCGCGATAGTGTAGCCAAGCCATACGCTCTACATCTATGTGTTACACGATATTCTCCAACAGTGGTCCAACGTCAAAATAGATTTGTCTAAACGGAATGCAAACGTTGAAAAAAGATATATTAGCGAGGCGCGAATGTCAAATGGAAACGTCAAAAACAATATAATAAGGTCGCGTTCCGTGACATCGCCGTCAGCGCCATAATCGATTACAGGCATTACAGCGTCTACTGCCAACAGAGATGGGCAATCACCCGGAATTATTCCACTTTTTGGAATAATTCCGATATCCTTCCAGAATTATTCCGAATCCTTCCATTTTGATGGGAAAATATGTGTAAATATGGGAAAATTAAGATGTTTTACAAAGATATTGAATTGAAACCTGCACAAATCGATGTAGGACTATTAGACCAACAACTTATGTCATGAGGATTTTTTTCCTAACCGTCACATAAGCGAGATATTTGATATTTTAGATTGCCAAATGCTTTTTTTTGCAAAATCATTAAATCTAAAGACTTGGTGATAATGTTACTTAACATTGTTGACAGATCTCACTTTGTTGACAGGGGTCACTACTTTCGACCAGTGTTGCCATTTTTTACGGGGTCACTCTAATTTCTCGCTTATGTGACACTTTAGGTCGATTTTCATCATGGCATATATTGTTGGTCTAATTGTCTTCTATCGACCTGTGAAAGTTTAAATTCGATATCTTTGTAAATATCTTTATTTTAGACTATTTACACATATTTTCCCATCAAACTTGTGTAAATATGGGAATATTAAGTTTTTTTAGAAGATATCGAAATGAAACCTGCACATGTCGATAGAAAACTATTATACCAACAAATTATGTCATAAGGAAATCTGTCCTAAAGTGTCACATTAGCGAGATATTTGAGTGAATGATTTTGCAAAAATAAACTTTTGGCACTCTATGATATCAAATATCTCGCGTGACGCTTTAGGAAAAAATCCTCATGACATAAAATTTTGGTATAATAAACTTCACCGTTAAAACGAATTCTTCATTATCACCACCACCATGTCATTCATATTTCATTTTCTATTGTGTTTTATATACTATTTATGCTCGTGCGTATGTTATTCGTGGTGAAATGGCTCCAAACTCATTAGGTGATTCATCAGCTGACTATAAACCAGGGTTCGTAAAAATCCGATTTTTATAATAACAATCAAAAAATCCGATTTTTGATATATATCCGATATATATCGGATATATATCAACGATGAAAAAAGGGAGGTATTTCCATTCTAGATTGAGTACTTTTGTAGTTTATTCTGTCACAATTTTAAGGTTAAATAATAAAATATGCATTTGTTTTATTTAATGTTTATTTATAAAAAAAGTAATGCGAATAATGAGTGAGATATTCTAATAATATTTCAATAAATGGCACCCAACCAATTCCCTTTCCCCACACTACACAAAAAATAACACAATAATAGAACAGTAATAGAGTAATATAATATAACACAAACTTACCAAAACTTGCTTCAGTGAAAGATATAACCACCGACACTTTCTATTCGAACTACATCAAAACGGAAATACACAACGATAGCGCGAGTTAGGATACTAGCAGAGCCATCTAGTGAGAAAGAAAACCATCAAAATTTAGCACGATTCACGAATACAGAGGTTCGATGAGGGCGATTCTGCGTTTGAAGGGGGCGATTCAGCTTGTGTTTCCATTAAACAATACAAATGTACAAAAATGTTAGAATAAATATCAATTGATATATATCCACATAAAAATCCATTGATATATATCATGATATATATCCGATATATATCACGCTGATATATATCTGCGAACCCTGCTATAAACACACTCAACCTAGCCTGTAAGCACCTCTCACTCACACACGTACAGTACATTTACCGTTATACACACCACTCCAACTCACTTCCTCTAAACACATCTGTCATTTTATACAACACCATAAATATCGAGTATCACCGTTCTCTATTTTTACAATAAATTACGTCAAGTTTTGACATTTAAAAAGCTATTTATTTTCATTATGTATTATGCTATTTACAAACATATACAAGTAAACTCACTTTACTTACTGTAGTCTCACTGTACTCACTTATTTATTACTAGTGGCTCTGTGAGCTGTAGACCTCGCGAGTATGTCGGTGGGAAAGCTGAACTGCTAACACACATAAAAAAATAACCCAAATAATTTTCTTTCAATAACACATACAAACTTATGAATGTACCTGGTTACGTACATGCAGTATGAAAGTAGCCGCACCAATAACTTTGTAAACTACATTTCGCGATCTTTAATACAACCTATTGACTTTTTACTAAAATTATATAGTCTGTTTCACTCTCATGGTCTTTACGAATCCAACGACACCTCATTTGTTAATATCCATCGAGCCGTTTGGGTTGTAGCGATTTTTTTACATTTTAAAACCCCATATCTCCGCTATTTTGAAAAAAATCTAAAAACTGGCTCGAGTAAAAAATTCTATTTATTTTTCCAACCTGCTCACAAAATTTCACGAGAATCGGTTCATAAATGCGACCTGTAGAGGAGAACAACCGGACAGACATACGAAAGCATTTTTGCCCAAACCTGAAACGGAGACGCTTCGCTCGCTTCGCTCGCTCGGTCAATAATTATGTATTTCATATTTCTATTGTATAAGTATCTACTTAATATGTATCTAAGTACCTATATTTCATTATATCGTTGAGAGGTGCTTGCGCGGATATCAAATGGTTTCGACTGAAAATCAGCGATGCAGCCTTGTTGCAGCTTTATGCTGAGTTGGATCCATTTCACTGGCGAGGCATGCGTACGTCATCTTCTAAACTCTTCTGTTTCGAAAAATACTTTCGTGTTTACTTTTACAATTTAATGTTGATTTCCTGCCTTTGAAATTGTCTGTCGATGTACCCATGTTTTCTTTAATGAATAAACGCATTTCTATGTCTATGTCTAGTCTTCTATCGACGTGTGCAGGTTTTAATTCGATATCTTTTCAAAACACCTTAATTTTCCCAATATTAACACTTATTTTCCCACCCAAATGGAAGGATTCGGAATAATTCCAGAATAATTCCAACTTTTGGAATTTTTCCAAACTGGGTGATTCGCAATAATTCCCAGCGCCCATCTCTGATTGCCAATATTGCCATCGTTTTGTATTGCCAAACAAAACAGACTCGGAACGGCTTCGTAGAAGATGTAATCGATTCTGGCGTGACTCGGAACGGGGGTTAAAATAATCAAAATAATATGTAGACAGACTGATTATTTCCTTTCTCTGTGGTGTGGAGTGGACAGACAGACGAGACGAGTCGGGAATCGGTCGTTATGCTGTTTTTACTTTCGTAAAAGTGATACGAATGATGAAACAAGTTTGTTGTAATGATAAATTGTAGGTGTGAGGAAATACAAGTGGGTAATATATTCCTACTTGATAATACAAAAAGTTGATAAATGCTGCAGACATAAGTACCATAACCTATCCATGCAAATGTAACATCGAGTTTTGGTACCGAACCCAGCTCTATTTGACTTTTTATTCAACAACATTTTATATAACAGGAAGAGTCCTATTGATGTATGGATATGGCATAGAGGATATGGTGAAAAAAGGCTTTTCTCTATGTAATGCACCTAAATAAAAAGTAGGCAACCTAGAAGTATTTTGTATCTAAAAAATACAACATAGCAACAAACCATAGCTGTAAATGCCAAAAGATATTCTGTGTGATAGTGACATAGTATTTATTTATCTGATGGTATCATTATGTATGAGAATGTGCACCTCTAACTTGCTCAGGCTTTGGCACCAATATTGTGGCAAGCATCTCTTGCTTCCCCATCATTCACTCTACAGATAAACTCTTTGGTCACAGATATAGCTTTCCAATGAACTTTTGGCATGCAGTGATAAGTGGAACTCGCCTTCGCTATCTTAGAATATACGCAAGGATATATTTCCCTAAACCTGTTAACCTCGCGGCTTGTCTGACCCATGTCAAGCCTTACACCTGACACTGGCAGAATTTGTCGATAGGCAACAAAGTGCCATAAACTAAAATAGAATAGAATAGAAGCTTGATGACAGGGTTGTTGCGTTGAGTTGCATAGAGATAGCCCCTCTCCGTAAATCTCACCCCAGTACCTCCAAAACATTGTTGGAAGACTGTACTTTCCTAATAATTGATGACCAAATTAACAGTGATATATAAAAAAATATTTGTCACTCTTTTGTTCCAGGTGTAATGCCAGGCATGAATGCTGATACGGAAAATGATTATGATGAGGAAATTGATCCGACCGTGTATCTCAAGTGCAGACTTTGTATTACTGAGAATGGAGCATTCCCCATACATCAGTATTTGCAACAACAGATACAATACTGCTTTGATATCTGTGTAAGTACTTAATGAATACTTGTCAATATACTTTTGTTAAGATTTATTTATTGCTAGAATAGCTGCTGTGATTGACATACTCCCTGGTCTAATATCACACAAAATACAATCCAGTATGCCCCTGACACCACTTGCCAAAAATAATTTCCAACTGTGTCTCAGGCTAAGACTCAAATAGTCCTTTCTTATTGGATGATTTTATGTGTATCAATTATGACCACTTCACATTGACAAGGTTCACTCATAATGACTTGTTCCCATTTTGCCCACTTTACCTCTCTCGCTCGCATGTCTTGTTTGCTATTTTTAGCTTGGCCTGCATGTGGCCATAAGCAAGCAATCCGATTAAAGAACATTGAACTTTTCGGGGGACCTACAGTTGAAATTCGGGGGAGGTTTCTTGCCCTTCTTTGCTCCATCCCTAAGCCCACAACTTCCGAACGGGCAGAAATATACAAAAATATTTATATTATGTTGACGTTGACTAAGTAATATGTATGATTTTATGGTCAATAAAAATTTTGAATTGAATTGAATTCCCTAAAATTTTGCTTTTTCGTGTACACCTTTATATAAAACATATGTCCAGTCCATCAATAGAGAATTTAATTACAAACTTGACAAATTACAAAGAACATTTGTTGTTGGTAATAAAATTCTCTATCAATGGACGTTATTATGATTTTAGGTGTACATGAAAAAGCGAAATTTTAGGGTATACAAGTACCCCAGTGTCCCAGGCACCATACAAAAATGATCAAAACTCTTTTACCACTTCCCAACCCAATTCAACTGCTTTTCATTTTGTCAGCCTTTTATTTAACCTTGTCAGTCAACTCATGGGCTTTACAGTAGTGATTACTGATTAAAGAAAGTGAACTGTTGTGTGATCTTGATTGGTTGATTGTAAGCGAGTCGTTAATTGGGCACTTGCAAATATGTGAATAGGTCTAAGACATAAGACCTAAGACATTGAATTGTAGAGTTAGAAATTTAAATCTTGAGATTTTTGTTTACAGCTAGATCAGTCATAAAGACAGCTGCACTAAATATTATTTATAACATACAACATTTGTAGACATGTGTGTAATGTAAATGTTTTTTTTTTGTTACAGATCAAACAGTTTGACCGTCTACCTCAGTTAATCTGTAAAAAATGTAAAATCATATTGAAAGACTTCCATTCTACAAAAAGAACCTATGTAGAAAATCAAGACAAACTACTTCTGAAATTAAATTTAGTAAGTATTTTGTGTGTCACATACATGCTTATATTGTATATGTACTTATAGGATATTATCGTGTCTGAAGGAGAATCTCGTGTCATATGTCAGAAAAAAGTCCAGACCTTTTTCTGAGCACCATGACCAGTGATCTGATCACAATTTAAAAGTACTTTAATTTGTGTTTAAATATCTCGGCGTTGACTTAGGTATAGTTGGTCTATAAAGTCGTGACAATAAATATTTGTATTACTTATTTATGTATAAGGTGTAAGTAAAATATTTCTTTGAACTGAGTGAGAATATCTACCAATCAAAATGTATGCCTATTAATATCTACTTAAATTAAATTCCACTAGCTATATCCATCCATAGTACCTATCTAGTTTACTCTTGTCATGCCTCCCTAAATAACAGTAACCAGATCATGACCTAGCTTTTAATTTTATAAAACTACCCTCCATACTTACTTTGGTGGACTGAATTGTAATTATAATAAAAAATGCCAACTATTGTAATACTTGGAGAAAGGTTCGTACGACGGTTTCACTGGCTACTACTTCACAGGTTTCCTAGTGTAGTATCCAGGGCACCTTCTGCGTATTACTCACCTAGTGTTACTTTCCAACAGCTTTTACATTTTAAGTTACCTGATGTAATTACTAGTTTATTTAAGTTGTTTTTGTAACACGGAAAAAAAAAAAAATTTGAAATAATGTCAACATATGTGACATATTAGGACACCGCTGCGTATTTTGATTGACAAGCCAAATATGTCAAAAAACGCAGTAGTCACGACTTTATAGACAAACTGTAGGACTTGAGAGACCATTGAAATCTCAACAACACTTTTTATTTATTTCAGGGTAGAAATGAAGTCAGTGAGCTGCAAAATGAAGCTCAGCATAAACCTTTTGAAATTGAACCGGAGTCGGAAACTGCCCAAACTGAACAAGAATCGGAAACGACGGAAACTGCCCAGACTGAGTCTGCTGATGTTGAAACCGAAGACGATTTATTTCAACGTGTTGAAGAAGAATCAGTCATATCTTCCAAGGGTAATGCTAAAAAAAGAAAAAATAGAATCTTGTCTCATAGTTCAAACTCTGACAATGACTTAAGAACACTTCCTAATATAAATATCAACAAGAATAAGTCCGCTGTGAATAAGACTTCACGTGACAGAAAAGAATCCCTGACATGGAAAAATAGTTTTGATGAATATTTCATTTGCAGATTTTGCAAAGTACCATTTTGTTCTAGAGAACTCGTTATTAGGCATATTAAGACTCATGGTCGATTATTGAATAGAAGCGATAAATACGTTAAACGGCACTGCAGGGTAACTTTGGAAAAAATAGATGAAAAGATGAATCTAACTGGAGACTCAAAAACTGTTGTTGTGAGTTCAAAAAATATTATATATGATGAGGGCCATATGCACTACTACATAAAATATTTACCAAGTGAGGCCAGAGTCGTACTTATTGATGAAAATAGTAAACGAAGTAAAAGTAAATCTATGAAACGCATTAAGTGTTTCGACGATTCGTCTGATGACGATTTTGAAGAAAAACGGCAACAAAAGAAGAGAAGAAAAATGTCTCGGAGTTCGTCTAGAGATACTGTTGTACTCGACAGCGAAGATAACAGAGAACAAAATTTAAGGAGACAAACCACATACCCAGATCAAACTGGAGATAGTGATGTCATGTACATTGACGATTCTTCTAATGATAGCAATACACAAAATAAACAGAAACAACAGAAAAGTGCAGGTGGTGATCCCTTAACAAAGATAAAGAACATCATCAATGAGTGCCTCAAGAAATACACTGGCAGCACAGATAAAGAATTGACCAAACGGCCGACAGAAGATGATATGCTGAATCGAAAACTAGTGAGTGTAGGCAGAAAAACAATGTCTAACAAAGGCTTACGAACTCCAGGGCTCACCGTTTATTTGAACAAAAAAAATCTTCCGGTGACTTGGATTCCTATTATAAGTAGTAAAAAAGACTATGTCAGAATAATGACAAAGTTAGACGATTCAGGCAAAGATCCTTTGAGTGATTGGTCAGCAGTGAAACCAAACGAGGGTATCAAAAATACTGAAGTTGCTGAGGTCATGCCAAGAATCGCTGAAATCACTCCTGTAGTTGCTAACAGCACAGTAATTGTGAATACCCCTCCTTTAACGCTGTCAACTACTACAGCTAGTGAATCCACTTCCAGAGTTGCTGAAAGCACTCCTCAAGCCACGACCAAACATAATGAAAAATCACAAAATAATGTTGAACTAAATGTTCAAGATATACGAGAGTTAAGTGTACTTAATTATTTTTATGGCGACCCTTCAGAACCACTACTTTTGAATGCTTACCCTGTCGCAAATCCAAAGCAATTGCCCAAAAAACAAAGTGGTATATTCACAGGAACAACCAGCACACATATGCCGGAATTGGATGAAATCAGGCCGGAATGTGGAGGGATCATGCCAATCATATTGTCAACTACTTCTTTGGCCGAACAACCAGGGATTTCCAATGAAACCAATACAATGACTAGTGCTGATAAAACAAAGGACACGATGAACAAACAAGACACGGCATATCCCCGTATTAAATGTAAGCCCGTATCTGAATTGTTGGCGCGCCAACCCGCCGAACTGTTAGAACGAACTGTTCCGAACAACGTGGCTCCAGCAAAGTCTGTGGGGACCAGCTTGCTTCTCCAACCCAGCGTCAAACCGCTGAAGATAGTGTCATTGAAGCCTGTCCCACTAGCCGCCGCCGCCGCCGCCGCCGCCGCGCAGGCCAGGGCAGACGCCCCTCGCTTCACATTGCACTCCACCCATCTACCCAACATGTCAACAACCCAACCAATCGAATACCTGAAACAATACCTCAACATGCATTCCATTACATTGCTCACATTACTTGGCACAAAACTAACACCTTCGTTTGTGTGCCTCATCAAATTTCGACTGGACATAAGCCTCAACGATCAGTCTATCGTTTTGAATCTAGCTCTGTTTGGTGAGTCGAGTTCATTTTGCCTGAAACTAAGGAATCCGAATGGTGAGGAAATCGACATAGATAATTTACCTGCTCATTGGCAACTGCATATTCTAAGATCGTTTCAAAACAACGACGTCTCAATGAAGTTGTTGAGTTGTGCCAGTAAGGTGAATAAAGCGCTACATGAGAATGCGACAAAATTCATTACAGTCATCAAAGACATTGAAAGTGTTTAGTGACTAAAACACTTAATTCTTTAGGCATAATTATAATGGTATGTATTATTCACATCAGGAGCTCTATTTTTCATTCGCTCGCGTGATACGAGTGGTTTACACCAATCGTTGCAGAGCGAATTGAATATAATCACAGATACTAATAATATTATACCAATAATATAACGAACGATAATTGAAACAAAAAGTAAACTTTAGATAAAACCGACTTCCACAAACCCTATTTGATTAGATTGAGTTTAATACAAACTGTAACCCCTTCTCCCCCCCCCCCCTTGGGGAATTAATTTTGTCAAATCCCACATCAGTGCTACCCCACGATACTAAGGAACCCCTGTACAAAGTTTCATGGCTCTAGGTCCACCGGTTTAGGCTATGCGTTGCCTGCCTGTCAGCCACGCATTGTATTTGTACCTAGTATTGAGCAGATCTGGTGGCCATATGTGGTTTTGATCAGCAGTTCCGCATCACAATATTATGCTTACCATGTGCATTTGCACGAGTTATTATGAAAAACACAAAAATCACTATAGGTCTGCCTATAATATTTGAAGAGTTCCCTCGATTTCTCCAGGATCCCATCATCTGATCCTGACCTGGTGTCAATGGGACCAATGGGAAGGTAAACCCTTTCAAATAAAAAAATAATTTTCCAAATCGGTTCATCCGTTTAGGCGCTATCGGGGAACACACATAAAAAAAAAAACAAACATCCGGACTAATTGTAAACCTCCTCCTTTGGGAAGTCGGTTAAAAATCAGTAGAAAAGAGCGATTGAGAAATAGAGCTCATGGTCTTCTTGTTGGTAATAAAATAAACCTACTTACCATTTTAGGAGTATCTGTAATAGTTATGTATGTAAGACATTGAATTACGTTGTAAATGTAATTTTTTTAAGTTTCTTCCTAGATTATGTTAAATGTTATCACTTATAGCATCTTGTTTAATTAGCTCGACATATACGTACAGGGCAAGACACTTTTAAACACTTGTACTGTCAAGTTCATTAATATATGAGAAAAACCAAACCAAGGCTTCAAATATAGATGTACATGGAAGGGTACATTTATATTTGAAGCCTTGGTTTTGCTCATATATTAATGTACTCGACTGTACTTGTAAAGCAATATCTTGTTAACGTTAGCCGGGTTCCCACGGCCCGTTGTTTCACAGATCTGACCGCGCCTGTACAGGCCGACAGATCGTGGGAACGGTCGCAATCGATGAGGCCTGTGGTCGCCTGTCGTCACCCGTTCGATCCGTCGGGAGTCGGTAAGTTCAAAGGCGCGGCGTGACGGTGCCTGTCTCGGCCTGTAGGGGGCGCGTCTGCGTCGGTTCATTTCACCTGGGACAGCGAATATACAGGGTGTAACAGAATGGTGTAGTCATATTTTAGGGGGTTGTAAGGATGACCATTCTAAACAACCTTTAACTATGAAACAGATTTGATCAGAGCAACTTTTTTTTTGCTTTGCTCCGGGTGGTCGGCTTATTTGTATAGAGAAGTGAAAATTAAAGTTGCTCTGATCAAATCGGTTTCATATTGAAAGTTGCTGTTGCAGAATGATGTCCCTAACAACCCCCTAAAATATGACTACACCTTTATGTTACACCCTGTATATCACACATATGTATATCATCCATCACACATGTTGGAGTCGCGGTACGACAGGCGGGTACAGACCGACTCGCACCGTTGGAATGGCTCGGCGCTAGACGCAATCAGCCGCACAGGCATCCAAAGGTGTGGCGCGATCCGGCCTGGCCTGTAATAACTCGGGCCGCGGGAACCCACCTTACTTATTGCCTGTAAAAGTGCAAACGCAACATAGAGCTAGTTTAGTTCTATCATTATCACAGTTACAATAATATTAGTTTTATAGAGTTAGTTTGTATATCTCATTGGATTTGTTACGAAAATAAATTAACGATAAGTTTGATAGTTCTGAATTTTATTTTTATCTACGATTATTCTGTAACTGTACGTGACGTGATCTGATAATATTATCATATCACGAACATACCATATACGTAAGAAAATATCAGTTTTGTAATAAATTATTATTATTATTATTGTTTATTAATAACTATAAGTAGGTACCATAATCTAAACTACGCGTAACTTTACCAACATGCCATATTTGAAAGAAACCGAAAAACGACATACAACTTGCATTCCCTACTACCTACTACATACAAACAAATATATCTCGTCTCCTTCCCTACACGGTTTGCTGGAAGAAATCTCTTATTAGAGATAAGCTATCTGTATAATTTTATGTGAGTACAATAAAGAAATTACGAAATATCTCTATTTCTAGAATGCAATAGAGCCGGAATGAACCCGTATAACATAGTGCAGTGGTTTTCGGTGTCTTCCAAGTGTGTTCCACATTGGACATTAATGTCTTATCCGAGAGTCCATACAGTTTCCACGTCATTCAGTACATCCTCCGGTGGCGAGTGCTTGTGGAACATGAAATATCCTTGTATCTGGGCTGGACTGACATTCTTCTGCTTTTCTAAGACCCTGAGAAATAATACAGTATTGATTAACAGAATTATCAAAGAAACATTACAGACAGTCATGATTCCTACCAAGACTAGCATATAATTATTTTTTCACGTCAAAGTTTTTACCAACGAAGGTACTCTACTTTCCTTGCGAGGTTTTCACGATAAGATTACGCTCGGACCGAGTGCACTCGGATGACTACTCGGATGCAACTCGTACCGTGTAAACCCATCATCCGAGCGCACTCGGATATCGACATCGATCAGAGTGGACTCGGACGCTGCTCTATTCGTCCCAGCCGTCCCAGCGCACTCGGATGACTTTTTAAAAACAAAATGGCGTCGTCGAAGAAAAACAAGCAGAAAAAAGTGGACAGAACGGGATACAGTGCGCTTTTTAGAACACTACGAAGCCAAGGAAGTGTTATGGAACCATAGGCTAAATGACTATCGGAGTAACAGATCAGTCGTCGACATCTTGACTGTGCACGGAGGAGAGGCCAAATACTACTTTGGTCTAAAAACCAAAACTGAGTGAAAACCGCAATCCGAGTGGACTCTTATACGAGCTAGCTCGTATGAGTTCGTCCGAGTGCACTCGGTCCGAGCGTACTCTTATCGTGAAAACCCCGCTTTATTAAGAATGACCTCATTTCGAAATGTCATTGTCATACAAATTATCCCCGGGATAGTTCTTCTCGCATAACTTTTTGTTGGTTATTATGATAGAGGAAGGTACCTAGGTAATCGGAACAACTACATTTTTCATCCTGACGGAACGGAACGGGTCAAGTGGTACATCTGAGGATAAACCAACGAACCTCTGTGCGAAGGTCTTCGCGTAGTCGGCGGCCTGGTCGCCCTTGTAAAATCGCAGGAACATGAGCTCTATTTGCTCCTGGTCACAGTAGCCCACGTACTCCTTCATGTCCACGCGACCCGGCCTCACCAGCGCCGGATCCAGTCTGGAAATAGGCGTCATCATTGTCATCGACACAGAAATACAGTCAGCCAGGGTATGGGTGTATTTTTTGTCCATGAGTTCAATGGGTACCTATACTAACATGTGATCGTCATTATTTCATAAGGGGTGGCAGAGGCACAATAGGCTTGTGGCCTGTCAAGTCAAGATAGATACTTTTTAGGGTTCCGTACCCGAAGGGTGCCAAACGGGACCCTATTACTGAGACTTCGCTGTCTGCCCGTCCGTCCGTCCGTCCGTCCGTCCGTCTGTCTGTCACCGCTGTATCTCATGAACCGTGGTAGCTAGACAGTTGAAATTTTCACAGATGATGTATTTATGTTGCCGCTATAACAACAAATACTAAAAAAAACATATTTTTTGCGGCTATAAAAATAATGGTACGGAACCCTTCGTGCGCAAGTCCGACTCGCAATTGGCCGGTTATTATGAACTGTCAAAACGGAACTTTTATTCCTGAGTTCTGTGAAATAACGACAGAGTGACGTCATGTAAAAGTGCCATCAAATGCTGGCTTTTTTGCACAAAATTGACTTTATAAAATATATCTGCTGGAAATATACAATTCTGAGAATGTCAAGCCATTTTGTACATAATGCTTGAACTTAAGACTTGTTCCTAGATTTATTGGATTAGAGCTCGTCTAAGCTGAAATGACGCGCCCCACTCCTTGGTTTTGTATGACAAGTAAATACAAAACCAAGGAGTGGGGCGCGTCATTTCAGCTTAGACGAGCTCTACCTTGGACGCAAGCCTATTATGCTTACTTTTAGTCAGTTACTCTATAGGTACTTCATTATGCGTGACAGGGGGCTAGCCCAAATACACCATATGTATACCTTTCAATGTAGTTGGTCGTCATGAAGACTATGCGCGCCTCGGTCGAGGCCACTCCGTCGAGGCAGTTCAGTAGCCCGCTGAACGTCACTCTATTGAGGCCCTCGTACGCTGCCTTCTGCTTCGGTGTTTCTTCCCGCGACACAAACGCTGCGTCGATGTCCTCCAGCAGAATTATAGACTGCTGCGGCGCCATGCTGCAATGTTATGGAAACCAATATACATTTTATAAATACATTTTCATTTCACCCCTTGTTGCATGCGGGGGTAGGCGATGCACAGATTTGGTACATTTAGCCTGTAATGCGTTCAGCGCCATCTATTGAATTTTGAAAAATTGTCTGCTTAGAAGGTAACTCATTCATAGTCACACCACAGATACTATAATATTATACTAATACAGATAGACCACCTAGAACAAAATATGACATCGGCGTAAACTGAGATGCTACGGAAGCTTCTTTAGTTCCGAGGCTATTATCGCTTGGTGAAGCACCATCGAAAAATTGCAAATACCACGAGATGGCGCTAAGACATACAGGATTTATTCTAAGATTAGCGCCACCTAGACGTATGTTAACTGAAACCATGGCGTTTATTTATTTATTTATTAAATAAATAAATAAAATAAAGTACAAATCTCCCTCCTCACGCCATCTCTTTTTTATGAAGGGTTACTAATGAGCACCCTGTGGTCACACACACACACACATTCTGACTTTTTTAGATTGGCTTTCTGATTTAAGAGACCGGTGACCGCGTGAATTTCCCATACAAACGTAATACAAAAATGATTTGAATTTGAGAAATAGTTTAACGTATTTAGACTGTTAATCGGATTTATACACTGTTTACGCAGGTTCCTGGTCTGTATACTTCCTCTTCCTCTTCAAACAATTTAAAAATATTTTTAAGTAATTTGAATAAGAACCTTGATATAAGACCAGGAACCTGCGTAAACACTGTATTAATCCGATTAATAGTCTAAATGCTTTGAACTAGTTCTCAAATTCAAATCATTTTTGTATTACGTTTGTATGGGAAATTATATAGAATCAGAAGCCTGAGGCTTCAGCACTCCATCGGCGCGGAGGGATGGGTGTCAAACACAAGAAACTCTATGAAGCACCATCAATTCATCACACCAAGTGCTCGGCGCGGTTCGAATTGAAAACGGGCCACCGCTTCAGTCAGAATGACGGCCATTTGTTCATACATGCCCTGCTCCTGACCCACCGGCAATGCGGTGAAGCACCAAAGATGAGGGTGTACCTACCTTAGTAAATGGTTGAGCCGGTCATCCGTGAGGCCTCTCTCGGACAGGTTGAGCACACAGATGTTGTACTCCAGTGAGCCAGCCAGCGCCATGATGTAGGACGACTTGCCGCAACCCGGCGGACCGTGGAGCAGATAGCCTGGAATATTATTTACGACTATGATGATGCTTTCCTACCGAGTTCGGTCATAATAATCATAGTATCTCTTATCGGAACGCACCCTTAATACGTGACCAGTTCAAGGGGGAGGGGTCTTCAAAATTAATACCACGCATGGTCACAAGGGGGAGTTCAGTTCAGATCAAAAAAATTATTGACCATAAAATCATACAGATGGCGTCAACGTCAATATAATTGACCGAGCGAGCGAAGCGTCCAGTTACGACATTGGCCAAAAATGCATTTGTCCCGCTGTCTGTTTTTTCTCCTCTACGTCACTACCGTCACGTCACGTCGCATATGTCTTAATCGATTCTCGTGAAATTTTGTGAGTAGGTTAAAGGTGTATTTAGAATTATTTTGTCGGAGTGGGGGTTTCTTCACGTAGTCAATTAAATAACCTCTAGGGAACAAAGCAATGGTAAGAAATGGGTCCCGCTACCGCATGTCTCCGCGATACAGGTTAGCCTATTGCGGAAATCGCAGTAACTAGGTATAATAAACAATTCTAAGTACCCACACATTTTAGTAAGTTTAATTGTACTCTGTTTGGCAAAAGAAACGAATTTGTATTTGTATGTAGTATGGGTGGGTACGTTCCCAAAGGACTGACTGTTAAGGCAGTTGTAGACTTGTAGGTTATATGCATTAAGAATAATCTAATAATCGAAAGATTTTGGTTTGGCAGCATAATGTTTCACCATTATTCTGTCTGCAAGAATTGTTTATACATAGAGGACCCTGTCAGAGGCCGCCATCTCGATTGCCACACACTTTGGAAAAGACTCAAAGCATAGGTAGGTATGCATAGAATAAGGCCAATATCACGCTTGACAATATGATTAAAAAAAGGAGACATTTGTACCCCTTCTGTAAGGGATGCCCCTTTCCGTATACCACTGAGGATGGTTGATGAAGTCAAGACAATCATCCAGGATCTTGTCAGCCAGTCCGGATCTCAGCACAACACTCTTGATCGGGCGGCGCCGACGCGGGTGCCCCAGCGGCCGCCACTCAGCCCCCATGGCTGTGTACATGACTGTCATGCCTTCGTGTTGCTTCAGCGCCATGGTTCTTGCTGGAATTGAGAAGGGGAGTTTATGAGATAGATGCCCTGATGTTTTGAGACATTTATCAGACCAAACATAGACTTATTCCTAAGTTTAGGTGTAAAGAAGTTACTTTTTGGTACTGCTATAGGGGTTTGAATTATAAAAGGTGTAAATGAATTGACACAAAATGAGAAACTATTTTGTTTGGGACATCATACTGAGCAACTTTCATTATGAAACCGATTTGATCAGAGCAACTTTATTTTTTACTTTCCAGTATATTTTGGCCTGAGTAGATCAGCTGATTTGTATGGAGAAGTGAAAAAAAGATAAAATCGGTTACATAATGAAAGTTGCTCAGAATAATGTCCCTAACAAAGTAGTTTCTCATTTTGTGTTAATTAAATTAACCTTGTATGTAAAAGACTTTTAAAAAAAAATACTGCTGAACAAAAGCCAATTCTTTGATAGAGAACTCCTTTTGTGTAATTTCAATAAATCACTTGTTACCATATTGCTGTGGAATTTTTTAATTTTCATTTCAATAGGTCCATCCAGAAACTGGTTACATATCCATTTGAGAACTTCATACAACCTACAACTATATAAAATCATAATAATTCTTAATAATGGTACCTTCTTCCAATATGTCATAGTAGATCTGTTTGTTTCGTCCGAAGGCTGTCAGTGTGACTGTTTCCCAGGGCACTCCCATGTGTAGGTCAAGTGTGTGCTGTTCTCTAACACGGTCTACCTTGATCCAGTTTCCTTCATACCTGGAAAATACAATAAAATATTCCTATAATATAATCCAAGAAGATTCCGGAATCCAGAAGATCAATGTTTCCATGGCAGAAAGAAAGCAATTAATGAACCAAAGTCCAGAATTACACGCAAGGCAGATGGTATCTAGATTCATACCTAAAGAAATGCTGTCCAACACTTGGTATAAAATCATATTTGGTTTTTATCTGTCCAGTGTCCTTTTGTTCGAAAGATGTTTCCACACTGAGATGCTGAGTTTGCCTGGCACCTTTTTGTGTCATCCAGTGTAACAGCCACTGGTAAGACTTGTCCCTGCATGGAACCTCAAGAGTTATCATACAGTGTCTTCTGAACAGGACCGTAGAAGTCTGAAATCCCTTTCGTAATATCGCTGCTCCTGCACCAATACCGAAAAGGCCGAAACCAGCACCAAAATACGGGTTCTGTGCCAGTGCCGCGAAGTATTCAACAATCGTCATCTTTGAGGACTAGATTCAATTCACTAATTCGACTATTTGCTACTTCTGAAACTGAACACTATGTAAAATAAAAACATTTTTCTATTTTGAGGTTATGCTTTTCAGCTGTTTTTGACGTTTGTAATGTTTGACAACTAGCGCATGCGTTTCGTTTCATCATTTTCATGAAACCTGTGCTGAAACCTCCGATCAATAAAACTCTTTGTGCTGAGCATCTCTCGTCGTACTCCATCAAAAAGCAAACGGCCTCCTAACGTCGTAATCCAATAGCTGCGGCGATGGGCTAGCCCCCTGTCACGCAAAAAGGAGTACTGAAAGTGGGCACAGTTGTGCCTCTCTCTGCCACCGAGTGCCACCCCGTATGGGAAAAGGCGTGATGCTATGTTTTGCGCATCTATAAAAAGGGTTTGCAACGGTAACGACCACGAAGTGATGCGTCCATGGTAGGAAGCTACAGAGCCACCAACCAAGTTATCTAGAGAACGGCCAAAGCGGAACTACTGACGCCCTACTATAACTTCGCTGTCAGTTTGTATTTGTTGACCGAGCGAGCGAAGCGAGCGAAGCGTCTCCGTTTCAGGTTTGGGCAAAAATGCTTTCGTATGTCCGGTTGTTCTCCTCTACAGGTCGCATTTATGAACCGATTCTCGTGAAATTTTGTGAGCAGGTTGGAAAAATAAATAGAATTTTTTACTCGAGCCAGTTTTTTGATTTTTTTCAAAATGGCGGAGATATGGGGTTTTAAAATGTAAAAAAAATCGCTACAACCCAAACGGCTCGATGGATATTAACAAATGAGGTGTCGTTGGATTCGTAAAGACCATGAGAGTGAAACAGATGAGCGAGCGAAGCGAGCGAAGCGTCTCCGTTTCAGGTTTGGGCAAAAATGCTTTTGTATGTCCGGTTGTTCTCCTCTACAGGTCGCATTTATGAACCGATTCTCGTGAAATTTTGTGAGCAGGTTGGAAAAATAAATAGAATTTTTTACTCGAGCCAGTTTTTTGTTTTTTTTTCAAAATGGCGGAGATATGGGGTTTTAAAATGTAAAAAAATCGCTAGAACCCAAACGGCTCGATGGATATTAACAAATGAGGTGTCGTTGGATTTGTAAAGAATATGAGAGTGAAACAGATTATATAATTTTTGTAAAAAGTCAATAGGTTGTATAAAAGATCGTGAAATGTAGTTTACAAAGTTATTGGTGCGGCTACTTTCATACTGCATGTACGTAACCAGGTACATTCATAAGTTTGTATGTGTTATTGAAAGAAAATTATTTGGGTTATTTTTTTTATGTGTGTTAGCAGTTTAGCTTTCCCACCGACATACTCGCGAGGTCTACAGCTCACAGAGCCACTAGTATGCATAGTGTACAGGTGTCCAACGATCTTTTGGCGTGGGGAGGCAGCATTGACCATTATCTCAATGGGAGGCAGTCGCTCACGTCCGAAGGAATTACTTGGAACCCACAACCCTTCACGTCCTCCCTGGGTAGTGCTAACGAGCGACAAATCATCATCATCATAATCATCAAATCATCTCAAGACGTCTCAAGACATTATAATTTCCAGGTAATCAAATGAGAACCTGACCACTTGACACTGGCAAAATTAACCTCAAAAGAGGTTAGAAGATCTATTGGCAGGTGTGTGAGTGACGGTTTCGGGGGGGCGCCACTTCTAGGCAACATAATGCATCGAACCTGTCAAAAAGCGTTAGTTCCACGGAGTTCCACGGAGTTCCACCTGTCACCGTGACCGCGAGCCAAAAGATCGCTGGAAAGCGAACTACACTTGTAGACCAATAAGGAATGAAAGGTTTGTGTTGATGATAATAATGATTGTTGCATTAAGCAGCGTGGGGCTGGCGCCCCCTATAACGTCACTCATCAGTCAAAAGATAGTTGGAAGCGTGTTAGAAGACTATAAGTAGATTCTTTACAAATGATCTAAACGGAGCTAAACCATTGCCGATAACTATAATATTATATCTACTCATACAGATAGACCACCTAGAACAAAATATGACACCCGGGCGTAAACTGAGATGCTACGGAAGCTTCTTTAGTTCGAGGCCATTATCGCTTGGTGCAGCACCATCGAAAAATTCCAAATACCACGAGGTGGCGCTAAGACATACAGGATTTATTCTTAGATTAGCGCCACCTAGAAGTATGTTAACTGAAACCATGGCGTTCATATTACAAATCTTACTCCTCACGCAATCTCTTTTTTACGAAGGGTTACTAATTCTAATTTGTATGGGATGAGCATCATGAGCACCCTGTGATCATACCCAGGAATTTAATGTAAGCAATGCAAAATATTACCTCTCTATTAATAATAATAATATAACTTTATTCCAGAAATAAAATTTCCATATCTTATAAACTAACACAAAAACATAACACACATCAAAAAGTAAATGCACATACTAGCGGATAACATTATAGGTACTTAATAAAATATAAATATCAGTCTAGTAAGTAGGTACAGTACGAAGCCATTATTTTGGCACGTCGCGATGATACTCGGCGTTTGATATTGGCGGGAGAGAGAAGAGAGAGCGAGACGAGACCCGACGTGCCAAAACAATAGCCGCGTACTGTACTTGAATTAAAAGTTTCCATATCCCCGCTTTGACACCACTCATGCCTTGCGTTGCGTGTATTGTTGCATTCGATCCCCTTCATATTTTTATCAGAACAGCTTTGTGACGCGCGCGCATAGTATGATGAGGTGCGGGTCACACGACCCCTATGATCACAGCACTAGAGCGTGGACCCTTTCTTAAAATTATGTTTGTTTGTGTTGGAGTAGGTACATGGAAAATATTGGTAGGTATGTATTTAAGTCGTCGATGAAGTTAGCAACCTTTTTAATTATGACTGGTGGTGGTGGTTGGCGTCATCGTGTACGTCGCAGTAATCATTTAGGCGCTTACCGTAATAGTGCAAACGTAAACTGTTTAGGTCTCAAAACAAACAGCGTTGCTTGGATACATTCTCGAACCTCGGAAATCCCTATGGCTATGAGCCGTAAAACGTCAAAGTAGGTACACGAAATGTTCTCCGTTATTTCTCTGATCTCTGCAATATGTACGGTTAGATCAGTCTTCAGCTTTCCTGTGTATCAGAAGGACATGTCGGAGCATTGTCGAAGGCATGTCATACCATCAGTGTTCTTGGGAAGGCATGTCTCGGAGGCTAATTCACAGATGCTCCACTTTTCACAGCTGGAAGTCCCATACACCTGCTTCATCAGTGTCAGGTACTCCTCTGATGTCATGTCTGTTATAACGTAGTGTCTAATCTACATAGCCTCTCGCTACCTTACAAGATACATACCTATAATAAGTCGTCTGGAACGTAGTGATAATAATAAATAAATGTAACGTCTTCGTAGGTTATGCTACGAATCTGCTAAATTTTGTGAAAGATGCGTAGCGTGGCGGTGGCGGCGGCGGGTATTACGACTTCGCTATGATTTTCTTTCATTTGTACATTCTCATATGCTCAACCCTTGGTGCATGCAAATTTCATGATGCAATTAGTATTTTGATTTGATTATTGTCCATTGAATTTTGTAAAGTGTGTATAGTAGAAGGATACCTTTTTATAAATGTAATAATCGGGTTTAAATACGAAACAGCGACTGAACCTAATACACCACATGCAAAAAATCTGATAAAATCATATTTATCCCCCCAGAACTGAGTTAGGCAGCAACATCCTAATGGTGGTGCAGCTGATGGAATCCAAAAGCCTGAGGAGTTCATGCGAAAACGGTTACGAACAGCTCCATGTATATGCGATGGGGGAAACCTTCGGGGGGTATTGGGGCCCTTTGCCCAGGGAGTATGTACGGACCGATCGGGTCACTAACAGCTCTAAATACGCCCTGAAGACTACAACGCCTTTTATACCAACCACGTAAGTTCTGGCTGCTAAGCCAGTAATAATTAAACGCTCTGGGATTCAGTTTATGTCATAAAGACAGTTCTGCTTAAAAAAATAAAAAATTACGCGCTTGAGATACTCTGAGCTCGCAAAACTGAGAGCGGTTAATTATTACGGACAAGAAACCTACGTGCATTGCTGTTAAAAATACAATGTCCAAGAGAGATAACTAGTCGAGATCGTGGCTGTAACGTGTATCGTGTTAAACATCCGAATATACGTGGGCATGCCACTCCGTACGGGAAAATGCGTGACGCCATTTAACGTTTTTGTGAGAATTGCAACATTTCGCTATAGGACCGCTACAACAGAGGAGGAAGAAGAGTCCTCAGTCACGACACCTTCTTCCACAACAACTCGTAGAAGAGCCACCGAGCAAGCTACAGAAGTGATCGAGATCCCCATCGTGGAGGTCTCCGGGGTGCTGCGTCCATCGAACACCTCGTACAGTAACAGGAACTACGACGACCCAGAGGCGTTTGAGTTGTACCATAACGTTGCACCCAAGTAAACACTTTAACTTTCGCAATCGATTCGATTAATCTTGTAAATGTAAGCTGTGGCGATGGGCTAGCCCCCATCACGCAAAATGGACTATTGCATAGTTAGCTAAAAATGGGCCAACTATGCGTCTGTAGAGTAAAAAGTAAATGTAGCCCATTAATGTCCCCACCGAGGGGCACATGCCTTTACCCGGATCCGAGTAAGATTGAGCCATACTCCACCGCGCTGGCTCAGTGCGGGTCGGTGGAGGGGTTTTACGACTACTACATACATGGGCGATACCGATATCACCCACGGTGTGGATGACGTAAGCCGGCGTAGGGAAAGGGTCAAAAGGAGAAAGAGAGTCGATGTGGATAGGTTCTTGCCAGGGTGGATCCGGTGAACCAGTGATGCCTTTTCCCAGCAGTGCAACACCGAGGATATCTATAGTAGATTGTACAACAAGGGCATAAAATGGGTTTTATGTACGAGTTATACACTCTGCTTTTCACTTCGATTGTGAGGAAATTAAACAGAAATATTGCAAAAAAAGTAAATATTATGAAATAATTGCAAATTGAAATTACCGAGAAAAAATAAGGACTTCCCGCCATTAAACTTTTTTTTTTGCACGTGCCTCCGCAGCCGGCTCTGGCCGCCGCCCGGCAGTGGCACTTAGCATAGCTGTATGTGGCTGTTTACCTGACGACCTTTGTCAGAGTCTGAGATTTAGACGAAGATTTTACTTTATGCTCTAGAACATAACATTTGATTTACGAGCATGAGAAGTGAAATATCTGTTTCTTTAATGATGTAGAATTCAATAGTTATACGTTATACTCACTTAGACCATAAACATATGTATAAGTAGAGCTCGTCTAAGCTGAAATGACGCGGCCCACTCCTTAGTTTCGTATTTACTTGTCATACAAAACCAAGGAGAGGGGCGCGTCATTTCAGCTTAGACGAGCTCTAGTTACTATTACTGTCGCCGTGTGTTGAGATAGCTGATACGATATTTATTTGGCCCTTGCTCTCTAAACCCTATTCGGCATTATCCACAGGCCCGGTGAGAAGTATGACACCAAAATAGTGCCATTAATTCAATTCTCCGCTTCCAAAGAGCCTGGTAGAGAGGGTCTTTACCAACTGGATTACGAGATTGAGAACGAAGTGCGCACCACGCGTCGAAGGTAAATTATCGCTCTTGTTGATTGCGTTATTTTATTAATGTATGGTTATTCAACGTACCTAACTCATGTATAAGTGGTAATAACTATTAGTAGGTACTAGTTACTACCCATATATCGTACGTAGCTAGATATTTTTGAAGTAAAACTTCTTGGGGCACGGGGGTAAAATTTATTTAACCTCTCAACTGTGGGTTATTCATATATTTGCTTTTCACTTGCTACTAGCCGGGTGCTATCACGAGTGGCTAAGAAATGTAACGGAAATTGGAATCGGTGACGTCAGGGTCGGCTGAAGACTTTTAAAACCGCAACTATTTTCAATACCGTTTTTAACTAATCAGATAAGATAATAATACATTCGTACAATAAAGAATGTTAATTAGTGAGAGAAAAACCTGATGAAACGTTAACAAATAAAAATTATTTTAAGCATTCTTCCACGAGTTCTTGATTTCCGGTATGGCCAAGATGGCGCCGCCGCCGCTGGCTGGGGCAAACACTGGCAAACAAAACCAGTGACGTGACCAAAAACTACTTCGTTCAACCTCTTTGTTGGAACCGGAACTTATGTTTGACAGCTGTGCGATGCGATCCATACAGTTTGTAAGAAAAGAGTTTCATCAATGTCACATACGGGTCGATATGGATTTCTAAAATGATGAACGAATCGTTTTGTGGCCGGTAACTATGGAATAGGTACCTAAAACGCGCTGCGTAGTCGCGCAACGGGCAGCTAGTAATCGCATAAAGTCACTTAGAATCATCCAAATGTGATATTTAGTTTTCAAGCAAATTCCGATGTGATGGATGGCTGCATTAAGACTTCTTGAAAACAATAAGTAGGTACCTAGAACTGTTCTAAAGCCACTTTTTATTATATAGTGCAGTTCAAGTCACAAATTAGCAGTTTAGCTACTAAGTACGTGTTATACCTACCTATTTAATGTTTATCTGTAGTAAACGGCCAAAGCGAGGTCTACAGTTTACAGAGCCATAAGTTTAATGGCTTATTGTTTCGCTTATTTGTTTGTATGTAATTTTTGTAATACATATTTTAAAGTTGAATTGTTGTTATAACTGTTGAAATTATACGATTTTGATTTTAATAAGCTTTTGTAATTTTAAAGTTAATGCTTCATGCCAGTCAATAATGTTGAAGTAAAATATAAAAATCGAGGTATGTCGTATGGCGGACTAAGGAAATGTCAAGAATAAAATTAAATAAGAGTTACGTCATCGCTTCGCGATGAAGTAACCCTAAAAAATCCTAGCAAAGTAGGTATGTATAGGTTAGCGGGGGTAGCATAAGGCACGCCAGTCACCCCAGCCACGCATTTTGTCACAATTTAATGTCATATCATAATGAATGCGCGCTATTTTATGGAGAAACATCATTGAGACGCGAAAGGAGTTGGCAATTTGGCAAAATGACTGCCCCAGACATGTACAAAGACTTCTCAACAGCCAATTAATAGCATTTAAATATTCTCTCATAAATTACTGCGTCTTTAGTTAGTTTGTAGAACTTGAAGGAAATGATTAAATAATTATGAGTTGTCACTTCATACTCTATGATTCCGCCATTGATTAGTGACTTTTGCCATCGTTAAAAATAACATGCAACATAATTGCCAACTAGCAAAACTGTTGAAAACAGGAGGTTTCCAGAGGAGTGGCTAGATGGCGTTATGTTGCATGTTATTGCAAAATGGTGCTTATTTCTAGCGACGGCAAAGGTCACGGAATCATATTGGAATCACGGAGTATTGAGTAACAACTCTTATTTACCTATATTTAATAATTTTTTTCTTCAAGTTCTACAAACTAAATACAGACGCAGTAAATTAAATTTATGAATGAATATTTAAATGCTATTGGCTGTTGAGAAGTCTTTGTACATGTCTGGGGCAGTCGTCCATATATTGATTTAGCCATCTTCTTTGTCATTTATCTGCGCGACTGAGGTGAGTGGCAAGCCTTATGGTAGCCCCGCAGGTACACATTAACTTGGAATAGTTGAAAATACGTACTCGATCAATTAAATAAAGGGACTGGGCACAGAGACAAGCAAAGCAATGCATACATTTGAGCGAGACGGCTTAAAGACGTGACGTCAGATGGTATATAATCTGAGCGAGATGCAAATAGTAGTGACACTATTGAATGAGTTAAGTATATCACCACGAGCGCGACAAATTGTAGATAAGGAATGGTGGGAAATAAATGACATGACGTATTAAAAGTAAGTACAAGTATAAAATAATTTCAAATAATCGGACGTCTGAAACTTAAAAGTAACTTGAAGCAGAGATTGGATCTCAAAATTGGAAATTTAAATCTCTTTTAGTATAGGTAGGTATAGGTGTATAGTATAGGTACCACTTAATGATCTAGCTACAGAAGTTTTACTTCTAACACGTGTACGGTGCTACACGCGTATTTTTTTTTTCATGATATCACCGCCATAGACGGTAGGCAATGGACGCGGGAGGCACAGGACCGGAGCGGATGGCGTGGTAGAGAAGAGGCCCATACCCAGCAGTGGGTAGGTGTGGGCTGATTGATGATGATGATGATAGGATGGTATGTCCGTTTGTATGTATATTTTATGAGTGCATAATATGCCTTTTATATAACGGCTTTCTGTAAGTATCAGGTATAGTTTCTAATCTATTTCAGAGTCGCAACCCACCGTTACAAACCCAAAAAATACAAATTGCTGAAAGGTCGCACTACACGACGATTATTCGAAGTTGTGACCAATCCCATCAAGGCCAAGTCGAGTAGGTCTGTGTTTTAAAAATAAAATATTTTAAGTAGTCCAACTTTACAATTGTACACTAAACCGCAGTTTCTGAAAGAGCAATCAAATGTGACAATCGAAAGAGGAATAGCGTATCGTATGGCGGCATCTCAGTCACACGCGCTTTCCCTGTGCGATAGAACGTAGGTGTTAAGGCACCCATTGACTGAAATGAGTTTGACAAGAGTAACAACTTGTCACAGCCAATTTTCCTTTCAAAAACCGGGCGTATGTAAGGTCTACTGCTTTCAAGATTGCTTCTGACACAGTAGATGCGGGTTCGAATCCGGTGCTAATCATGTACCAATGACATTAGTAATTTATCACCGTAAAACGTACAATAACCGGCCAAGTGCGAGTCTGACTCGCGCACGAAGGGTTCCGTACCATTATCTATAAAAAAACCGCAAAAAAATACATGTTGTATGGGAGCCCCACATAATACTAAATTTATTTTGTTTTTTATTATTTGTTGTTATAGCGGCAACAGAAATACATCATCTGTGAAAATTTCAACTGTCTAGCTACCACGGTTCATGACAGACAGACAGACAGACAGACAGACAGACAGACGGACGGACGGACGGACAGCGAAGTCTCAGTAATAGGGTTCCGTTAGGCACCCTTCGGGTACGGAACCCTAAAAACGACGTTCGGTGGTGGAAAACTTCGTGCGGAAACCTTCAATCTCCGTAGTTGTGGCGATGGGCTAACCCATTGCCTCGTAAAATAGAGTATTAAATATTTGGCTAAACGGCTTCCGCCACCCTGCATGGGAAAACGCGTGACGCTATGTTATGTTTGCATTTCTGCTTTCAGGGGTACCCGCCACACACACTCTGTAGGGCCGCTTACGAAAGCAACTATTTCTCAAACTACAGAAGACAGTGACCATTCCTCTACGATTGAATCATGGGACGATATCTATGAACTGATGAAGAATATCAACAGAAGTTATACGCGTTTTAGACAGTCTACAACCAAAGAAAGTCATGAAAGCATTTTAAAGAAAATATCGGAAATGAAACATAATAAAAGTGGTGAGTTTATTCCTTCAGATTAATCTTCCCAAACTAGAGGAAGCTGTCATCAGCGACGTGTATCAATAGACTTGCTCTAGTATGATTGATGAATATTCAATAATAGCTATCTAGGTGAAGAGCCTGTAGCTTTCACACTACACTTTCTTTGGAAAAGGCCTGAGTGAGAAATATAATATGTTACGGGCAACTTTATAAACTGGGCAATATGAATAAGGACCAGAGCGTCGTTCAAATAAATGTTAGGTACCTATTGATTACTTTAACTGGTTCAAGTATTTCTACGGCTACAATGGAATTGTTTCAGTTTACATTGCTAGCGATTGGGATCTCTATTTGGGAGGACATGATCTTGAAAAAACCACGGAAAATATAACTACAGGGATGTTTACAATGTTCAAAAGTACACCTAAATCTTACCCATCATTAAGTAGACAAAGGTTTGTTATTTATACCAAATTATTAGGTTTTATCAGTACTTATCACGTTTCAGTTCTATAAATTATATGATCTATCATCGTGCGTACTTCGCTATGGGTTGGCTGTTCTACTCAGGCTTATACATGTTGTTTCAGTTTAAAATCATCAAAAAAGTTTATCAAAGATCATATTTCCATTACAACAACTTCAAAGTCAGATACTTCTAAAAATACAGTTCAGAATGATCCATTATCTAGCATGAAAGTTTCTCAAGCCCCAAACTTCGATATGTCGACGACCATGAATACAGGTGAACAACTTTTTATTTTACTGAAGCTGGTTTTAAGATGGCAGATAAGCAGATACAGCCATTTTGATCTAAGAAGAAACGCAGGTAACCAGTACATTGACACGTATGTTAATATTTTTTGTGCCTTTAGGCTTTTTGTGGGGTCAGTCTTCTACAGAACTTGGTACAGTTGGACTTAATAATGAGTAATTTGAATAAATCATATTGATATGTAAGTTCCTATAAACAATATCTTTTTTAGATTCAAAAATTGACTTCAGTTCCCAAGAACCACAGAGGACCGTTACTCGAAGATCTACTGTAACTTCGGTAACAGACTCTACAAACACTAAGACCAGTAGTGAACCACGCCGAGCGACAAAACATTCCACACTGAGGTAAATGGTGCTAGAGTCTGGCTAATCAGAATTGAACATCGCAAAGCGCGGCAAATTTAAAAATTCTTATGCTTGTAACGCCGTTTATGTCACCGGATATACGTATATGTTAGCGAAAAAAAATGAAATCTGTCATTCTACAGTGTTACTGGTCAGTTTACTTACAGATGTTGCCTACAGAATGACGGAATTCATACTTTGACGGTGACCTATACATCAATGTCACGATGACCAAAGAGAACATAAACAGCAGTGTGGCCGCTATAGAAAAGCACTCGTTCAAGTTAGACTAGCCAGACTTTACTCTTCTGCAAACCCAGAACTTTATGCCCCTAGCTTGAAGATGTTTTAACGCTAAACTCGGGTTAACTTTGACAACTCCATAAAAATATATAGGTATGGAGTTGTCAAATTTTAGTGGCATGTAGCCTTCTAGCTAGCTGCACAAAACCGGAGCACCTAATGTCATGTGATAGCATTGATCGAAGTTTTGATTGAATTACAGTGAGCATACTGATGGTACTCTCGTGGATCACGAATCCTGGGAAAATATTGTTCAGTCTGCGAACAAAATGGCTAAAGCCTTAAATCAGAGTTCCGTACCACATGGTCTTGATGACGCATCGAATAGGTAAGATAAAGGTGAAAAGCCAACATGTGTGCCTTTAGATGCTATCCCCACTGACAAGAGAAGACACAGATCAGAACGAGAAAGAATGCTCTCTCTCATTCGTCATTGGTTTGCTGGAACATATCTCTCAACAGAGATAAGTTTGCCTTTTTACTCTGTTTTGTTTTGTTTTCACAATTATCTGTGTACAATAAAGAATTTATGAAATTATAAATGCACGGATTACTTGCTTCTTTCTTGTTCTGTACCATGTCTTCTGTCTGTGTGGCTTCTTTGTGTCGTGTCTTGTCTGTCCTCAGTCAATCAGTCGGTATCGCGCCTTATGCAAACGTTTGTCTGTAACTTTCAGTAGAAACAACGTTCGTAAAAAGCGAAACATAAACCCAATTCCGATACACCTTGAGAAGCCTCACACATTGTCGACGCAGAGACCCCCATCGGTATCATTGACAAATTCATATCTTTCTGATCAGCAAAAGTTTGCACATCTGATAGAAATCACCGATGATGAGGTAATCGTTTCGTTCATATTAAAGAATGAAAGACAAAGTAAAATCAAAGTCAGAAAATAGCATTAGGCTTCTTAGATAAATTATATCGAGAGAAAATGTCCCTAAAGGTTTTCCCTCGCTATAATTTATTTATAATTTAGGTAATTATTACATCAGGTAATTATTTTTATTCAATTCATGCAATGAAAAACTCTTATGTCTCCTATGTACAAAAGCTAAACGCTTTCATAAGTAACATGAGATTTAACTATTTTACAGGGTTTTAAAATAGTAGCTTAATGCCCGATTTTACCAAAAATCCCTATCTATTAGGGGACAGTTTATTTCCTTTCAGGGGCCACCTAAGGGTTGTTTCACTCTGACCTAAGATTAAGGGTCACCTAGGTAACTAAGGGACCCCCTAAATTTAAGAGGCCGGCCTCCGAAACAATCGCTAGACGGCTAAGAAAAAGAGCTAAGTCCCCTAACTGTTGGTGAAATCGGGCATAATAGTCCTTAAAGTCCCTCCGGGTATTTTCAACCGACTTCAAAAAAGGAGGAGGTTCTCAATTCGACCCGTATGTTTTTTTTTTTTTTTCTATGTTTGTTACGCGATTACTCTGCCAATTATGAACCGATTTGAACAAATCTTTTTTCGGCGTATAGGTAATACCTCAAGGGTGGTCCCATTTACACCAGGTCAGGATCTGATGATGGGATCCTGGAGAAATTGAGGGAACTCTTCAAATATTATAGGCAGACCTATAGTGATTTTTGTGTTTTTCATAATAACTCGTGCAAATGCACATGGTAAGCATAATATTGTGATGCGGAACTGCTGATGAAGACCACATATGGCCACCAGATCTGCTCAATACTAGGTACAAATACATGCGTGGCTGACGGGCAGGCAACGCATAGCCTAAACCGGTGGACCTAGAGCCATGAAACTTTGTACAGAGGTTCCTTAGTAGCGTGGGGTAGCACTGAGATGGGATTTGACAAAATTAATTCCCCAAGGGTGGGGGGATAAGGGGTTACAGTTTGTATTAAACTCAATCTAATCAAATAGGGTTTGTGGAAGTCGGTTTTTTCTAAAGTTTACTTTTTGTAGTTTCTTTAACTTTTTCAACTGGTTTTCCGACAGCTTTTATTTACATTGCATTGCCAAACAAAAAGTATTCGATACCTATCATACTTTTGATGCAACTACGATAAAAGTATCGATTACTACTGTTGCGATTACTACTCATGAATACAGGATGTACCAGAAAGGTGTAGTCATATTTTAGGGGGTTGTTAGGGACATCATTCTGAGCAACTTTCACTATGAAACCGATTTGATCAGAGCAACTTCAATTTTCACTTCTCTATACAAATCAGCTGACCGCCCCAAAACATATGAAGCAATGAAAAATAAAGTTGTCTGATCAAATGGGTTTCATAGTGAAAGTCGCACAGAATGGCCTCCCTAACAACCGCCTAAAATATGACTACACCCTGTACAGTATCGATACATTGTTTCGATACCATACCATACCCCTAGAGCTCTGAACCTGACTAGTAAAAGTGTATGCTTCAGATCTCAGGGCGAGTGAACCTGCGTCAGATGGGCGAGTTCGTCGGAGAGAACTTATTCAACATCTGCGCACACAGCAACACCACGCGACAGTTCACCATGTTCAACACCTCCAGGATCATCGTAGCCATTAGCAATTTTACGGTTTGACTGCGAATGCATTTATTTATTACACAAAGTAGCTTTATTCCGTCTTGTTGAATCGCACCTTTCAAATCGTTCTATCAAACAGGACACGATTATTTTACACCAGTTGTCTTTTCATGTCAAGTCAAAATAGATACTTTTTATAAACTGTCAAAACGGAACTTTTGTTCCTGAGTTCTATGAAATAACAACAGAATGACGTCATGTAAAAGTGCCATTAAATGCTGTCTTTTTTTTGCACAAAATTGACTTTATAAAATATATCTGTTGGAAATATACAATTCTGCAGAGATCTCAATTTGACAGTATTGCGATTGAAGTCGGAGATAGAGAATAAAGTTACAGGTGGTTTAAAGGACCTGTCTAGATGGCGTGGTAATGAAAAGGCCTACAGTGGGTGAATGTGGTCTGATGATGATGACGAATCTTACGACAGTGCTTTTCACATACGGGGTCGTCAAGTCGCTCTTATAAAACGACTTCTGACTTACGAATAAATAAATAACACACGGGGTGGCAGACCCCGGTGTTCAGACTCTCTGTGGCAGACACAGTTGCGCAGACAAAAGAAATGTTATGATTATCGTAGGAACGTGAGTGACACAGCTCTGCTATACACGGTGAAATTTTAGTCTTGTCTTTTCAACCGACTTCAAAAAAAGGAGGAGGTTCTCAATTCGACCCGTATGTTTTTTTTTTTTTCTATGTTTGTTACGCGATAACTCCGCCAATTATGAACCGATTTGAACAAATCTTTTTTCGGCGTATAGGTAATACCTCAAGGGTGGTCCCATTGACACCAGGTCAGGATCTGATGATGGGATCCTGGAGAAATCGAGAGAACTCTTCAAATATTATAGGCAGACCTATAGTGATTTTTGTGTTTTTCATAATAACTCGTGCAAATGCACACGGTAAGCATAATATTGTGATGCGGAACTGCTGATGAAGACCACATTATGGCCACCAGATCTGCTCAATACAGGTACAAATACAATGCGTGGCTGACGGGCAGGCAAAGCATAGCCTAAACCGGTGGACCTATAGAGCCATGAAACTTTGTACAGGGGTTCCTTAGTCGCGTGGGGTAGCACTGATATAGGATTTGACAAAATTAATTCTCCAAGGGGGGGGGGGGATAAGGGGTTATAGTTAGTATTAAACTCAATCTAATCAAATAGGGTTTGTGGAAGTCGGTTTTTTCTAAAGTTTACTTTTTGTTTCAATTATTGGGGAATGATATTACCCATCAATATGAACAACTTTCACACAGAAAGATTTATGGTCGCAAATGAAAGAAAAAATTGCTGCTCCCAGTAACTTGTTACCAGCTGATGAGGTCAAAGTACTGAAAGTCAAAAAATATTTTGGTTTGCGACCATATGACCACATGTTTCTTGGGTTTTTTTTATTTTGATAAAATTTCAGGGTGTATAAAGCGGATTATTATTAGGGTTCATCAATGGAACTTATAGGCTCACTACATCATCGGCTCGCTGTATCTTTTTGAACAAATTAAGGTCTGTAAAGTCTGTATACACAAGTACATAAGTGCGTAGTTTATCAAAGATAATGACAGTCGTTCTATCATCCAGATGAAACAAATGACCCTGGTGCTGACATCGGCGTTTCCGCTAACCATGACATCTGCGGTATGTCCACCTACCCACATTGAGTGCCAGGTAAGCTTAGGGCCTAGTTGTGCACACAGCGTATTTTTAACGCGCCTTTTTATTGAAATAAGCGCAATTAGTACGCACATAAAAATGCGCTTTCGAAGAGTCGTAGACGCGAGTATCAACAACGTGCGCCGTCGTCGTCGGTGCGTTAAAAATAGGTACAAAAGAGGCCCCTACAAGGAAATGTTCCGTACGGCTATGTTACTGCTGTATATTCGTTCTTTTGGCGTGTGAGTGACGTTAAAAGCGGGGCGTCATTTCTACGCAACCTCATGCAATGATCCTATCAAAATCATCAGTTTCACCTGCCACCGCACGCTAAAAGATCGTTGAACAGCTAGATGTTTCATTTCTATTTTCATATCGGAAGAAAATGTACCATATTCGCAACCCCATTCCAACGATCTTTTTGCGCGCGGTGACAGGTGGGACTAACACTTGATGACCAATGAGAAATGAAAGGTCTGTGTTGATGACAAGTTCGTTGTGTTAAGTTGCGTATAAGTGGTGCCCCCTGAAAACCAAATTCACGCGCCAAAAGGTGAAGAGTGTAGAATTTATCCATCAGCTTACTTTGATGTAATCAGGTGACGGGCTCGCGTGTGTGCATCGACTCCAGCAACGCCTGCGACGGCATCCCCAACTGCGGCAACTTCGAGATCTACGACGAGGACCGGCTGATCTGCGGCGTCACCGAGACAATGCAGCACAGCGTCACACTCGCAGCCTTCACCTTCCTGGCGGTTCTGCTGACCTTCATCTACGCCGTGCACTACTGGCTAAAGAGATGCCTACCTAAAGTCTCCGAGGCGTTCTTCGTGTATACGGAGAATTCTGAGAATGTGTTCGTGTTTTATGTTGTTGTTGTATGGTGTGTGGGAATATATTGCGAGTAAATGAGTTCTCCACACCCCATATCTTTCTTAGAGACTACCTTAGTTTCACGCTGGCGCTAGTGGGCTAGTAAAATGGCATATAGAATATCAACGCTGTAGTGAATTAAAGTTTATTTGTTTGTTTATTTGGGAACTGAGTCCACAGCATGATATACATTATTATAACTTAAAATATGATTGAATATATGCCAATTAAGGGCTCTAATTTGGGGACATAATTAGATACGGTTTATTCTCTTTTTCAGGCTTTACCTAGACAGTATCATGAGATCTCCAAATGACTTTGAGGTTATGTCGAAAATTGAGATGACCCAACATGACCTTTTCTTTGAAGACCCCAACTCGCAAACAACTGAAAAGCACGACGTGTGGTTCAAAAGGATGTGTTCACGTATTAGTATCTTTAAAAAGAAAAAAAAAGAAGAATGTGACTCTGAGACAATTGAGGTTAGAGAGGAGGCACCGTTGAAGAGGATGTATTCATTCGCTGAGCTCGAATTAAGGAGGATAGGGAACTTAGATGTAGAAACACGCGATGAGGCCATACAAACGGGCGGGAGCTTGGAACTGACACAAATAAAACCAAAAGCCAAGAACCGTGCTTCCCAGGCTATAGATGAGCAAGGATCTTCGACTGAAATCACCAATTTGACCACGTTTCTAAAACCTAAATATGACACGAACACTCGCCGGGACACTCGTCGGGACACTCGTATAGATTTAAAAGAATTGAATATGATTAAAGCCATGAAAGAAGCGAGGGCGTCCCTGAATGCATCACGTGAGATGCCTCAAGAGGTGATGGAGGATGTTGATACTTTGACAAGTGGATTGAGTGGTGTTGAAGAAACGGAGTTGCATAGCATGCTGTATGACTCACGAGGACATTATTCCCAGGCTAATGACGGACGGAGACAGACGGAGGACGTTAACGAATTCCGGCCAAGTTTAACGGCAAGTATTGGTAGCATCGAGCATCACGTTGGATCTACTAGGAAACGAATTAGGTTTGAGGAAGTAGCTGAAGGCTTTGCACCTTATCCAGAGCCCATTGAAGTGGCCGGTAGATCTGCAGATATTGAACCTCAGATTGAATCTAGCACAGCTATGGACTTCATGCGCTTTTGGAGCGGGTCGAGGGCCAAAAAGGGCAAAAAGAAGAGTCAACTTCCTTTGCGGCAATAAGTAGAATAGTACAGGTAGTTTGTTGAGATTGAAATTAGTTCTATGAAATTCATATTTCTCAGTTAAGACGTTTAAGGTACGTGTTACGTTATTATCAGTGATCGGAACAGATAGAGTGATTTTTGGTACTTTCGTCATGAAAGTCATAACATGGATATGCCTTTTTCCCGGAAAGTTCGGGACTAAACGAATTAGAATTAAAATAGTGTTTTAGTAGCTTGAAAAAAAAATATGCATTGTTCACACATACAGGTTAACGATGACACATCTTATCTTGGAGACTATACTCTGATTGGTCGTGAAATCGCAAATTTTGCATTGTGCTGATGCCGATGGTGCTGCTTTTATGTTGTAAATCTTGCTCATATTGATTCGTTTCGATTCGCACTTTATACTTAGTTCCATGTAATCATTAGGAAATTCGGAAAAAAAACAATCATTTAAAAATCCCGGAATCTCTGAGGCATATCCATGTTAACGTTTGAGGTCACTCACCTCAAATCACTCTACCTACTCCGATCACTGGTTATTATGGTACTACTAATTCTAACATATTTAAATAAACTTGATAACAAATACTAACTGTTGCATAAATGTTTTACAGTGGTAAATTATGTTTTGTTTTAAAACAATAATTCAAAGGTACAAACAATAACACCTGAATCTATAATAATACCTCTATATTTTGAAAGATATCCTAATATAATAATTATGAAACGATAGGATATCTTTCAAAAGTTTTTTAGTTTTCTTCCTTTAGAAGGGTATGTATGTGTAATTGCGATAATTTGTCATATTTAGTTAGTAAATAAACAATAAAAAAGCGATATATCAAAAAAGTTAAAACAACTTTGTTGCCTATTTTCTCAACGTTTACAAATTGTTTCACGTCCCTTTCATCCACTCATGTCTTCAATTTCTCGAGGTAGAATTTCATATGAAAGAGACTTGTAGATGTTGTGCATGTAGATCGTTTGATAGCATGTAGTGTGCGCCCGCTCCGTCATTTCCTAATTAACTTCAATTGTGGACCGGATAGCACACGTGCCAAAATGGACTGAAACATTTTGTTTTATGGCAATCTCTAATTTTAGGCAGCAAGTGATGTAAAGCGTCCAACTGGTTTTCAGATGAAGTTTATCATACAAGAGTTAAGTAACCGATATTAGTCCTGACCTGTGGCATGATTCGCGCACCTTTGATATACGGATATCAAGAGCTATATTGATAGATTCCCATACGAAATCACTCGATATAGGTGTAGATATCGTATGTCAAATACGCGAGAATCATGCCAATGACCTATGTAGAAGAGTCCTCTGCAATTATGATATCTGCATTTGTTGCATTCTTGTTTTGAACAGGTTGGATTGACTATCTAGCAATTGCTAATCTTAGCAGACGTTATCGCTCTGTGAAAGGTCGTCCTCTAGGAATCTAGTTTTATCTAGTAGGCAAGGCTTCAGACTAATGTCATCCTTGTATCTTTTGGCCAGAAACCATTTGAGGAGTCGAAAATATTAGGCACTAAACATTATGGCGTCCAATAAAATTTATCTTAGTTGAACGTTGTGTCAACTACCAAAAAAGATGGATGTAAAACTGTCGGAATACAGGCAGAGTCACCGTACGAGGTCGTTTCAATTGAAAGCAATTGAGCCAATTGAGCTCAATTGAGCCAGCGGCAGATTCAACTCGCCATGGCGGCGGCCGCTGAGATATTTTTTTCAAAATGTACAAGCGGCAGCTGGTTATATTTAGGAACGAAAATATTGTATACATACGACTTAAGACGTATCCATACATAGATGTCTTAACATAATAATTATTATGTTACATTTAAAGAACCAGCTGTTCTAAGGACCACGCAAATTATTGTATGGATTCTATGCCCACACAAAACAGACGTGGCTCTATTGTAACAGTATCATGACGTCACATAAAAATACGAATAACCATTTCAATAAAAAAAACACTGGAAGGCTTTTCAAAAACTACTATGATACAAAAGACATCAACGGGCGTGCACTGTGTGACTTGGCTTATAAGGATTTGTTTCTTACATCAGGTATGTACCTACTGTGTGGGCTTTTGAGTAGGTATTGATAGTGTGTACTAAATAAAATGGATCAAATAGACTACATCTTCCACCTACCTAACAAAGCAAGTTATATTCCGCCCACTGTACTAGTAGTAACCTACCTACGACGGGCGGGCGGCGTCGCCTACGCACAACATGCGACGACTAATAATCACGTGGTACACAACTAGTGTACCAAAGGTACAAAGGCGGCATATCGGGTGAATACAACGAAGACATATTAACTCTCTGGCTGGGGTTTTGAACCCAATGTGTGCAATTTTACACATTTCTAGCTGCACAAAAACAAAAAACTTTACCCACTGTCTATTTAAGAATATTCTTATGTTTACCATAATGATTATAGAAAGAGAAACCTAACTTTATGCTTCGTAGAACTATGTTTAGAATGTAGAACTTTTTCCTGCCAAAAACGGTAAAAGTTAAGTTTTGAAAAAATATTTGCTAAATATAGAGACAAGATAAGAGATACTTTACTAAATGTAGGGTAGATTGGGTGGTATTAAAAGTTTTTAGACATAATATAATATGTTTAATTTAAAAGGCATCAATTTATGTTTATAAAAAATACAGTAGCTCTTTACTAATAAAGAGTAAAATTAATAACTATGCGTTACACGCCTGGCAAGATATAAGTTCAAAATCAGTGAAACCGATTCCAAATTCGGCATACCTTGAAGTAGTAAAAGAAAAATTTATCGGGTTTCAAGTTGCCAGTTTAGTTTGTTGGTTAGTTAGATAAGACGCCTTCAGTTTAATTTCACCTTATAACTATTCTAAAAGTACTATTTGAATACCAAATGTAACTATGTTCGGACATCTCATTGAACCCAACATGCAATGACGAAGTTTACGAGAGTCGTGCTATGGTCTATTATTATTTTACGATTTATCAGAAGCTTTATAGTTCCTAGATGTGGATGGACATTGGACACTCATATACTTATCTACTATTCATGGAGGCGAACATTTAACTATCCGTACCACTACACTCGTTGCCAATACCTTTTCGTCGATTGCACCTTAGTGGGACATATCAGTATCAGAGTCACACTTATACTGCACTACGCACTTAGGACTTTGAGCTCACATGCAATTTATATATCACTGGGTCTGCTGTAACAGGACTCTTATAAACTGAAACTTTAGCACTTTCACTTCCGATGTCTGTTCATGACCAGGATACACCTTGTAAGAAACAGCTTTTATCCAAGATTCACTATCACGCTCACAGTTCGTGTTCTGAAAACATTTATAAACAGTCTTGTAGCACAATGTCTCTCCAGTAAGCGCCCCTGGACTTACAGTTGCCCTGAGCCGGCTCTGATCGTTCCCCTCAACTCTTCGGTGTCGCGAATGCGCAAGAAGTGCATCAGCGAGTGCAATTCGTGTTGTCTGAAAGTCACCAATAAGCCCAATGAAGCCGAGATCCCGTGGCGAGCGCCAGCACCAACCTAAATAGACTCTGATCATCTAAATTGACTTCAATTAAATAACAACCGAAATTGTTGAAATGCGCCATTATTCCCTCGGCGTTAATCTAAGTGCCAATAGGCAGGGCGAATGTTTTTATTAATAATCCCGGGCAATACAGTTAATTGATAATTAAGAGATCGTTGGGCGATGGGCGGGCATCAGTGTGCGGAGTAAGCCGGCGCTGGCGGGAGCGCCGCGGCGGGCTGCGGCTGCTGCTGGTTGCGGCGGAAGCTGCTCGGAGGATTGTGCTTGTGTGTTTTTGGTAAGAGTGTTTTACTTGAATGGATTTTCGGACTGGAGATCTGGATCTCCGTGTACGATGACAAGTTTGAAAATGTTAAGTTAGCGTGTCCCACGTGTGATATTAAGTTTGTTGATTTCGGAGCGTATCCAAAAGTTCATTCAGCATTCATATTCCCACGGCTATAAATCATGGAACGCAGATTTGAGTGGCATTGTATTGATGCGGAATCACAATGAAACGACATGGACTTTCGAAATGATGATGTGGGCGTCGGACCCCATACCTAATAGCACGAGCACAAACAGATCGGGTGAGCTTGTGGGAATCCCGCATGGTGCCGCTTACTAGGGCTCCGCCGGCCGCGGAGTCTCGGCGCGCTGAGGGGAGGGGCGGCCGCTCCCGCCTGTGATTGGCTAGCAGTTGATCCTAGCTATACGACATAACCGCCCGAGTTATTTCCACCACTGTGACGCGACGAGCCGGGCGCCCAGCGCGCACTCTGCAACAGCCGCGCCCGCTCCGCCGCCGCCGCACCGCGCACTCATTGGCTCCCCGCAGACCTGTAGCGACGTATTATGATAATATAAATTGACCAACCGCGGGGCAAATTCGGTTAGTTCGTTAACGTTCATTAAAGCCATTTAACCGGGACGTACGCGACGACACGAACGAACCGCGGTACATCGATCCCGGGCTTGATGAAGTTAAATTGTTTAATATCGTAGCGGATCAGTCGGGTCGTGTGGTGTGTAGTCCGGCGCGACGGAGTCCAGCGGGCTGGCGGAGGTAGCGGGCCCGCAGCCCGCCGCCGAGGGGTACATGTACGTGTGCGAGGCGGGAGCGCCGGGCGGCACGGGCCCGCCGCCGGGGAGGTATGAGTGCTTCGAGGCGGGCGCAGCTCTCGAGGCGGGCTTTGAAGATCACATGTTTGGAGAGTTTGGCAAAGAGCGGCCGGTGCAGGTGGTGGTGGGCGCCGGAGGCGAGCTGCAGTACCGCGAGGAGCTGCCGTACCCGCCGCACCACGCCCCTCACCCCGCGCCAGCCACCGCCGACAAGCGCAAGGAGCCGCTGCTGCTGCCGCCGGAGCCAGCGCCCGCGCAGCCCCCGCCCGCCACCAAGAAGAGCGAGAAGAAGAAGAACGACAACAACGGCATCAAGAAGAAGAAAACTAGGTGAGTCAACAGATAGTCACTTGACATACATTAGATCTATGCAGTCAACTGCGGGTATTGACCTCTTGGTCTATTCCTGGGAGTATCAGTAGTCATGAGTGTAGCGTGTTGGAAGAAATATGACGCCTGAATCGATGGAAAGAAAAGATAGTATAACGCATGAACTGATGAGTAAGATAGAATAACTTAGAACCTTGCGGAAATCTAAGTGGAAAGCAAACACCATTGGCATTATTTAACTGTTTAAGAAGGTACCTCCGAGTATGTATACATTCTGTGTACTAAGTATCGGGAATTTGTCAATAAAACAAAAAATACAAATTATTCATCTAAATTTATTTTATCGCCTTCAAAGTAGGCCCCATCGCTTGCAATACAACATCTCCACCGCTTCACCCAGTCTTCCATACATTTTTCATAGGCTATTTGCGGTATGGCCTTTAGCTCATTCAGCGAATTTTCTTTTATGGCTTCTATCGACTCAAAACGTTTTCCTCGAAGTGGTAATTTTAACTTGGGAAATAAAAAAAGTCAGACGGAGCCATATCAGGTGAATACGGTGCAGTTATTATACGTTTCATAAAGGTCGGATCCGTAGAAGCTCGGGAAACCATGTCTTCAGCGACATGCTTTCGCTGCACTTTTTGAACAAAATTGAGCTCTTTTGGAACTAGTCGAGCGGCGACGCGTTTCATGCCTAAAATGTCAATGAGAATGTTGTGGACGGACTTAAAAGATATGTTCACCTCACTAGCCAACTCTCTCAGACTCATACGTCGATTTTCGATCACTAGCTTCTTGATTCTGTCGATGTTTTCTTTGGTCGTAGCGGTTGAAGGTCTACCAGAACGAGGCAAGTCTACTACTACTTCTCGGCCTTCTTTAAAAGCCTTATACCATTCATAAGCCCTTGTTTTCGATATACACGATTCGCCGTAGGTATTTCGCAACATTTTTAGTGATTCACCACATGAAATATCATTTGAAACACAAAATTTAAGGCACACTCTTTGTTCAACAATATTTTCCATTGTAAAAATCGCCGAGGACTCAAAACTATGACCAACAAAAAGTGTAGTTTAAAACAAATTAAATGACAGATCCCGCTCAAATTTTGCGCGCTAAATCAGTACAGTGCTACCAACATGCAGTAAAAAAATTAGAACGACCTCTGTTACGCGGGTCTTTTTATTGACATATTCCCGATACTTTTTACACAGAGTAGTAAATGTAAAATATATATAAAATTTTGCAGTCGAAACAAATCTAAACTTTAAATGCGAGTATAAGAGCGAACAAATTAAAGAAAATCATAGCGAAGTCGTAAAATGTCCGCTGCCGCTACGCCGCTACGCGTCTTTCACAATATGTAGCAGATTCGTAGCATTAGCTACGAAGACGTAGCGCTTTGACTACGAAGACGTTACGGTGGTTGATATGGTACGAAAGTTGTTTTTAGTTTTTTTACCGTTTCAATATTATTAGTTTGTGGACAAAACAATAATCGTATTTCTTACTAAACATACATATTTAGGTCAACATTATAAAATAAAATAGTATTAGAGCCGAGATACGGATAATTTGTGCAATAAAGAAATTATGAAATTATGAAAAACGTACGTATTTATGTTGTTAACATAAGAAAGATATCATCTTTTGAGTGTTAAAACAATCTGACACACTTTACGAATCAAACTCTAAATTGATTGGTATTAATTAATTACTCCGACTAAAAAATAATACAATAACTCTAAAATTTAATATCTATCGAGGAAAAACAAAACGGCACGTGGCAGTGCTCAATGTTATTCATACAATATTGACCCAGGTAGCGCACGGGCCCCATCGGAATGCGTGTGTAGGGCCACTTGCCCTCTCTCTCGCCCCTCGTCATGTTTGCATAGCTAATGCGATGATTTACAAAAGCACGCGACAGTTGGACGATATTGAGTACCTGCATAAGTTAAGTGATGATAGTTGTAAGTGTTCTCAATTTATGTCAAGCGGTAACAAATCATCATTGAGTTTTATTCCGGATTTCGGTTTCGGAGTTAACGATTGATTTTTCTTTGTTGATTGTTTATGAATAAGATATAAACAATCAACAAAGAAAAATCAATCGTTATATGTCAATGCATTCTCTATAAAAAATCTCGGGCTTATAGCAAGATATGTAAGGATATAAAAGCAGACTCGTGAACATATTTATCGAACCACATCACAGGAGCATGATTCTCGCGCATTCGATATACGATATCTATATTGAGTGATTTCGTATGGGAATCTGTCAATATTGGTCTCGATATCCGTATATCGAAGGCGCGAGAATCGACCCGAACATACCAGAACATAATTTGACAAAGTTTCTGAGTGTTTGGCGAAGTCAGTGGAATCCGGATATTCGGAATTTAGCACTCGTAACCCGGAAGCACATTTTTAACACTACGAAAAAGAAATGTTATCTCAAAAATCTTTAACCTAACAAAGATCCCTTAGGTACATGGTAACAAATCGCTTCAAAGCCAGCAAAGCATTACATTCTAGTCCTTATCTCCAAGAGATACGAATCTACTTTCCAAAGTATTGTGTAACTAAGCGTACAGTCGCGATCTAATCCATCGAGTTTGTACCACTCTTATTCCGAGCGTCATAGGGGCTATTGTACTACATTAGGGTAACTGATCGTAACCTTACACACCACTAGATGCAGGCGCCTCCCCTCTAGTCCAGGGTCGTATAATAATAAAAAGCGAACGTCTGTACCTCGAGATTAATTACCCGTATGGCCGCGGGGAGTCAATTGGGTTATCGTCGCATCTCCGACAGCTCGGCGCTCGCTGGTATGGTGGCAGACATTACCGCCTCCGAGGGAAGGAGAAGAGACTCTACGTACATGCGATACAAATGCCGAAAAAATGCGATACAAGTCCATATTTAAGGAACATTTGGTTCAGCAGTATATAGGTATACGTAATAAATAATAGATATCGCAATGCAACACCTTCAATCTCCTCTCTCTGAGTCTAAATTCCATGGCTGTCATTGAAACACGAAAAATCTGACAAGAAAAACCAAACCTCAACTATCAAGCCACAACTTAGTTCATCAAATTAGCAATTACCTTGGATGGAAGCGTCAAGTCAAACCCATAAACATCACCTATGACGTGCGAAGGGGTGGAGTAAACGATGAATGAAATAACACCACTATAACTCCCGTCAATCGACAGGCAATTAGGCTGCGTGCACGCAACGGGGGTGAATTTAGTTTCACGCTCGATCAATTTTTGCGCGTGCGCCCGTAGCTAGGCCTCTGACCATATTGCACGCGTCAGATGGTAGATGCGCCGTCTCTGATAAGCATAATGTATTCATGAATGTATTATTTGGGAAGCAATTCAAAATATTTGTTTGTTAAGGGTTTATTTGATTGTACGACTATGAGTATAAGTGAAAACAGGCGAATAGCCTCATTTAAAGCCTGTTACCGAGAGATGTACAGCTAATTTTAGCGGTAATTTTAAATACTCACATCGTATTTGAGGCAAAACAACCACATGATGGTGGTATATGAAGCCACACGACCGACACGCTCACATCCCATATTGACCACATTCCACGAGTTTTCGTCAATAAGTCAAGGGCTAACAACGAACCCCACATCGACAACAACCATAAACCAGTCGCCATGGCCAACTGTGACTTGGAAGAGATCTATATTTGGTTCTTATTTGAAATTTACATCTTCCGCAGAACCACCTTCACGGCGTACCAGTTGGAAGAGCTGGAGCGAGCGTTCGAGCGCGCGCCCTACCCCGACGTGTTCGCGAGGGAGGAGCTGGCTCTCAAACTTAACCTCACGGAGTCTCGAGTCCAGGTACGTCTATTACACTAAGCCAAAACTGCCAACTCCTGTACAGCGTGGTGCAGCAATGTGATATATTGTACCTTTTAACAGATGGGAAACAGCTCACGTTTTCTATTGTAGGCCACATGTTCGGCCATTCCCAGAGTTCTGGGAGATAAACGCACCGCTTTAAGTTATCCCCCCTAAGCTTATCTACCAACGCGACGACGACGTCCACCTTGTCACTTCAATTCAATACATTTCATTTATGCAAACTGGTTTCATGGACATGGTTAAGTGACATGCTAAAGACTGAGTTCCTTGTCCGCAGGTGTGGTTCCAAAACCGTCGCGCGAAGTGGCGCAAGCGGGAGCCGCCACGCAAGACCGGCTACATCGGCTCGAGCTCACCCAGCTCCACCACACTAGGCGGCTCCTTCGGCGGCCTCGGAGCCAGCCTGCCCCCCTTCCCGCAGAACGGACTGCCCCCTAACGCCGAGACCTGGTCCTACCCGCACTCCTATGATATGTCCTCTCATCACCTACTATCCTCGAGCACAGGAGGCTACACCGCGTTTAACAGTCAACCGAGCTACACGTACTCGAATGTACTGAGCAGCCACGACGGTCAGATGTTCGCACCGAGGCATTACGAATATGGTGAAGGTAGCCCGCCGCCGCTGGGGGTGAGAGACTACCCGATGATGACGGCGGGCGGGTCGCCGCACCTCGACTCGCACGAAGAGAAACTGGAATACCGGCCGCACGACACGGAGGAGAGATACGCGTGCATGTCCCACGAGGAGCCCCCGCGGTACACCGACGACTACGACAAGCCCACACACTACGAGGGCGAACGGCACGCGGAGCTAACTCAGCCGGTCGTAGTGAAGATGGAGCCCAGCCCGGGGCAGGCGTACACGACCTTGCCCCCTTTTTTGAATTGAAATACTCCTTTTCGAAACTATCCTGATGTTAAACGTAATTTCGAAAAGGAGTATTGATTTGCGATTCGAATCGTTTGCCTTTTCGGGTCTCGTTCATGGCGATGCGTTGGATGGAACGGGTTTAGAGATCAGTTGGTGCTTCCGGACTACATAACTGAGTAGTTAAGGTAGTGTAAGTAAATTTAGCCAAAAGACGTTTAGGTAGGAATGTAACCCGGCGCGCGGCGTAACGCTATGAATGAGATCCAGTGCCTTAACACAACACAATGATTTTAGAAGTTTTTACATAGACTTAGTACCTACCTAGGACGCGCAGGTGTGTGTATATTATATTGCAATTAGTGTAAGTTATATTTTTCTATAAATAAAATACAAATACTCCTTTCAAAGTGTATACGGCGAGCGAATACCAAAGCGGTTGCCACATTTTGGTAACTTATAATATAAATATTTATAAGTTTATGACGCTTCCATACGATAAGAAGTGCCTACTTATTTGGTTCGAGTTTTATAATTCACATCTACATATAAGTGAAATGTTTGTGGGTAGTTAGATTACATTTGAGTATTTAATAATCTGCAAAGTGGAAATAATTGCGCCTCTTGCCATCACCCGAATGGGAAAATGCGTGACCCATGTTATGTGTTCGGCTAGAACTTAGAATTAATATTTTTATACTTATCATTTATTTATCGAATGTTCTTCTAGCTTCTCGTGCATTCCTCGTGCCTTATTAGAATTAGAAATATTGCAAAGTAAGTTGGATATACTATTAGTAGTAAAAAGAAAGGCACAAGTGTCTGTGGTCACAAAATATTTTAGGTGTGTTAACCAAACTAGTAAATGAGTTGCATAAGTACATTTTTAGGTTGCTCAATATTCTCCGTATACACGATATAGATCGATTTAATTATATCAGTTTGTCCATCTGTGCTTATCGTGTTATTATAATAACGCCGCAGAGTTATTGACAAGACGTATAGTTATTATAAAGTAGAATGTTCTATTCTATTCTATTTTAGTTTATGGCACTTTGTATTTGGTAGCCAACTTAAAACATTATGTAAGTGTGAATTGTTAGTGCCAAATTAGATATTCGTTGTCTGTATTTAGAATAGTTTGATTTGAATATAAAAGCAAACTAAGACGATTTCTATATCAGCAATCCTCTTTATGGATAAAACATTTACATCACCTTTATTATTTTATCGTAGTCCTATAACAACGAGCATTATAAACATAAATATATATAAATTAGTTTTTGATCTCTGACATCCCAAAGCAGGAATAACCAAAGATACAATAACGCATAAAACGAGGTTTTTTACGTACCTACTGATATCAAAATTTTAGTTTGCTATTTTTGTAAGTTAAGGTGTCGTTTAGGCTGATTTAAGAATAAAATATTTAAATACGTTATGCCAAATTAAAAGCAATATTTGAGTTATAGATTAAAGTTCTTTTTAAAATTAGAGAATAAAACGTGCTTTATAAAATATGTTGTTTTATTTAGTTGCTCATTATGTTTACCAACTAAGGCTGGATTTCACCAACAAAAAGTTATACGAGAATAACTATCCCGGGGATAACTTGTGTAACAAATGACAGTTCAAAATGAGGTGATCTGATCTAGGTGTCACTGGTGTCTATGAAAAAGTAGAAGATACTCTCGAGTAAAAGTTACTCTTGCGTTCGTAAAATCCAGCCTAACTTTACTTAGAAATACTTCAATAAATAGCTGATTTGTAGTAGTCCCATTCATTCTCATTCGAGAATGACGGTAGGTAGACAATGAACGTACAACTCGTTTAATTAAAGAAAGGACTGGCAATGGCGGCTCATGCGCATACATTTGAGCGAGGCGGCGGCGGCGGCGGGCGTGGCGGCAGACGGTATGAAATCGAAGCACTGTATAAAATCATGTATGTATTTATGTATTTACTAGTAAGTAGTCTATTATTTTAATATTTATCGTTGTGCACTTATTTAGGTCTACCTTTATTAAATTATCCTCTCCATTCTAGGTTTGCTGGAAGAAATCTCTTATTAGAAATAATCTCGCCTCTGTACATGTTTTTTCCAATAGTGTCTGTATTATGTTTTCTGTGCAATAAAGTATGAATAAACTATAAAATCTAAAAGCGCGGCCATACTTAGCTCCTCGTTATGCTACTCGTGCTGCTACTCGTCCTCTCGCGCGAGTAGTGTGGCCGCGCATCTATACTTCGCGAAAATTTCATAAATAATCGCGACGCTCCGAACTGGGGTTCTTTTCCTTTGAATCGCGCCAAAAAGCAGCGCGAGGTCGAGGAGCAGGAAGATGAATGTGGCCACACCACTTCCCTGCCTCATTCCCTCGTCACTCGCCACGCTACTCGACGAGTGGTGGTGTGGCCACGCTACTCGACGAGTGGTGTGGCCACGCTACTCGACGAGTGGTGTGGCCGCGCGATAAGAAGCGCCATTGCCATTGTGTCCCTTTGTTTAATTGAACCCGTTATCTGGTAGAACACCTTCTTGAGCCTAACTGTTACTAAAAATATGCTACAGCTATATTGTACATACGAGTACCAAAGACTCTATCCAAAACAAAATTACTTAATTACACATTCTCCTGCGTGTCAGCTCGTCTGAGTTTCTATTCTATTGACGTCGTACTTCGACCAAATCCCGTCACCGGTAAAATGGTACTTCTTCTCCATCTCATAGAGGAAGAGACTCAGTATGTGTTGGTCGGTGAGGTGGCGGTAATCAATGTTGTTGTAGCTGGTGTCAAGCGGCACACTCGCATGATCTCCGTCGGAGTTGCGCATTCGGAGTAGGAACTCGAGGTACGAGACCGCTTCGGCTCTGAAAAAGGGAAAACATGAGAATAGGGATTGAATAACAGGCTAAAAGTGCGCCTTTGCCACCCCGTATGACAAAAGGTGTGACGCTACGTTATTATCAAAAAGAGGACTTTAGCTCTGTTTAGGGCCGGGAGTCTCGTACAGAAAGGGCATGCGGAGATAACAGTAGAGCGAGGCACAAAAAGCAGGTTTCGGCTTATCGACGGTGCCGAGGCCCGCCTCGCCGGCTTATGTACGCGTTCCGGAACACCACCTGACCGAGCGATAACAGCCACATCGGCATGAAGGCTGGGGGAGGGAGATGACACGATTATTGTAGGGTTCGAGTAGATTATACAGGATGTAACAGAAAGGGGTGTACAAGCCGACAGAGGGTTGTTAGGGACATCATTCTGAACAACTTTCACTATGGGACCGACTTGATCAGAGCAACTTTATTATTATTAACTCAGTACATTTCGGCCCTAGCTCCGCTCAGCTGATCTGTATGTTGGAGTGAAAAATAAAGTTGCACTGATCAAAAGTCGGTCCCATAGTAAAAGTTGTTCATTATGATGTCCCTAACAACCCTCTTTCGTCTTGTACACCCCTTTCTGTTACATCCTGTATAATCGACTCGAACCCTACAATAATTGTGTCATCTCCCTCCCCCAGCCTTCATGCCGATGTGGCTGTTCTCACTCAGTCAGGTGGTGTTCCGGAACGCGAGCATATTTAAACAAAAAGGAATTTTGCGCACTCGCTATAGCTATTACCGTTTGATTCAGTAAGCGACTTACGGACCAGGCTATTAGTCATGTTGACATAACAATTGGCTACTAGAATGGGTAGTCTAACTTTAAAATCTATGTCAAATTGATGCCTTGTAAAAACAAAAGAGGTTGTCGATGTCAGAATTTACTGCCGCGTCGACACTACGTTTGTTGCCCCGCTCACACACTCATATCGGGTCACATCTGCAGTCGTCTACGAACAAGCACCTTCAAGGAACAACTCAAACAAATGCGAACGAGTTCAATACTCACACAGGATATAGCAGAAGCTGGCAGTTGTTGAATATGACGTCATCCGGGAACCATTTCTTCAGCAGTTTTATGTTTCCGTCGACGACATGCAGCGCCGCATGCAGCCAGTACTTATGCCTCCTCAGCTGGCTGATTACAAACTTGACGTCATCTCTCTGCGCGGAGGGGTGCTGTGTGACGTCACAGTACGGTTGGCGGTGTTCTAGGGAGTTGCAGATGAGGATCGCGATGTCGCGACCGCAGACCTTGGTGCCGAAACTGCTGATGTAGCTGTGACGGTGCATAAGAAACAGTTCAACAGACAGACCTTCAACTGTTGTTGGAAACTTGACTGTTAGCTCCCTGTCACGCAATATGGAGCATTTAATAACGTGAGCATAACACAACTGTGCCTGTGCCACCACGTATGGGAAAAAGCGTGACGCTATGTTTGTTTTGCATAGCTAGGAAAAAAGCTTCGTAGAGATGGGTCTTCTTTATAAGTGTTTCACAGCTTAATTCGTCTATGTGACGTGGCAACATAACATGCTGCATGTACCGTCATGGCATCTATGTGACGTGGCAACATAACATGCTGCATGTACCGTCATGGCATCTATGTGACGTGGCAACATAACATGCTGCATGTACCGTCACGGCGTCTATGTGACGTGGCAACATAACATGCTGCATGTACCGTCACGGCGTCTATGTGACGTGGCAACATAACATGCTGCATGTACCGTCATGGCATCTATGTGACGTGGCAACATAACATGCTGCATGTACCGTCACGGCGTCTATGTGACGTGGCAACATAACATGCTGCATGTACCGTCATGGCATCTATGTGACGTGGCAACATAACATGCTGCATGTACCGTCACGGCGTCTATGTGACGTGGCAACATAACATGCTGCATGTACCGTCACGGCATCTATGTGACGTGGCAACATAACATGCTGCATGTACCGTCACGGCGTCTATGTGACGTGGCAACATAACATGCTGCATGTACCGTCACGGCGTCTATGTGACGTGGCAACATAACATGCTGCATGTACCGTCATGGCGTCTATGTGACGTGGCAACATAACATGCTGCATGTACCGTCACGGCGTCTATGTGACGTGGCAACATAACATGCTGCATGTACCGTCACGGCGTCTATGTGACGTGGCAACATAACATGCTGCATGTACCGTCATGGCGTCTATGTGACGTGGCAACATAACATGCTGCATGTACCGTCACGGCGTCTATGTGACGTGGCAACATAACATGCTGCATGTACCGTCACGGCGTCTATGTGACGTGGCAACATAACATGCTGCATGTACCGTCATGGCGTCTATGTGACGTGGCAACATAACATGCTGCATGTACCGTCATGGCATCTATGTGACGTGGCAACATAACATGCTGCATGTACCGTCACGGCGTCTATGTGACGTGGCAACATAACATGCTGCATGTACCGTCACGGCGTCTATGTGACGTGGCAACATAACATGCTGCATGTACCGTCACGGCTGTTTTCATACGTAAATGTGTTAATGACACAATACGTTTCCTCACTACATTTATTTTTTATTTTTTATTTATGTCTTAATTAAGTACATTTACATCACATAAACCATGGAGGTTTGTGCGTGATGCTGGCATTCATGCGAGCAGGGTACAGTAATTGTTAAGTATACGTGGGTACACGTGGACATTTCGTGAAGTACCTATCGTACAACAGGTTGTTTGTATTTGTGTGTATTAAAACAGTGAATAAAATCTATCTATCTATCTATCAACAGTCAGTCAGAGACGAGTAGAAAAGTAACTGGTAGGTAACTGGCTAGGGAGTCTGGCTATGCTAAGCTTATTCTTGTTTGTCTATTTTTGTTCTGATTTAACTTGTAACTTTGGGACCAGGTGGAATGGATGATGTTGATGACTGATGTTCTACAGAAGCAGCAGTACTAAGAAAGAATTTTTTTAATTTAATTTTTAGGGTATTATAGTGTCAATGAGGCTTTAAGTTCGGTAGGTAGGCTGCTCATGAGACGTGGTATGATAAATTGAGTAGTTCGCTCGCCATAGTAAATTCATGGTAATTAATTATCATAATGAAATAATACTTACTTGTTAAATACCTTGCTAGATGAGACAAGGTGGTTCAGACTGAAGCACTGCTTCTTGACCTCATTAATCTTATTGAGTCGTTTCAACATTTTTCTTTGATGTACAACGAGTGAAAGTACCTGGAATGAGGGCACGACCATATCTCATCTCATCTCACTAACGCGTGAACGCTATGAACATCACCTATATCAAAGAAAAACATTTATTTCAGAATCATTTTTAAAATTAGAGAATAAAACGTGCTTTATAAAATATTTTGTTTTATTTAGTTGCTCATTTCATTACGTTTACCTACTAAGGCTGGATTTTACCAAAAAAAAGTTACTTATACGGAGAATAACTATGCCGGGGATAACTTGTATGACAAATGACAGTTCAAAATGAGGTGATCTGATCTAGGTGTCACTGGTGTGGTGACATGGTATTTTATTTTTATTTTTTATGTATGTGGCCCGATTGCGCCTAGACGGATGGACCGATTTGGAAATATTTTTTTTTGTTTGAAAGGCTTTACCTTCCCATTGGTACTATGGACCACCAGGTCAGGATCTGATGATGGGATCCTGGAGAAATCGAGAGAACTCTTCAAATATTACAGTGATTTTTGAGTTTTTAGTAATAACTCGTGCATTTACTCACGGTAAGCATAATATTGTGATGCGGAATTGCTGATGAAGACCACATATGGCCACCAGAACTGCTGAATACTAGGTACAAATACAATGCGTAGCTGACAGGTTCCTTAGTAGCGTAGGGTAGCACTGAGACAAAATTAATTCCCCAAGGGGGGGGGGGGGGGTAAATAGGGGTTACAGTTTCTATAAAACTGAAAAAGCACTTGTCATTGGTTTCTAACCTATGGGGTTTGTGGAAGTCGGTTTTTTTTAGTTTACTTTTTGTTTCAATTATACATATGAACGGTAGCTACTTACTCTTGGGTTAGACGACAACAATTGATATTCCTTCTGAGTCTTGAGGTCATCTAATCTCTCTTTAATAGTATCTGCGCGCATGCAGAATACTTTCAGACATTTTCGTTGGGCTTCCTCAGATATCGCATGTTCCTGTCAAGAGGTGCAAAAGTGTTAGTATTAGGCTGGATTTTACCAACAAAAAGTTATACGGAGAATAACTATCCCGGGGATAACTTGTATGACAAATGACAGTTCAAAATGAGGTGATCTGATCTAGGTGTCACTGGTGTCTATGAAAAAGTTACAAGTTATCCCCGGGATAGTTATTCTCCGTATAACTTTTTGTTGGTAAAATCCAGCCTTAGTATTATTAGTTCGTCCATGGTATTCAGTACTGTCAGTTTTTTTAAACAGCACAAGTTGGTCTACAAATGGAAGACTAACCTGCAAGATGGTTTTAAGTTGAAGAAGTGAATTGTAATTGTTTTTTAATATCGCTGGCTCAGCCTTTATTGCCTCTCTGATATCTAGCCCAGCCAATGTGGGCACTTTATCAAGGATCAACTTAGTGTGGATTGGGTCAGCAGATATTATGAATCCATTTCTTCTGATTGTCTCCATATCCAGCTTAAGTTGGTTCTGAGCTAGATTAATAGCTTCTTGTATGTCTAACAGTGGTTTGTGTTTTAAAGGCGTATAGTTGCGACAGTATTTGTGGAACTCTTCAGATGTGATGTTCAGCTTCCAATTCAAGTATTTTTCTAAGACATACATTCTGATTGTTACTGGAATAAGTAAATTGTTTGTCAGATTGTAACATAGTCTATTCATGATAAGAATGCAGCAAAGTCATCAATGTCCGGTGGCCTTGTCACGCCCCATAACCAATCAAATCGTTTCTAATTATCAAGCCAAGTTCACAGTGACCAGTTGAAGGCAAACTTTCGAACGCTAAGGTTGTGTCCTGTCCTGTGAGTGTGTGTTAACAGATTTAAAGTTACATTTTACTACATTCTTATCATGAATAGACTGTAGTTATTATACAATATTTGTAGGTATTCCATGCTATAAAGCTGCCAAATGATAGGATATATTCGAAGGCACTCGATTTGTGACGGTCTCCGCGATACAGGTTAGCCTAGTGCGGAGATCGCAGTAACTACAATTAAAAATCCTAAGTACCTACCCACATATTTAGTAAGATTTATAATTATTGTACTCTGTTTGGCAAAATAAACATATTTGTATTTGTATTTGTATTTGTATTTTGTTTCTTATTTGAATTTGGTCCAGGGCATACTTACAAATGGAGGTATTTGAGTCATCAAATTGATGTGTAAGATTGCTGCTCTCCGGCCACTCATCAAAATACTTTAGAAGCCTCTCCTGAAGCTGCAAACCTGGTTCTATCAGACCCTCGGACTTCAGCCGATTCAGAGTCCGAGATTTGACTAGTGTGTGGTATCTAATAAGAACAGATAATAATAAATTAATTAGACAACTTTCACTTTGAGTTAAAACACCTTTTCATAATAAAAAAATCAAAAAAGTAAAAAGAAAGAAACTTTATAGTGGAACACACTGCAGTGGAACAACTTGCTTTGTTTATTGGAATAACTTGTAAATTACTATTGGTAGGTATATGCTGTCTAAACAAATAGTAAGCATGTATGTACTTATCAAACGTTCAACAATATCAAGGGAAATATACCTGATTATGTGTTTTGGCAGAATCTTCACAAAACCACATTCTTTCAGTATTTCTCCATAATTGTCCATAGTAATTGGATACATCACAAACACATGGGGCTCTTGACAGGCTTCAAGTGCAGATATTTGAAACTTTTCTAGAATTTTTAAAGTGCATTGAAGCTGCTCATTACTTAGTATATCGATGTTGGGATGCTTTTTCTTATAAATGGTAAGTTGATCTTCTGACATTATTTGTCCTGTAAATAAAAATATTTTCAGGTTATGTTATATTGGAGAAAAGTTTGTAGAAGCCTAGAAGCTATCCCGATATCTGTTGAGAATACCTATTAGAGGGAAGTAAAAAGTTTTTTCATAGTAGGTAACTGACCTGTGTTTTTCTCATATAACTCTGTAAAAGGCATTTGATGAAACAACGTCTTTTGAATTACATTTTGAAGATTTATACATTGTTTTACGAGTATCAGTGGTTTCACTTGATGATATATCGTTGAAAAGATCATTGCCAAGCTGTATTACGGGGCTAATGTTTATTTTTTGTCGTAATACTACGTTTGTTTTGTTTACATTTTCTGGGTCGCGTTCCGTGACATCCCATCCCCGTCAGCGCCATAATCGATTACAGCGTCTACGATGCCATCGTTTTGTATCGCAATCGTATCGCCAAAACTGACTCGGACGGAACGGCTTCGTAGACGCTGTAATCGATTTTGGCGTGACTCGGAACACGGGGCTGATCAAATGAATCTCAGAACAATAAAATGAATAGATGAATGATGACAATTTTTTTACCGACGACGCGACGAGTGGACCTAGTGGATGGTTGAACAATAACTAAGTTGGTTGAACCTATTGTTCTGAGACTCTGAGAGTTGAACACAGGTCGCGTTCCGTGACATCGCCGTCAGCGCCATAATCGATTACAGCGTCTACGAATGCCATCGTTTTGTATCGATCCCCAAAACAAAACTGACTTGGAACGGCTTCGTAGACGCTACGCTGTAATCTATTTTGGCGTGACTCAGAATAGGGCGACAGAAACCGTTGTACATGTTTTATACAAATAAATTAATAAGAAGAATATGAATATGTATGAATATGAATAGATTACATACAGTACAGAGCGCTGTAATCCTTCTGTAATCGATTATGGCGCTGACGATGATGTCACGGAACGCACCGCAATGTCATTCAACTTGTCAATCTGTCAAGATCAGCTGGATGGAGCTGGCTCTGTCTTGACTGGCTGTCTGTCTGGGCGGGCGCGGGCGGGCAGAAGAACAGAAACGGCAGGGAAATGGCAGGCAGAAAAATCGCTGTTTGTTTTGCTAAAAAAATCTAAATAAATCTGTAATAACAGCACTTATTTGGGGGCTGGATAATTAATCATACCCGGATTGCCCTATAAATTATAAGGTGAGTCCTCATTTTGAGTTATAAAATCATGTTATTATTTTTGTTTATCTTATTTATTCGTATGGTATAATCTTGAAGTCTGTTCGCCCCTCCCTCATTATGTTATAGGTATATTGCCTACCTACTTACCTCTATTCAGGAGTGTGGCTAAATCTTTGTTACCATTACTTTTCAGATGGATTGGGAATCAGTAAAGCATCAATTCAGGCAAACCTGGTTGACTTCAATACTCAGCATTATTCTTTTTGTCGGTGTCACATATTTTTTGCTATGGGCGGAGGTAAATGCCTGTATATGTTTATTCAATCAACTTCACAATAGGAGAATTTCTCAATTTGTTTCTGCAATTTCTTAATTCTAGATTAATTCCCTAAATTAAGTATTGGAAGTTTTCAAAGAGGAAGTACCATCCATTTGGTTCCATTGAAATTGGTTCATGATCTGATGATCTTATCCACGAAAAATCGAGGGAACTCTTCAATCATTAAAGTCAGACCCATAGCAATATTTATATTTTCCATAGTACCTACTATACTATTTAATATTATTTCAGTCTCAAACAATCCAAACCAATATGGTGCTTGAGGAGTTAGTGTCAGCAGCGGAGACTATAGACATGCATGCCAGTGATGATGTGGCTCGGTATGAAGGTCGCGTGGTTCACTTCATGGGGCCGCTCAGGATTCTCGAGCCTTTATCAGAGCCCGACTACAATATACAGGTGCAAGCTGTGAAGTTAAGGAAACGAGTCCAGATGTATCAGTGGATTGAAGAAACTACGTAAGTATAATTGTTAAATTAATTTATATTTTATATTAAGCATTTCAATCAAAACTAAGTGGCAGATGTAAATAAAACAGTAAAAATTGGTCACGTGCGGGTCGGAATCGCACACAAAGGGTACCATACCATCATACAACATACATAAGCACTCAAAACAATAATACAAAAAGAAAATTAAAAAAGATTATGCCCTCACGGTGATTTGAACTCACAACCTACGGATTGACATACAGGTTGAGCTACCACAACAATGTGGGTTGACGCGAAATATACCATCATATTGAAATGCGTGGGTGTATCCAAAGTCAAAATGTCAATATTATATAATATTAATATTTTTGTATACTACCGCCCGTTCGGAATGCCCATACCCTTAAAACTGTGATTACCCTTTCTGTATATGTATTATTTGGGCTAAGGGATTCCTGGTTATTTAGTTCTTTATTCAAGTTTTAAACAGGCCAATGGGTTATCAACTGTTAGACTTAAATTAACAATAAAAAATATGTTATTGCTTTCAGTGACCAGGAGACATTCCTGAGCCAGCCAGGAGACGAGTCACAGAAGACTTATTGGTACCACAAGGACTGGAGAGATTATGTGGTCGATTCATCTCAGTTCTACATCCGGCCAGGTCATCACAACCCAACATCAATGCCAATATTCAGTGAAACGCACATAGCAGAATATATCAAAATAGGATGGCTGTATTTAGGTACTATATTTTTTAACAATCAAGTTTGGTTAGGGAATCTCACAATATAGGCCATGATTTGTTGGTAGTCCTTGGCTACTATTCTCTGCTTACCCCTCTTATGTGAGAAAGAAGTAAGAATATTGTTAGTATTTGCTTGGTTAAATGATGAGAAAAACTCTGTTTTGATCTCAAGTTAATTTCATTGCATTGAAAAATAAATATTTTCTCTCCCTTATTGAAAGGGCTAGAAGTGAAGCGGCAAGTGAATGACTACTATGAGATCTGGTCGGACTCCAGACCGGAGAGATCTGACATCAAGCTTCACTCCGGTTTCTACTACCATGGGGAGAGCGCCCTGGAACATCAGATAGGAGACCTGCGAGTCCACTTCTCCTATGCTGGACGAGAGGATGACATCGTAAGTTTATAGGATAGGGGTTTGAAGTGCTTTTATTCACTAGGTAGATACAGAGACTATATATCCAATTGACTGCGCCTGCGGGGGATTGCGGCTCGCCAAACGTTTGTTGTATTCAACAAACGTTCGCATATGCAACCTATGTACGATGGGCCGCCATCGCCAGACAGTTTCGCAGCGGCTGACCATGACCAATCACAGCTCTCTTACCTCGTCCACCGCCGCCCGTAAATTGGTGAGTTGTGTTTCAAAGGAAAATGTATCTATGCGCTCTCCACTGGATAGGTGCTCCCTGGGTAGATAGGATCATAGAGTGCCCCATTTGGATTGATATTATTATGTGGTTAAAGTCTAATAGATGACAGTGCTTATTGACCGAGCGAGCGAAGCGAGCGAAGCGTCTCCGTTTCAGGTTTGGGCAAAAATGCTTTCGTATGTCTGTCCGGTTGTTCTCCTCTACAGGTCGCATTTATGAACCGATTCTCGTGAAATTTTGTGAGCAGGTTGGAAAAATAAATAGATTTTTTTACTCGAGCCACTTTTTAGATTTTTTTCAAAATGGCGGAGATATGGGGTTTTAAAATGTAAAAAAATCGCTACAACCCAAACGGCTCGATGGATATTAACAAATGAGGTGTCGTTGGATTCGTAAAGACCATGAGAGTGAAACAGACTATATAATTTTAGTAAAAAGTCAATAGGTTGTATTAAAGATCGCGAAATGTAGTTTACAAAGTTATTGGTGCGGCTACTTTCATACTGCATGTACGTAACCAGGTACATTCATAAGTTTGTATGTGTTATTGAAAGAAAATTATTTGGGTTATTTTTTTATGTGTGTTAGCAGTTCAGCTTTCCCACCGACATACTCCCCAGGTCTACAGCTCACAGAGCCACTAGTTGTAAGTCAAATAGCAACAAATTCTAACAGCCTTTGCTTAGGTAATTTTAGTTCGGGAATGCCTATCCTATCCGTAGACACAAACCCCACTGGAAAGAAAAGTCTGAGACACAAGACAGACAAGACACAGAACAGAGCGAGAAAGCATGCATTAATGTTTTGTTTCGTTCTCGTTATACAGGATGTAACAAAAAGGGGTGAACCAGCCGAAAGAGTGTTGTTAGGGACATCATTCTGAACAACTTTCACTATGGGACAGACTTGATCAGAGCAACTTTATTTTGACGTGACAACGTCTTATAAATTGGTTTGCCGGGTGACACTTCAAGAAACTGCGTTACGCTCCGCTCACGTTATGCGCTCACAATGAGAGCGAGTGAGAGGCACGCGTCCCTTCCACTCGGGCATGGTTAGCCCGCCTAAGAGCGAGAGAGACAGACATAAAAAGTGAAAGGCTCGCGTCGCACGCAAATGTATTGCAAGTTATTGTATGTATATTTGTATATAAATACGTATGTATGTGTAAAGGTAAAAATAAAATTTTGTTAATATGAAATTCAGTGCGAGATTCTTTGTATAAATTAATGTTTTAAATATAATTCTTTGTATAAATAAATGTTTTAAATTGTTACTATTATTTCATCCTTCTTCCTACTATACGAATGAATATTCACATTAAAATTATTTTACCACTCAAAGTCGTTGTCACGTAAAACTTTCGCCCGTATACCGACTTTACAGGCAACCAATTTTTTATTAACTCAGTTCATTTCGGGCCTAGAGCTCAGCTGATCTGTATGGTGGAGTGAAAAATAAAGTTGCTCTGATCAAGTCGGTCCCATGGTGAAAGTTGTTCAGAATGATGTCCCTCACAACCCACTTTCGGCCTGTACACCCCTTTCTGTTACACCCTGTATAAATATATTACATGTCTTCTGTTTCTGTCTCGCGACTTATCCCCGTGTCGTGTCTTTGTCCTGTCTGTCCATTGGGTATCGCGTCATACAATTTAACGTGATACGCCTAAGTTAAGTGAAGCTCTTCCAAATGACCCTTGAAATTAAGTAACCCTGTTCACCTTCCAGTACACAGCAGTAGGCATAGTCGAGAGCGGAACACTCCAGGCTTACAGCCCAGCTAGCTACCCGACTGCCGACCCTATATCGGTGCTGCGTAAGGGCTCGTTTTCCCTGAAGCAACTCCACGAGTTGGAGCGAAGGGACGCCAACCTCCACACATGGAAGTACCGACTGTTGGGGCTGGTGCAGGTGTTTGCGTCGGCGATGACTCTGCACCCTGATTGGGTTACATTGAGTGAGTACATATTTTTTTCATCATCATAATTTTTATTGGCTACAATTTAAATGATCACCATAATTATTTACTTACTAAAAGTGATAAATAGTCACCAAAATGGTCACCAAAAGTAGTTATACTAAAGACCTGAGCCAATACTAAAGATAGGTTGTGTTAGGTCACAACTTTATGAACCACCCGGAGCCGAGCGAAGCGGAGCGGAGCGAGGCGACCTCATGTAGTTTCACAAAACCGAATTGGTTGCTTTTGGTCAGAATTTTTTTGGTAGTAAAATAGGTACTTTTTTGGGCGGTGTTTAAACACAAGCCATTATTATTTCCTCCTAAGGGGCGTTCCGTGACGCGTCTTTGAGCACCAATATCGATTGCAGCGTCTACGTTTTTTATCGCTAAAACTTACTCAGAACGGCCTCGTAGGCGTTGTAATCGATTTTGGAGTGATTCGGAACAAAGGGCTACATGTACATACATGTACCTATATTTGCGACCGTATGTTCCGAATCATTTTCCGAAAGGAATAAAATAAATAAACACAGTGTGTAAAATAGTTTTCTTGGTATTAATTTATTCATTGACAGTGCTACAATGCCACTGGATATCGTCGAGCCTGCGTCGCTGCTCACGGGCGTGGGTCAGTCTGATGTTCTCATTCACCTACACGTTGCTCGTCATATCGATGCCGTGGTGAGTTTTAATCGATTAAGGCCCAGTCTTTCAACAGACGGGGGAGTTTCTTGCCCTTCTTTGCTCCATCCCTAAGCCCACAGCCTCTGTCGCCACGATAATCGATTGAACAATGTAGCGACATAAGATACACAATATTTATCACATAATAAGAAGCATGACGAGATAGTAAGGGATCAGGCATGAGAGAAAGTGCAATCCAGCTACTACAACTTAGGTGGGGAAATTAATGCTATAACTAAGATACTCTATAAAGAGTATCACAACACATTGAGCGCCACCAATACGTATCAAACAACGATTGGTGGACCGTTGAGAGCCATCATCCCGGATGGAATGGTCCTTGACAGAACCGTCTTACTCTCTGCGCAGGAGGCCAGGAACGGCCTGGATAGTTGGATCCCCTCTTGAGATCTTTCCTCCCGCTAAGGGGCCGAAGAGCAGACCTTCAAACATCAACTTGACCTTTCGTCAAGCCAACAAGGGAGCCACATGCTCCCTACGGGGCTCCAACCAACCCCTTACACCCCGCCGCTTACCACCACAACATTATCTCTGTACCCCTACATGGACATGTGGAGCCAATCTCCACCAGTCTCTCATAGAAAAGAGCCAATCTCTTTCTCACACACAGGTGACACAAACATATTCAACACGGGAGAGCGCGTCCGCTCTCCCTTGGGCACAGAGATACTCTTGGTCTGCTCCGTCGTCAGGCCCTGTTTACTCAATACTATTATAGGCACAAACACAAACCACAGAACTGTCCACTACAGTTCTACTACAGGTAACGGAGATCAGCCAAATTGCACGGTCTCATGACCTTCACCCATTACTTCATAATTAGGTACTCTGAACCAGCTGAACTGGGACTTACCAAGGTTGATACCACCTGGTGCTACATCATGATCATCACATGACCACGTCTGCTCTTCTCACACACGCGGCAACAGCCCAACTTCATCTTTTTACCGCTCGCACTTGCAACGAGAAAGCGCGCCAACTTCCCAATATGGCCGCGCCCCCTCCACACTGCAAGTCCAGACAACCACAGCCAATAATTCATACATTTTTAAATGTTGCCACATTCAAGCATAACAAAATCGTAAAGAGTGAATGTTCACTCACCAAATCGTAGAGTATTCGTGGATCTCCACGACAGCCTCTGAACGGGCGGTATTAAACAACAATATTAATATTATATTGACGAAGCAATCTGTATGATTTTATGGGTTTTTTTTTACTTTCGACTTTTGACGGATAAACAGTCAGATAAGTCTTTTTGACTCTTCATGCACGTGTTAAATGTCAAATGCCTCAGATAAACAGACAGATACACGCTATACGTGCGCACCCGCTGGCTGACACATCACAGCGCAACTGTCTATGCTTAGACGCAATCCGCCGTCTACACGGATGTAATCCACACAATCCAAGCGCGGATGTGAACACGCGCCCGTAATCCAAGGACGATGAAGGTCATTTAAGAATTTGGATTACATCTGCTGCTGTCTAAACGAATGGCAACAAGCAAGGCGACCTCTGATGGACGCTGGATTACATCCGTCTGGTACATGCTTCAGTCAAATTTCGATAGTCCATTCTGCGTGACAGGCTAGCCTCCCGCACGAAAAAGTGGGCGCAGTTGTCCCTCTACCACTCCGTATGGGAAAAGGCATGGCGTTGTTAAGTTATTCTATAACACACACCCTCACACACACACACTCACTTACCCTTACACAAACATTACAAATATACTCCTCACATTCTCCTTACTATATTTACTTTAAATCACGTACCCTCTAAAATTCTTATTTCCTAAAACTCTACAACGTGCATAATAATAAGATAACTACTAAGTTTTTTTTTTCTCTTTTACTTGCTTATTGTATCTTCTGTGGATATCTGTTACCGGCTTAATTTTTGTATTTACATGTTGTAACTCATTTATTTTATATGCTGTTGATGTCCCAAATAAAATAAATAAATAAATAAATATGCTATTGTTTTCTATTCCCCACCCCCCCGCCCTCTCCGCAGGCTGGTGCACAAGCCGTCGTTCGGCCTGCTAGTGCTGTGCTGCGCCGCACTGCCGGCGCTGCACTACACGCGACTGATCCCGCGGCGCGACGCGACGCCCGAGCCGCCGGGGCACGCCTACTCGCGGTGGCAGGGCGACTACCGATGAACGTCACTGTGTGGATGAACAGCCGTAAACTACTACAGCCATAGCCCGGCGGCGTCGACAAGACAAAACTGGCATCCGACCCGCGGCCCAGGGAATTTACACAGTCTTAGCAGCGATACCAGCTTAAGAGGATCGTGTACTCGCATCAAAAAGCGGTAACGTTGTACACCCCTTAAACCTTGTCCGATTTTCACATATTTTTTTTATATATTTGAGATACTATGGAAAACTATGCTCGTACGTTTAGTTTTTTTTTTAATAATGTATATTTTAGGAAATATAAGAACTTATATTTTGATATGTACTAGGTGAAGTTCTTATATTTCCTAAAATATACATTATTAAAAAAAAAAACAAAACGCACGAGCATAGTTTTCCATAGTATCTCAAACATGTAAAAATTGTAAAAATCGGACAAGGTTTAAGGGGTGGAAAACGTTACCACTTTTTGAATGGAAGCTCGCGAGTGCACGATCCTCTTAGGATCCAATCTGTCAAACTGTTAACATCACCTTGACAACCTTTTCACGGTGAATCACTATAAAGAAAGGTTGTGGTGACCCCACAGATTAACAACATAACAACATTTGGATGTACTGACCGATAAAGTGAATGTGTAGAATATTCATATTCATATTCTTTATTGCACAGTAACTTAATAATAAAACTTAAATAACATATTTCACTGGGTAGTTAAATAAATATTAAACCACCGAAATATTTGACACGAGCTGTCATTTTTAGGGTTCCGTACGCGAAGGGTGCCAAACGGGACCCTATTATTGTGACTTTGCTGTCCGTCTGTCTGTCTGTCTGTCACCAGGCTGTATCTCATGAACCGTGATAGCTAGACAGTTGAAATTTTCACAGATGATGTATTTCTGTTGCCGCTATAACAACAAATACTAAAAAACAAAATAAAATTAATTTTTAAGGGGGGGCTCCCATACAACTAACGTGATATTTTTGTGGTTTTTTATAGATAATGGTACGCTCTGTAAAAAATGTAGCAATACCTACCAAAAGCTAAAGTTTAATTAGCTTTAAGTAAGTGCTACAATACTTAATTACCTAATTTTTATGTGTATAGCAAAATACGATCGCATTCTATTGGTCAACTGACTGTATATTCCTACAGCATTTTTAATGATTTGAAATATCTATGTAGATAATGGTAAATATTTTCTAGTCATTATTGAAATATTTATTTATACAGGGTGACTGCGGGGTCGTGTAGCAACAAAGTAACCTAAGATTTGCTTATTGGTTAGGAATGTCATGCTGTAGATGAGATCTCGCTAATTCATTATTTTTTTGGTACACATAGATAGTTATAATGTTTGTCCTATTTTAGTTGGGTCAGTTGGAGCTACACACTTTACAAGCGCAACTGTCTTTTGACTTTGTCATAAATTGTTTATGGCCTTTGATTTTGACACTTCTTACTCCTCTGATTAGTTTATTAGAAAAAGATTTAGATGTAAGATTTAAACGACTAACGCATCGTTGTTTTTATTTAAATACTAGCTTAATAACTGAAACCGCAATAATTTAACTACCGAGTTAGAAAAAATATGTTAGAGTCACGCACGACCCAAAAGTCATCCTGAATACATATATGTAGATACATATAGGTACTTTATCTATGTAGTGTGGCGTGTGACTTTACTATTATTGTCGAAGTTGTATTAAGTGATTAATTAGAAATTAATACCATATCTAATTTATGAATAATGTAGTTGTGTACTTAATCTAAACCCCTTTAAATGACGCACATGAACCAATTAATAAAGTTTTGAGTATTTTTAAAGATATTTATTGAATTAAGGCCCGATCTTTCAAGACGCGGAATCCATGGATGTCACGGTAAACAGTCAGTCAAACTTTATTTGACACTTCATGTACACGAGAAATGTTAAATTACTCAGATAAACAGACAGATTAACCGTTAACTGAGGATGGAAAGATCGGCACTAAAACTAATGAATCTCAAATCCTAAAATATAAACCAATGTAATGTAACGATTGATGATTAAACAAATATAAAAATTTCAGTATTTTTGGAATTTGTATTTATTTCCCACTACTCTTGTTTAGAATTAAGAAATTTAGGATAATAAATAATCAGACTCGTGGTTTAGATTTTGTTACAGGAATCCCCCCAAAACCCAAGCCGAACCCTAAACAAATAGCAATAGCTTTCAGTGAACAAAATCAATTGTTGGGCAGCTGTAGCAGAACCGCAATCACATCCTATCTAAGCAAATACGTAGAACGGGGTCAAATTACTCGCTGCCGCATAGTTCACGCAGGCGCAGTGATCTTTAGACACAGCTGTTCGCAGTCGCATCCACTTGTGCTAAGCTAACAAGCTTACTCGACCATTATACTATTTACTCAAATTATAACACGTATCATAAAACACCTGAGTATCCATTGAAGGCTGTGATTGTTTAATAGTGAGTTCGTTGACATGACACACATAGTGTGATCGAGTTCCTGTAAGCGAATTAGTGACTAATGGGGAGAACCAACAGTGTTTTCACGGAAAAAGACTGATCACAGAAAAAATGAGAGCAGCCGCGATGTCTGTGTGGGTTTTTATCAACTTACTCTTCTTCGGAATGTGCGGCTACTTGTATCTCATCTGGTCGCAGTACTGGATGTACATAGAAAAGCAGAGGTTTCTGAACAAACCGACTGAAGTGAGAACCGGGGGCTCGGGGCTGAGTCACGTGGAGGGGTACCACTCCGACAGGTACGTGCAGAGTCTGCGGCCCGTGGCCGACAGCAGCGCTTACTCGGCGCACAAGAACCGCAGGTCGGCCGTGGGCGCGCTGTGGAGCTCCAGACAGCAGCCGCCCAAGACTGCAGGAGAACAGAGCCATCCGTCCAATGTCGTAGTCAGAACCCGCGGCGGCCCTCGCTTCCCCAACCTCCACAAGCCCGTGCTCGAGTTCGACAGTGAAAAATACCAGTGCGATGACTTCGGGACGCACGAATGTGCGACCAGGACTGCGGAGTTTAAGGAGTCGCTGTTAAAAGAGTTTCATAGGGTGCTGATGGATGACGGGAGCGTGTTTAAGTCCGGGTTGGCGGTGCAGAACACTTACAACGTGCAGTACAGTGGCGTGGGGCGGGAGGTGTCGGGGCGGAGGGTGCTGTGTGCGCTGGCCGGCGTGAGCGTGCGCACAGTGCGCGCGGGCGACGAGCCGTTCGCGTCGCTCGGGTACCGCATCCCGGCGCGCGCGCTGCGGGCGCACACCCACTACAACACGTGCGCAGTCGTCACCAGCGCGGGGGCGCTGCTCGGCTCGAGGCTAGGGGAGTTTATAGGTGACTATTGCCCGTTTTCACCACCAACCCCTATCTTATAGGGATACTCTCTTTTTACGGAGGTCGCTCACTGCTAACTTGAGTCGCGGTCGAGGCGTGCCTCTCTAGCTTAGCTCTCTAGTAAATGATCAACGCACTGCCAGATTCCCGGCGGCGGCGGCGGCGCGGTCGAGGCGGCGCGGCGCGACTGCCACCATTCTCTCTCTCTCTCTCTCTCTCTCTCTCTCTCTCTCCCTCCCTCTCTCTCCCTCCCCCTTTCTCTGACGACATGTTGAATGAGTGTAAAGAAACCACAATCGTTGACTCGCGCCTCGACTTAGCAGCACCTTCAAATCCGACAGCTCTTGCGCGGTGGCCACAGAATCCATTGCATTTTCAAACACACAATTTTAATTAGTTTAGTTAGTATAGTTTGTGTCGCCTTCCAAATCGCAGACAAACAAACACGGCTTGAATACACATCTAAACGAGCCCACCTCTAACTATGTCGTCAAAGTTGTGGTTTAGTGAATCATCTTCGGGCGTTTGGGCGTGAATGAGTTGCACGTGGTCCAATTCTTTCTCCAAAGAACAGACATGTCCCAGTTCATTATATTGTTAAATCGAATGCCTTCCTTCCTTGTGAAATTGCATTGTGTGATTCACCCTTTTGGCTGAGTCGCTCGATGAGTGGTCGCCATACAGTTACAGTTAGTGGCCCAGTTGGTACCCACTATTTTACTCCTCGATTCGCGGCTACCGGTCGACCTACTCACGCTCAATAAAGTAATATCCATAATTTTACCTCGATCAACAGAGTAACATTAAGTTGCGTCAAAAGTTTAAACCTCAACATTGGGTTAATCTCTTTGGGCAAACACGAAAACGAAATAAGAATTTTGACTCTATCAGGTAGTGGTATGTCGTATAAAGCAAGTCAACAACACATTGTCATGCTTTTAGTGGTCAGAAATTCGTGGGTAAGCGACCGCTTATGTGTCTTATCACATCGGATCTCTTTTAGCAGTTACTTGACATGCGCATGCGACGGTCTTCGGCGAAACGGCCCAAATCGTACGAGGCTTACACGAATTTATATTGTTCGCGGGGATTCACTGTGATATATCATTATCATTAGTCATACGTGGTCATCCTGCCGGTGGCAGCAAATGTCAAATCGTATACATTTTCTTAGCGGGTCAATGGCCGCTTTTCCATGTTATCTCACGCAAGGTATAGCTACTTATCCTAGAAACCGACTTATTTTTGGTTGGGGAAATTGAGTAGGCCACTGATTAATTTTATCCCAACTTAACTTTAACTTAATTTCCTACTTAAGTCCCGTTAGCTCCATGTGATAGATTCATTTGTATTTTTTTTATAAAAAAACAACTAAATATTTTTATTTGTTACATTGGGCAATTGGGCTTACTGGGTTTTATTGAGATAGGGAATAGGGCATCGATCTTGATATAATGAAGCAACACTCTTTGGCCAACCAAAGTATTGCTAATAATGTAGATGTCGGCGGTCGATCGTAGAATCGGGCACGCCTCATGATGTGCCCCGCCATTTCATAATATGCCCAAGCACACATGCTATAATTATGTTTTCAACACTTTTAAAATCATTATTTTTTAATTGTTTAACTTAACTAAAAGACTTGAAACGAGGGAGCGAAGTCTTCTAATACAGGTATTTTATACTTAAAAGAAGGCTTCAGCCTACACTATGTAAATGTCTCTGTTAAACAATAAACATTATTTTAATTTTAATTTTTAATTTAATTTTAATTACTGGGCACATCATGATAAGGTGGGTTTTAACGAAAACATGTCTTTTTAAAAGCATTTTTTTCAGCACTACGTAATATTTTTTGTGTAATACATGTCAAACAAACACGAAGACTTCGGGGGCTTCGCTGCGCTCACCCCCTTTAGTCTTCACCTAACCTACCGCAGTGTTTGCCTAAAGAGATTTTAACGTTTCATGATATTTCACGTTTGGGCACATCATGATGTGCCCAATTCTACGATCGGCTGCCGACATAGATAGGAGTCTACAGAGGAAGATGATCGTCCATCACAGCACCAGCATCTACTGTTGATTAATTCATGACAAGGCACATCTGTGTTTATTTATAAAAGTGTAACACTCAATGTATCCTAATTACCTACGTTGTTGTTGATCTGATCTACGTGTACAAGTACATTGTAATCTCGTGGTGGCGATAGCGCCGGCGTCTATTGTCTGTTCATTATTATCTCAATCATCTAATTAAAAACACCTGCGCAAATCAAAGAAAATCTAGTTATCTTTTCAACAACATAACATAGCGCCTTTTCCCATATACGGGGTGGCAGAGGCACAACTGTGCCCACTTTTAGCCAGTCATTCGATACTCCATTTTGCGTGACAGGGGGCTAGCCCATCGCCGCAGCTATGGAGCAATGAAGGTTTCCTCACGATGTTTTCCGTCACCGTTAGAGCGTCCGTATAACGTACGTATCTTTTCAAGTAACAAAAATTTACGTTTAGCATTATTGAGGTATAGGAAGGTGACATTATATATCATTAATTAGGCAAATAATTTAAACCTTCGTAGATATTCCTCTGTAGGTTAGGTATTCTGTAACATACTACAAAGGAGCTATAAAAATGTATTATTATGAATCATCTTTATGCAAACCCACGACGGACACTCTTTTGTCCTTTAGTCATCAGCTTAGACGCCTACCAATAAATATCTATAATATCTTTGTCTTGTCGAGGTCCTTTTCCAGCGAAATGAATTTTATTGGAACCAGCTGTCAAGTTGAATACTTTGGAAGTTTTATAGCTCAATGCAAAACGACTCTGCTAACTCTAAATGCATATGAGTCGACACCACATAAATAAAGGTACTTACTTACATGATGTATTGTATACACATTTATGTAGACAGAGCTACAGGAACACATAATTATCCTGCATCCGCAGTAATAGATTATAATTTTAAAGCACCAGGACACTCTAAGGAAACCTTATTTGATCGAACCACTGCACTGATTTCAATAAAACGTGAGTATGAGTATAGTTTGTAAAACATAGCTTGATCTCTGCGACAGCTGTTACTTTAACATGACTAGGCCTGGGGATAGGTCGAACTGAATGTTTTGAACAAATCAAACAAAAGTAAGTTGCATAACACGTTTTTATTCTTGTTAAAATGGTTCACACACAGCCCAAATCATCATGGTCAAAGTCTGATTCTGACTCACTGGAGCTTCTTCTGACACAATTAAATTATCAATATATTATTTCAAGTCAAGATCGATAACTTGTCTAGTACGATGAGTGTAAGGGCGTGGACAGACGATGACGCTCCCGCTCCGTCGCCGCTCCGCGCCCGCTAAGCCTCGCTCTCACCGCCTTGCACTAATTTGTGTCTTATTAACATTAATGAGCAATAAGACACAAATCGACGTAAAATCCATCCACCCATTTAAGCGCTAGGGTGCCACTGACAAACACACACACACAGACAGACGCGTATATGCTTGAAACTTATAAAATACATTTATCTTCGGGGGTTAAAAAGAAGAACCATCAATGATTAATTATGTAGGTACTCGATATGTTAATCTCTAGATAGATATTTAATTTTTTGCGAACCTCTGGATTTAGCAGTTTCTTTACGCCACTGACAAAATTGACGCGGTATAAAACAAGCTTTGTTTTTGACGTGACAACGTCTTATAAATTGGTTTGCCGGGTGACACTTCAAGAAACTGCGTTACGCTCCGCTCACGTTATGCGCTCACAATGAGAGCGAGTGAGAGGCACGCGTCCCTTCCACTCGGGCATGGTTAGCCCGCCTAAGAGCGAGAGAGACAGACATGAAAAGTGAAAGGCACGCGTTAAATATAATTCTTTGTATAAATAAATGTTTTAAATTGTTACTATTATTTCATCCTTCTTCCTACTATACGAATGAATATTCACATTAAAATTATTTTACCACTCAAAGTCGTTGTCACGTAAAACTTTCGCCCGTATACCGACTTTACAGGCAACCAATTTTTTTTGGGATTTTTTATACCACGGGCCTCAGAGCACGCATTTCTGCCATGATGATTACCACTTTTATCGACAACAAGAGTGAGGCTCGCATTACATCTAAGGATATCCATATTGCGCAGAGTCATCAACCGTGCTCAGTGCATAATTCATATCATGCCTGCCATTGTTCCCTTCAGACGGCAACAAAACATCTCCTCTCCCTTGTTATTTTGTTAGCGCTGCCTGCTTCAGGATTGTATACCGACACAAAAAGAACGCACACTGGCGTAAACGTAAATATTATCTAAAAGATGCTCCTCAGAATTTTGATGTGTTAAAAGGGACTCGACATTATTGGTCTCGCGACGTGTTCCTAACTGTTACCCCAGATAGTTTAATAAAAGCACAGATACTATAGATAGATATAAAAGTCAATATTTAATGACATGAGCATGTCTGCAGGTAGGCTTTTTTTAATTTAAATCTTATAAACCTACTTCACGGCTATTAATTTTGTTCCTTTTGGTTTTTTTTTCGTTGTTGTACATAACTATCATTCCCCTAACCTAAAGGAACAAAATTAATAAAGTTTCACCGTGTATTATATATCTATAGTTTTGAAAAAAAATCTATCCAAGTTTGAGTCGGATTGATGGTTCGGCACGCATTTTTTGTGATGGAACTATAAACGACGGTTTTTGGATTTTTCCTGTGCTAATTTCTGTGACACCCTACAGCTACACAAATATAAATTAACTTTGCAAATTATACAGTTGTCTCCACATCTATGATTGCACGGATATAGGTGCACTATAATTTACAATATTTATAAAAGTTTATATAATTATTTATCGGTAGATTTGTAGTTTGTACCTACTACCTACCTTGTACTTAACATGTTAGGTAGCATAGTTCAAGGATGTCTAGGTTCACCTACTAAACCCGCCTAGGTGTCATTTGATTACCCTGTAGAAATCCAAGAAAAAGGGAGCTTTTTTGGAAAATTGAAAATTTATACTTTGATAAATCACTGTTATTGTGAATAAATATATCAAAATTCAAAATATAACAGTAATACCCGGCTGATAATTTTAAGATTACTTTTAACCGTCTAGCTCGCAGATCTATTGTTAATATTGTTAGTTTGGTCGCGCGTGTACCTTTACGCGAGCGATCCGATTAAGGATATCTAACTGAGTTCAGAGATATCTAACTGGTTTTGTTTGAAGAAAAAAAAAACATTTGTCCGCAACTAGTAAATAATTCTTTATACGTAACTGGTTACGTAGCGTTGGTTTCGTAGGCGGCCGAAGAGAGATCACATAGGCAGAGAACGCACAGCATCACACAGCCATGTTCAGAGAAAGATAGATATAATAATCCACGGGTGTAAAAACCATTTAGCGACATCCTTCACTTCACCCTCCCTACCGTAATTACAAATGGAAAAATTAATTATCCGTTTGATCGCATGCGTCGGCGGCCATTGTTCTACTTTCTTACTTGTGTTCATATGTCGAGCGGTTCTCACGCCACTCTATGTAAACTGAGTAGCATCCGTCATGTCTTCACGCCTTCAGTGTTTATTGCGGTGTGAAATAAATCTAATTATAGATGTAGCTACTGTCTTTTTAATTGAGGGTAAATAAATGTCGCTGAAGGTTATTCTCATTAGTTACGCACGTTTTGCTGAACGCGGCCATGGGGTTCTTACGTTTTATGATTTATATTTATACTTATTCTTTTTGGTTTGTAGCAGTGTAGTCCCTTAGAGCCGCATCCAATAATTACTTGAGGTTATTTTGACGAATTTTGTTTCTTAGGAAAAAAGCGTGATATTTAGCAAAACCTCCCCTCTTGTTAGTTTATGGGAGAGATTTGTGTAGTTTTCATTGTTACATCTAAACAATGAACTCTGTGCATTTAAAATTAATTAGTGGTGGGTTCATTGTCGGGACCTCAAATAATAACATCTTTATACCAACAATTATTATTGATTTGAGTGAAATGTAGGATAGTGTATACAAAAAAGTTTTGAACTCATATATTTCCTACATTATTGCGCCGTGTATGGAAAACTCTCTCGATAAAATAATGATTATTCAAATTCCTCGTCAATAAATTGAGCTCAATAAATGTGTGACAAGTTTCACTTTTTTCACTAGCAAGTTTCATAATCACTGAAATAGAGCGTAAACACAAGAGGCGGCGATCAGCGATCAAGGTTGCCCTTTCGACACTTTTATTATTCTGTATGAATCTCGGTTATGAACATTGTGCAAAAACTCATAATCATGACTAGAGAAAGTTCAAACTCAAGTTATTTTGCCTACTTATAGATATTAAAATTTATATATTATGTAAAATTTAATAACGACTCGATAAAATCAAGGGTTTTGACAAATTCGTTACATTGATTGGCACATCTATAGGATTTAAATACGATAAGGATGTTTTGTTTTTTTCTTCTAGATTCGCACGATATGGTACTTCGGTTCAATAATGCACCGACTGAGAACTACACTGACGATGTTGGCTCTAAAACCACCTTCCGCATATTAAACTCTCAGGTAATTCATAAGAGGTTTCAATGATAACGACAAATCTCAATGCAATGAAAGGCCTGCTTGCATCAAGCATCTAACTCCGAGCTAAAACAACAAATCTGAAACATCACCGTTCTTTACTTTTCGAAGGATGGGGTCCTATTGAAGATCTTAGAGGACACAAGGACCTTAGAGAATAAGACGACAGCTGTGGTGTTGCGGTTGAGGCTGTGCTTGCCAAACGAGGGTTTCTGGGTTCGAATCCCTTCTGGAGAGAATTAATATCCTAGGGCTTGGATGTTTCCATGTTTGTACGTCTCGCTGTTTCTGGCTCCCACGACACAGGGTTTCCTAGTGTGGGGACAGAAGCAATTTATGACATGTAGGTATGTGCCTATGTTATATTATTTTAATCGAATTACTCTCAAATCTACCCTTACAGGTGGCATCGAAGCCAGAGTACAAGTTTCTGGAGAGTCCGATGTACCGCAACATTTCTATCCTAGTGTGGGATCCAGCCAACTACTCATCCACGCTTGAAGAGTGGTATCAATATCCGGATTTCCCACTTTTTCCGGTGTACAAAAAGTAAGAAAAATAGTTAGAAGCAAAAGTATAATACAGTATGAGGTAATTATAGGAAAAGAGGTTGATAAATAATGTAGAAACCCAATAATACCCCCTCAATGATTTGGTACATTTTAGTTAGATAACCTGTATTTCTTATTAGGCAGTTTTCCTCAAAATGAGATCTCTTTTGTAATCCTAAATCTGTTTTCTTTTTAGAAATGCAGCCATGATTCAGCCAGTCAGTCTCATATATTGCTGTGGTTCACCAAAATGAATCATTTAAAACCCATGAGGATATTATTTATTATTAATATACACCATGGATAGGAACTCATATTAAAAGATTGTAACTTGTGGGTAGGTCTTCAAATTTTCCTCTCCTACAGTGTCTGACGTGATCACGTTTTTCCTGCATCGATTGATGCAATACTGGATTCAAAATTTGGGTCGGCACTGACCCGTCTCTACCTGGTTGGTGTGGGGAAGTACTCTGATCGCAAGCGGCTTCATATAGTGAAAGTTGTTTAGAAAGATTTGTATTTTTAAATCACCTCTTAATACCTGTAGAGTATTTTAAAAACAAAAAACAACAACAAAGCCCTTACGGGGTGGCAGAACACAGTTGCCTCCACTTATAACCAGATATACAAAACTCCTTGCCCGCCGTCATCATCGGAGTTATGGAGAAATGAAGGCTTAAAATCAAAATGTATTAAGGTGCACCTACAATAACTTAAGAACATTCACTTCTAAAGAATTAAAGCAAAAGCCCATTAATTCAGGACGAGTGAGATTGCTCATTTACTTATAAACCCTTGTTTTAGATTACTGGATCAGCGCAAGGATGCCGACGTCCACCTGCTCAGGCCGGAGGTGTTGTGGCAGCTGTGGGCCGTACTGCAGGACTCGAGTCCTTACCGGCTGCGGAGGAACCCACCGTCCTCCGGGTTTATAGGTATGTGGGTAACAGTGATTCATGCCGATTTATATGTCACGATGACACGCGATACTGGCTGAGTGTGGGTTCAAATATCTGCTCACCTGGGGAAACCCGGTTTGGGTAACTTATCTGAAATACCAATATCAATATAATGTCCAAACATTGTATTGTAAGTGACAAAACCAAGAAACCAGGAACAGATCTTTTCATGTAAGGTCAAGCTATACTTTGGCATCCTCTGTGAGGCCTCAGCGTGTGTGCTCGGTATAGAAACAGCTTACTATAGACAGTAATTTTTTTTTAATTCGCTTTTTCAATATGAATTACGCCTAAAGGTTGTGTTATTTTTGCTACAAAATCAATTCCCATCGTCCCAGGCCTCTGGTTCGCGCTGCACCGCTGCGCGCGCGTGCGCATGTTCGAGTACGTCCCGTCTGCGCGCGCGACGCGGCGCTGCCACTACCACGCGTCGCGGGACGACGCCGCTTGCACGCTGGGCGCGTGGCACCCGCTCGCGCACGAGAAGGCCCTGGCAGAGCGCATGCGCGATAATGCCGATGTCGATGTGTTTCAGAGAGGGTTTATAGATGTTCCGGGGATAAGGAGCGTGCGTTGTGGTTAGATTTGAATTTGAAGGTTATTGTGATTCGTTCAAATGGTATCTAAATGCGGTTTAGGGAACGTACCCCATACTACGCGACCAGGGGGGTAAAAAATCTATCAAAAATGGTAAAAATGGGTCATGTATTATGGATGGGCACGTTCTCTTGCCCACGTGGTTCGTCCATCCACCAAGGTTGTTGGCACTTTTTTTCATTTACCCAGGTTAAACCACTGGGCGGCGGTGGAGATGCTGGTTGAGAGTAAATGTAAATCCTAAATGATGTACGCAGTTTGTTTTAATTGCTAAAACGCCATTGTTCTGAGTTTTGTTATTCAGCAGCATGGTATTAATTTTGCTTTTCTCCATAAAATAAAAACGTTCCTATGTTTTAGTGAAAAGTGTTTCGAAATCATTGATTTTCCTCTCTTGGTAGATACAGCTTTGATTGTCACACCACAGTCATTGGAAATCGGTTAAATGTATGTTAATGTAATGTTAAATGTGAAGGATCCTAATTTTGTTAATTTTATAGAAGTTGTAGGTTTTGTAGTTGTAGGGATTTAATATCACTAGTTTTGGTGAAAATTACAACTTGATATTGATACTGAGTCTTCCTAAAGAAATCTTGGTGCTTACTTATTTTAAGCTTTTTTTATAATTTAAAGGATATATTTACCTACAAGTACTACTCTTCAATTAATCATATTATAAGATTTAAAATTATTTCGGTCACTATTTAATTATAACAGATAATACTTTAAATAGGTGCGCAAAATACTATATGATTATTATATGTACTATTACTTAAATAAATATAAAGACAATAAATTTTAAATAAGTATTCGTGTTCTTCTATTAGTTTGCAGCCAAAAGTTGTTATTAAAGGAAGCAATAAAGATTTTTTACTCAATTTTTAGTCTAATAATTTATTTCGTGAATGGTATGGTAGATAAACCATTTACTAGATACAGGTTTTACAGAAAAGGGTGTCCACAGTCCAGACTCATGTTCAAAATCACCTTTTACGACGTTTTATATAAAATTATATGCTAGTTCATTACTTAAATAGACTTCTAGTGATAGAGTTACAAATCGCGAGTACAAGGTCGCGAGGTCAGTCTATCGAGCCTCTATAGGGGGGTATGGCCAGGGGTATGGTGGGTCCGCAGCAGGGAGCACTTATCCAGTGGAGAGCGCATAGATACATTTTCCTTTGAAACAGAACTCATCAATTTACGGGCGGCGGGGGACGAGGTAAGAGAGCTGTGATTGGTCAGCCGCTGCGAAACTGTCTGGCGGCCCGTCATCGTACATAGGTTGCGTATGCGAACGTTTGTTGAATACAACAAACGTTTGGCGAGACGCATTCCCCCGCAGTAATTATAGTCTCTGGTCCGCAGTGAGGAAAATGATACAGTGTCATGAAAATAATGAAAAACAGAACCGCATCGATAAGTGTGAAGGTGTGTTTATAGAGACAAGACTAAACCAGGGGAGCAATTCTGGCGCAAGCGAGATCATTTCTATGGTCGAAATATCGATTTTGAGATACCGAAATCTCTATCAAAAACAAGAAAAAGCTATTCCTACGACTAGCCTTTCGACCAACCGAGATATCTCGACCCGTTTTCGATCGAAATAAATATAAATCAAGATCGTATTCGACTGATTTAGGCCGTATCAAAACCGATATCTCAACTGGGGAGATGATCTCGATAGCGCGAGAATCGGAGGCCAGAATAGTTTGATGTTTAAATCACAGTAATATTGTAAAAACCGCGAGATTACAATCTAATGAACCATGGGTAATTTGACCGTGTGGGTTCATATTACCCATGGTTCATTTCCCCGAAAATCAGTTATTTGACGAATCAGTTGAGGGAGGTTTAATTTTCTCGATACCTATAGCTTTTATTTCGACTAAACAAAGCGCCAGTGTTGCCAATGTTGCGCCAGTGTTGATCCACCAGTAACCCAATTACATAAACGGACATTAAATTACATAACAGAAAGGGGTGTACAAGCCGAAAGAGGGTTGTTAGTGTTAGAGATATCATTCTGAACAACTTTCACTATGGACCCGACTTGATCAGAGCAACTTTATTTTTTAACTGACTTCAAAAAAGGAGGGGTTTCTCAATTCGGTTGTATGTTTTTTTATCATTATATTTAATGTGTGTTACATCCAAACTGGTACCATCGATGAACAGATTTCAATAAATATTTTTTGTTTGAAAGGGTGGGTGGTTTATAAGATTGGTCCCATTTTTTAAAATAAGGAATCGGTCTAGTAGTTTGGTTACAACATGAAAATATCTGAAAAGTATAATGTCATAACGTATTAACGGTAAACTAAATAACGTTTTATTTCCTTTCTGTGACTGTGGGCTGACTTAAGGGACCGATATTCTTCCATATAATTCTGTAATATGTGTGGACTCAACAGCCAGAATACAGATGTTGTAGGCTCATTTTCGTGTTTTTCGACGATATTCGCAACGCTGCTCGAGGATTGAGTAATAGGTCTCAAATTAAGTTTTTTTTTAGTTTTTACGTTTATGAATTAACTCAGTGCATTTCGGGCCTAGCGCTCAGCTGATCTTTAAGGTGGAGTAAAAATAAAGTTGCTTTGATCAAGTCGGTCCCATAGTGAAAGTTGTTCAGAATGATGTCCCTAACAACCCTCTTTCGACCTGTACACCCCTTTCTGTTACACCCTGTATTATGAAATTATTACAAATTTTGTTTCAATCAGGATGACAGAGTATGTGGGAGCGTGGTTTCCTCAGCCTGGTTAAGCGTTAATTATATGACAGCGCATCAGCAACTGCGCCACATAGTCGCTTGCCGGCGCAACTGTGGCGAGGCGCATTAGGTGATCGGTCGTTAATCAATAAATAATAATGTAATTCAGGAAACATAGTGATTTAGTTGAAACGAATCATCCAGAAAATGGGTGTTGTTAAACAAATTTTGGATTAGGTGATCGGTCGGTTTAATGTAATTCGGGAAACGTCTTTCTATAAATTGTGTTTCGAAATGGGGCGTAGGGAACCCAGCATGTAACCCCAGTATCCCAGGCACCATAGAAAAATGTTTGAACCTCTTAAACACAGGCTTGGTATGGCTTCGCCTTCCGTACTTTCCCGATGTAAGATAGGCACTATACTACTTCGCAAAAAATGGATTAGTCCTATTAGGTGAGGAGGCCTGGCCATGAGATGCCCTTGCGCGTTATCTTGTTGGTATTTTTAGCGATTTGCTCGTCGAGCTCGGAACTGTACTGGAATACTGAGTACAGTGTAGGAATACTGATGTCCACTGCCATTAGCGATTCAGGGCGAAGGCACGGAATTAGACACGTTCAACAGAACTGTTCAACCGTCTTTGCGTAGATTATATAGCTTATTCATATAGTAGCTTCCTACTAGAATCACCTTCCTCTACAACAATTATTTATTTCGATCGCAGTAAGGTATTTTTGAATGTTTTTTGGCAAATTAATATAGGTTTGTATTCAGAGCGCGTTGTTTTATACACGAGGCTGAGATGGAGTTTCATATATTTGCGTAGTTTGTTCTGTGATTGATTTACACCTTGCGGTATTAGAACAAGCAGCCCCAGACTAAACTGTGTTACTCGTATGGTTACTCATAAATTAATGTATCTTTCTTATCGCCAATTTTTTTATTTTTTTTTTATTTCAACAATTACCTACTAAATATATAAGGTTTACATACCCAGTCTAAATACCATCAATGTTACAGATAATTGCGATAGATAGAAAGAAGACACTCCTGAATTCATTTGATCGAGCAACACACTTTACTGCTTTTTTCGTGCAGCAGAAGCCTTTGCAAACAACGCTCTGGTTTTGCGTTCTTATTTAGTATTTCTGATATACTAATCGATTCTTGTTTTGGGTTCGTGCTAGCGAAAATTTAATTCAGCGGAAAAGCATTTAGCCAGTAAGACGTATTAAACAAAGGTTGTTTCAAGCTAACAGCTTACTGCTCCACCCTATGCTAGATTCCGCAAACTCTAAGGCGATGATAAAATACTAGGAAGGGCTGGAATTATGCCTAGCTTTGCAACAAGCTGGCAATGTTCCAAAGAATCTATTATGTATAATTTATTTACGGGCAATATTGTTGCAATTACCATTTCTATATGTACGACACGTCTTTCCAGTAGGTATGTAGGCGTAGGTATGGACTGCACTGTTGGACACATCATTTATTTATTTATTTAAAGTAAATTCGTACAACATGACAGAAAAAAATCCAATTCGTCGTACAAAGTATCCAAACTATAAAATAGATTACATTAAACACCACATGAAATCATTAACCAACCGGTTCACTTAGTTACCTATCTTTAGATAAATTCGATTACAGTGTTACTAAGGCTTACCGGGGTCATAAATAACGTAACGCCCTCAGAATGATGGGTCTTACAAACCTACTGAGAGCAAGTTTTACCGGAGAGTAACTTTTGCTAATGCCGGCCTTCCGTACGGAGTCCGCTTAGCTCGCAATGGCGAACTGCATATGGCGAAGTGCTTCCACTGAGAAAGAGTTTTTTGTATGCAGCCCGGTCCGCTCAGCTCGCTGGCTCCGTATTCCGCTCATTTCTCTTTTAACCGACTTCAAAACAGGAGGGGGTTATCAATGTGGTTGCATTTTTCTGTTTGTTACATCGAAACTGGTTTAAAAAAACTGTAAAGTTTAATTTGTTTTTGGATGACATTATACATCCAGCTTTTTTGATATTTATAGTCATTGTCACGTGATGAATTCTGGCTGTCAGGATCGTATATTCGTTTATAAATATTAAGTGATACGTATCTTCACTGTCAGGAGACCGATTTCGTAGGCTTGTTTTCGGGTATATTGACGACATTTGTATACCGAGCGGGGAGGACTGTGATAGGTCATAAAGTCGGTTTTTTTAAGTTTTTAACTTGGTGAATTATTTTGTGGAAGGCGGGCATGAAAATGACCTCATTTTGAACTGTCATTGTCATACAAATTATCCCCGCGATAGTATTCTCGCATACATTTTTGTTGGTAAAATCCACCCTGAATCACTACTTAAAATACCAGTCGTAAACGTCTCTGATAGCAATATGCACATGTATAACACGGTGGGTTCGGAAAGCCCGACTATCGAAATACTTACAAACCCACGTGGGAGGAACACGTGCGCGTAAAACCTCTTTTGACCTTTCCAATCAACAGGAAGTTGGCTTTATAACAAGATAATCACGCACAAATCTTTTAGTGGGTTTAATTTTTTATTTCGTGATTTGGTTTTTAGGGTTCCGTACTTGAAGGGTGCCAAACGGGACCCTATTACTGAGACTTCACTGTCCGTCCGTCCGTCTGTCTGTCTGTCACCAGGCTGTATCTCATGAACCGTGGAAGCTAGACAGTTGAAATTTTGACAGATGATGTATTTCTGTTGCCGCTATAACAAAAATACTAAAAAACGAAATAAATTTAACAAGACGATTTTGATGGAATCAGCGGGCCGACTTGAACTCTTTTACAAAATGTCATATTTTCGTACTTGTTCCTGCGGCGACAAGCTAACTACCACATTTATTAGTGACTAAAGTAGCATTCCCAGCCATCGGACGACACTGCAAGACTCTACACAACCCAATCAAAATGTCCCGACTGCTCCATACATTCCAGTTTGATAACTGGTAGGGCGAGATGATTCATAGGAATATCAATTTGATTCGCTGCAGGCCGACGAATCAACTGATGACGTCAGTGGTTGAATAATATCGTCTCCTCGTCTCGGGAGAGCCAGATGATGGTATTTAACATAACCAGTCCGATCTCTTGATATTTCATCAATATACATCGATGTACTTATTTTTGCAAATGTGAAAGAGGTTCACCACTTGTGCGTAAAGCAATTTGGGTTTCTCAGGATATTTGCATAATTTTATAATACGCCGACATGTATAAGCTGTTTGATAGATTGTTCTGTATTTAGGAAAGGTGTTCTAAGTGAGTATTGCGGTCAAGTTCGATTATATTTACTTTCATCTCGTGACATGATTCACCATCAATAAGTGTGGGAGTTTGGGCATTGATTGTCCCATTAAACTATTGAAATTAGGCTAAATATATCTAATAGGTATAGGTGGATGTGCCTGCTTTTTATTACATTACTTAACTTACTACTACTCCTACAAAAACTAATAACGTAAAGGGGGGGGGGGCTAAAGTTTATATAGCGAGTTTGGTATCGTTTTCGTATATAGAAGAAATATGGAGATTCTATTTTTAAGGTTTTTAGGGGACTTTCATACAGAAAGCCTATAATTATTGTAAAAAAAAAAATTTTTTGCCTTTGCAGCAGGGGGACAGGATTAAAAGAAAAATACTGAACTTACGTCCTAGATCTTTAAACTACCTACCTGGCAAATTATTACAGGTAAAGTTTTTTTTGTATTTCATACAAACTTTGGCCACCTTTTTTGTCCCTCGTGGAGGCAGAACTAGTCCTGGATCTTTAAACTACCTCCTTGCCAAATTACAGCTTCATTGGTCAAGTATATATTTTTTGTCCATACAACCTTTGCCTCCTTCTTTCCCCTGTATCACAATTCCAGATGGCTCCACTTCTGAAATCCATCCTTTGGAAGATCAATCCTTTGTTGAAATCTTTTGTTCACGAACACGAAACGCCGCTTATTTAGACGGACGTAGAATGACCGCTATAATGGGTAAACACTAAACAGTTAAGACGGCGCCCTAGGCAAAAACAGCGTTTAGCAAAAGACAAATCGCTCGGAATGATGAGTATTATTGCTGTACTTTTTTTCACTAGCTTGTTTATCCGAGGGTCAGAGTGATTTTGCTTTCCCATAAACGTAATTTTATTAATTTTGCTCGATAGAAAAGTCTCCTGAAGTTGCCAGAAAATCTGTCTGTTACAATGTTTTATTTTACAATTTCGTACCGCATCTGAAATTGTGTTCTCGTTATTTATCTAATCATTATAAAAATGGCACAGTATGTTCCTCAGTTAGACTTGCTTAGCTTGGCCTGCTTAGCTTTAACCTTTTTTTCTTCCTTTTCCTCTAAAAATAAGTTTAACGATGAAATTCTAAGTTCTGATTGCCTTGCGCCCGCTCTTACTTCACTTCTTAAATAAATAAGTCGAATCTGATGTTTCAATTTAAGTATTTTCACAATCAATTTATTCACAATCACTCAATTGATTCTATAAACGGAAAACACTTATTTTTACGGTAAATCGTAATTCATCACAAATTGCAATAACAGCAACAAAACCTGGCAATAGCAGACTAAGCAATGTCTACACAACAAATTGCTACAGATTGACGAAGATTTCAAGGCAGATTAGTAGTTTTGTTAACGGCATTTAGTGAGTCAGCGTGTGCCCCGGTGCGCCACAGATGACTATTGTCCTACCTCTTTATGTAACGCAACAGTTACAAACAGTTATTACCTCAAACTGATATGGGCTTGTTATTAACTTTGTTTTGTCTCGTGAAAACACCTGAAAGTAACGCTATTGACCGTTTGCATTGACGATGTGGGGATTGAGGTCAAAAACCCATGGGTTTGTAGGACATGAGGATTAACGGTGGTTGTAATGTAGCAAAGGGATTTTTTTTTATTTAGCTGCAATTAAAAAATCAATATTATGGCAATGTTTACAAACTCTACATCTTTACTAACTGTTCTCTGATTAAAAGTTTTAGTTATACATATACAAAGTAGATTTTTTATCACTTCATTTGAAAAATACAGCCAGTGTCGTTGTTTTTTAGTCTTCCAAACTTTACACTCGACCATTCACGTGCGGCAATCAAGCAAAAATAACGCAGCGTTTAGCCGAGTTGAAAAACCTCTCTCCGCCGCCGCCGTGCAGGCATTCGGCAATATTTTTGTTATTTTTATACAAAGACTCGAGACAGAAATTATATGCGGGGAACATGGATTATGTTTTTATTGTTTTGGTGTTACAAATAAGTGTTTCTTCACTGGCGCCGTTTAGTCCGGAAATACTAGGAATATCGAAATACCTATAGGATCTAGGACCTAGAGTCCGGGTTTTACTGGTATTTGAGTTATACTCTACTTAAAACGAGTCTAATTTATTTATTTTCTTTCTTGTTAGTATCTGTAGTTAGGTATTATTATCTAGCATGTAAGTACTGAGTAAGTACTTGGCTCCGACTGATGCGACTATTATTAAAGGTTTAAGTGGATGATCTATCTATAATTACGATGATGACACAATCATCATTGCCATTATTTGCGGAAAATCAGAGAGTGGAATCAGGTAAACACACAGAGGTAGCTAGACTAGCTAGTGGTAAGCTGGCAGGTGTAAATAATGACCTGACCCCAACACGTGGCGTCCAGCCTATAATGCGGCATCTACGATACCTCTCGCAGTAGGTAGCTAACTTCTATGATGTGAATTGTGAAACAGAGACTATGGTATATGGTATACCATGTGTCTGTGTCAATAATGGTTCATTATGGGGGACACCACACATGGGTCTTAAAAGTTGTAACTTTTAGCAGTGAATCAATAGGGTGCCACAATTTGCCGCAGTCATTTCAATAATAACCACAAAGCCACCCCGTAACTATTTTATGGAAGTAGTGTCAGTAAGTAAGTACTACGTTTCTGTTTGATCAATATACATTGTCATCGGTTACCAACGTCACGGATTTATTCTGTCCAATACAATAATAAATGAACGAGTTTCATGATGTTTATTGTCTTGACAGTATGAGCGACAGAGTCATGAAGTGACCTACTTTAGTGAGGAAGTACACATCGATTTGATTAATTGCGGTTTGTATGGTCAGTCAGTTAAATAGTCACTTAGAAATCGGATTTTTTCAATCTAAAATATCGTGTAAACATGTCTAAAACGACTAATGGTAAATCAAAGGTTGATTTTTTATTCGGACTTACTCAGAATGTGAATATTTATCAATTTATAGTTACCGTTGAAGGGACATAAACAAATGTAGGTAAGAACAAACTTTATCTTGCAATACACCCCGCCGTACACAGAAACCATTATTGAACTTTCTATTAAAATCTTCACAAGTCATCCTTGAATCATTAGGTATATGACTTTAGTCTAGGGTATGGCATGCCCGGTCTTGATGAAGTCTTTCTTTCTAGACCTTAGTCCTAAAATATATCAGAAGTTGCATGCAAGTCATGCAACATACACACAGTTGACAACAGCTCGGTAGATATTTATCAATGTGACAAGTGCGAGGGGCTAGCATGGACATTGGACATGGGTGACACGCGACAAGACATTGTTTCAGCAATCAGGAAGTTTCCAATTAGCGCCTTTTATTCACCCATCCCGAGAAACGGTCACTTATCTCTCTCAATTATATTATAATTAATAAGTTAAATGGTGCTTTGATGATTTAAAAATAACTATTCTTTTAATAGCTGTTTTACTTACTGAAGATAATGTAGGTCCATATTGGCCTCTTGTATGGTCATTCATCCTAGTTTCACTATATCTGATTTGTCCATGATAAAAATATATATATGGCAACGCAAAATATAATATTTGATCACTAGCTAAACCTGGGCACAATTTTGCCTCAGCCATATCGTATGGGATAAGGAGTGACGCTATGTTATGTTAAATTATTAGTGCATAATATGACGACTTATGTGAGAGCTTAGTGTGAGAGTAAGTAAATAAATTAAATATTATAATATTGTGTAACATTGGATGAGGTAAGCTTGGGGTGGTAAATCCTCCCTGTAGGGTGAACTGGGCCAGTGAATCATTGGCCTTCACCCCGCTAGTCACAACACTCATCGAGGTCAACTCAGGTTCACCCCAAACAAATGATTTCACTAGAAAAATAATTCCACTTACTGGTTAGTATATAGCATGTACATTATTTTATTGTCTTCATAGCCTTGGAGCTGGCAACCCAATGAAGTTTTCGTGGAATAAATAAAACTTCATGCTTCTGTTGGTGAGTTTTTCGATATTTGACGAAATCATTTCACTGAAAAAACTTATTGAAATAAAAAGCATGTGTAGTTGATTAGTATGAGTCAACCGCTCTTGGTATTTTGACCAGGCACCAGAAGGGAGAGTGCTGCGTGACTCATCAATCAATTTGGCTGCGCCATCACAGCTTGTGTAGAGATCTCGAATAGCAAAGGTAACAGATAGATAGGTAGACAGAACATTTAGCCATACTTTAAAGGTATATTATATCAGGACAACTTTATTCTTCATTATTTTTTATTAACAGCGACCAAATGCTCATTTAGGTATAGTTTGTAGTTTGTATAGTTTGCACCGGCAAGCGATAAACGTGTATGTAACCTGCATACTTACCATTATTATACCCAGTCTCGTTGCATTATTCCACAGAAACGCTTTCCGTGTAAGGTCTTAAATGTTTCTGGCATGTATGGCGGCACGACACCCGGCAAACCACAACACAGTGGCGGCCGTGACCCTGCCCGTGACTCCGCGGTGACACAACAACCAACCTGCGAGCAGTGACACAGACCTGTGCCACCCCACCCGTGCATTAGTATGCACAATGCACATGCGATAATGGGCTAGTCCTCTGTCACGCGAAATTGACTATTGAATCTACATGTGGCATGTGGGTCCATCGGTGCCTCTGCCTCCCTGTATGAGAAATAGTGGGAATTTAGTTTGTTTTGTTTGAAATCCATACCTCTTTTCTCGCAGAAGCACACATCTTGTTATATAAGATGTGTCGGCGAACCAGTTACAAAGAAAAATTAATACTAAGTACATTGCTAGATCATCGTCTGACAGATCTCACAGAGCCCGGTTCCCAGCCGAGTTTTAAGATATGAACGATGATTTTAATATAAATGATGATTCTACTATACTTACGTCATTAAGAAGCGGCTAGCCTGTTAACGTATCGTCAGAACTGCCTTATCACTTGTCGTTTTGTTCCTTAGTCCGGCTGAGTAAGAGCGGACGGTGGGTGATAGCCATAAACAACAACGTAAGTAATGGTTAAACTTGAACTAACTACAAGTCATTGTGTATGTCAAAATGATATCTTTTCTATGGGTAGGCCATGTAACAAACTTTGCTGCTGATTACTTTAGATACCTTGAACTACAAAACTTTGATGTACTGTTATCACATTTAAGGGTAGGCCATTGCTGATTATTTTAGAGGTCACTTTGTCACACTATACCCTTATATAGAACTAGCGTAAGCCCGCAACTACGTCTGCGTAGTCTTTACACTGTTTGGTCGCATTTTCACGGTTGCGAATGACTTGCAAGTGTACACGACAGATGAAAGGCCGTGTCATAGTAGGTTCGAGTTGACTTGCAAGTGTACACGACAGATGAAAGGCCGTGTCATAGTAGGTTCGAGTTGACTTGGAAGTTTGATAAGGTTTGCTGGAAGAAATCTCTTTTTAGAGATAAACTCGCCTTTGCCTATTTACCTTTGTTTGAAGACTATGTATCACATTGTTTTCCGTGCAATAAAGAATTATGAATTGATATCAATCTCACTTTAATACATCGATGCTTCCCTGAGAATAAGGGTAGATCAATGAAACTTAGTTATTCACCAGGCTACAACGTTGAACGATGACTCGGCACGGATGGCTGTTACTAACCCGATATAAACTGCCTAAGCAGTTTGGCAGACTTAAAATTGTATAATTAAAATTAAATTAATATAGTTTATTTTCAGGCTTCTGAGGCCCATACATTAAATTGAAATTCAAAATAGGTCAACATTCAAATTAGAATTAAATTACATTCAATTAAAATTAGTTAAAACACTTACAAATTAGAATAAAATATAGGTATCCTAACGTCATCTATTTAAAATAAACCTGGTTTATCTATGGCATGGCTCGACTTCCCACATACTGTTAGTGCTGTAATTAAGGGCTTTATTCAAAAATTAACTTTATAAACTTTATTTACTTTTGTAGAGGTCACGTGTCTGGCCGAGGCTAGGAATGCCTGGTCGCAAGCCTGTCCGAGGCAAAATTGTAACTCCCAAAAGGTGTGGGACGAGCCGCTCTGCACTAAAACACGGGACGACTTGGTAGACTCGGCCAATGGCCCAGCAGAGCGCGCTCTCCTCCTCGCGACCAGGGAGAAAGAATCGGGACACTGGCTGCACAGGATCCCGTCGAGGCACATCGGCACCTTGCTCGGTCGAGCGACGTTGACACTCGCCGTCTGCCTGCAACTCGGTGTCAGAACAAACGAGCCACATCGCTGCCGCTGCGATACCAGGGTGGACCAACTCGGACACCACGGCCTCTCCTGTCAGCGCAGTGCCGGCCGTTGGTCCCGCCGAGACTGTCCCGAGTCCACCATATCTTAATATGAGCTGTATCTGTGATATGAGGAATATTTGTATGTAAAGGGGTACCTTATGTTTTGAGTTCTAGAAAAAGGCGCTGTAGTTTTCGATGAAATTTGCAATTTTTGGAGGTAAAAATCCAACTAGTTTAATAATTGAAAAATCACGTATTTCCGAGTTTTCATGCTTTTCTCAATAGGATTGGCAATTCACTTTACATGGCTAGCAGATGGATGGATTAGCACGTTGCACGAATTAGTGCGGTGGTCGGTACTAATATTCCCCGAGACACCGTCAGTGATTCTATATCCCACGTGATGGGGGCAATAAGCCTTTAACCTATCAGTGTAGGATTTAGTCACCCTAAACAATGGCTTCGTCATCATATTACCCTGCGGAAAAGTGCGCTGAAGGTTACCTCCGCCATTTTTTACTGCTACGAAGACAAAGAGATAGAAATTCTTTGTTTGCGAGTTGCTTTGCATACCATTTGAACTTTTGGTTTGGTTTATTTGGCCGAAATAATAATTTGCTTTACCGTAATAAGAAATCAAAGGAATATCGACTAAAATAGATCCCTGCTGTATTGTTTGGCATGTACGCAGTTTTAGATTTATGGTTGGGGAAATCAGCTTCCCAGAAAAAGCCTTTGTTGTAAACTACAACATGGAAAATTGATAAAATATACGCGTGTTCGCTTCCACAGAAGTTATTAAAGTACCACCACTGAAAATTACCCATCGTTTATCTTGTAGATATTTATTAAATGTCTACAGTTAATATTTCTTCTTTAACTAGTAAATCATAATAATGAAGTGTCTACCGCGAAGTATTTAGATTACAAAAACCATTCTAAGTATTTTCATCTAATTATGCATCCTACTTATCTAGATGTATCTTCCATCAGTCACATATGTCACTTGATTCATTTTCATTCTAAAGTCACAACTATAACAAGTGTAATAGAAAACATATTTAAATAACAATTCTTACCGCATTAGGAACCATACCCAATTATTTTTAATTTGAAGTATGGAAAATATATTTTTGAAATCAATTACGCAAAGGAAAGAAATATGCATGGTAAACTGGGAAAACCAGGATGATACATAATGGTCATCATAGTATGGAGCGGAAAAGCGGAGCTTTTATGATTTCCTAGGTAACCTATTTCATGATTTATGAGCTGATAGGGATTGCTGGTGTTTAACGAAAGTAACTACCTCCGTAAGTATTTAGAGTAATTTAATGAACCTTTAATGCTATTTCTTGTTTTATGTTTGTGTTGTTATATTTTACGTATTTTACTGTATTTATTATGGACCTAGAAGTCCAAAATAAAGAAATTTAGTTGAATTGAATTAATACCATTCCAATTTTTTTATTTACAAAACGTAATTAATCCATAAGACATGTATAAACGATTCTGGGTATTTTGAGACCTTTCATTGACATCGGTCAACAGAAGTTAGTTATAATCAATTAAATTTAATATTTTTAGTCTAATGCCATGGTGCTTTATATTGTAAATACAGATCCTACACTTTATTGATAAAGCTAGGAAATAATCCAACCATGTAATTATTTCATGTAACTACACGTAACTCAATCGAGTTGACAAAGGATAATAAGGCAATTGTCTTTTATCTTCATATCGCATGTAAATTAGTCATTAATTAATCTTTATTCTCGTTTCTGCATTCTTCAATTTTGTTTTAATTGTAAAGAAAATTGATTCATTATATCCTTATTATAACTCAATTTGCAGGTCCTGGGCTGGGCAGTTGGGCACATCTCACCTCGCTTTTTGTGCAGGTTGGACAAATGTGATGAAGCCCGGCACAAAGGTGGATTTCTGGCCAAAAAATACTTCAGGTTTGATGATATTCGCCATGCTTGTACTTTTATCTATCCAATGCAATACTAGGTTATAATGCTCAATGTATGTAATTATTCGTATGTAAATGTTGATAGATGTGAATTTTATTCTTTATTTGTTACGAGTATTATAACTGTTTAAATAAATATTTGAAGAGGTATGCTTTTCAATAGTTACTACGCTAGTTTTCATCCGCTGATTCATCTGTCTCTAGACAGGTCTGTCTTATCAGTATCGGCTTCATGAAACTTATATAAGTATATTAGGTATCGGCTCTATCACAAGTAAGCTATCATCTGACAAGAAGAGACTCACCGATGATTAGTATGTAGTAAGCTTAAAAAACTTCTTGGGCGGGCGGCAGTTCGCGGAACAGCTTAGGGTGGCACTGGGCGGGCGGCGGAGGCTTCGCCCTCGCATATAAGCGGCGGCAGGCGTCGCGCCGCTTACACTGTCACTAGCGCGGGCTGCGATAGGTCGTGCCTCCGCCGGCGCAACGATCACACGCGAACAACGCACGCTTTCTTTGAAATTTCGCGCAAATGCAAAGAAATAAGTGAAAAGTTCCCGCGGCAAGTTACTTGGTGACTCCCATTCAACAGTGAGCTGTAGTTTTTTATACGGTAGAGAAGACAGCGCCGAATGAGGAGTTTACGTGATCGCGCTTAGTGAAACTTACAAAATAAGGTTTCATGTGGTTAGGATTGCGATTACTGCCAAGGAAAGTCACAAAGCAGGTTAGTAACAAAGCATGTCTGTCAATGAAGTAAAGTCAGTCAAAGGAAATCAAAGTTTTTCACTGTATCTTCAGTCCGCGCTATAGTTGAGCTCTATACAAATCAGAATGTGCACATTTACACTCGAAGTAAGATACCTATGACAAATTCTACATTCAACTCGCTTGGAGACTATATTTGTAAAAGTCACAGAAACTACCGAGGGGTTTGTTTGACTAATGAGTTTAATACATTTACACATTTTGGAATAATGTAGAAAACTAGAAATGTTCAGTGTAATAGATGGATGATAGATTAATATAACACAACTATGGTCGAAGTCATTAACAACAACTTATGAAAAAAGAAGTCACAGATATTTTAGGTACCTGGATTTACGTATTAGTACCTGTACCTATTAGTACTTGTGGTATAGCAGGCAAACGCTCCACATTTCATAGAGTTAGGTACACTCAATTTCTATAACGATCAATTTGTATTATTTGGAAATAGTTAAAAGGAGATATGTAGATAGAATATCATGATAATAGGCTTTTATTCAAGTGTGTCGTCCTTGAGCTAGAAACTTTCATGAAATGCTTGAAAGTGCACAATAACCTTACACGGTAAATAGATAATACGAGCACTAGAGCGAGCTGCCTGAAATATAAACAGCAGTGCGTTGAATATCATCTGGCTTAGGTATTTGTTGCCCAGATTATCGATGGGGTCAAATGAACAATTAAATAATTATTAGATAATTACCCACACTACAGATAGAACTTGCTCATCTCGATTTTCCTGTCTATTGTATAGAGATGAAAGATCAAGTAAAATAGCATGTTATTACCTACCACGTACGTACGTACAGCCCTGCTGTGATTTCATGTCTGTATATTAATAATCCCCCTCGGTGCGTAGATTAACGGGCTACTTAATTATTATTATTATATTAATAATATCAATTGTCTTAATTATACAATCCTATGTAATCGTATGACATAGGCCGAACAAATTTAAATGGAGAACAATAGACATCGGAGCGAGAGGGTTAAAATACAAAACACAGAGATACAGAGCTGGTAAAAACGTAGGACTCTACAAAAATTATCTGACTTTTTTTAATCATTTCTCAATCTAATCACGGTTCCCATTTTCGTTTAATGATGTCAAGGATTAAATATAAACAAACATAAATATTTACACACAGGCACATACATTGCTTCTGGCCCCACACTAGGATACCCTGTGTCGTGTTAACCAGAAACAGCGACATCACAAACATGTAAATATCCAAGACCTGGGGGCTTTTTTTTTGTCCTCAGCCGGGATTCGAACCCGGGACCTCTCGCATGGTAGGCAGATGCACAATATTGCACAACCGCTACGCCACAGAGGTCGTCATGTATGTATTTTTTGGAATCGTTGTAATGCTTTATGAAATGACTCTGTGTATGGCGGTAACATCGTCATTATGAAATCATGAGGTGTATGGTGGACGTATGTAGCTGCTAAGTTGTCATTTGTCTCACAGCAAACAAAGCGAGTTATCAGATAAATCCGGTAAGTAAGGCGGCGAAACTTATCTTACTGATAACCGCTTGTGAACAAGATAACAGCCAGGGCTTCGCTGACTAGAGTGTACTCTTCAGGATATACTCATAACTCGAACGGCGATGGACTTATCCCTGCAAGTCACGCAAAAAGGAGTACATATTTATAGTCAGCTAAACATGGGTGCTAATACATATTGTCCATTCCATATAAAAAATGCGTGACGAAAAGATCTATCTTCTACGTAATCTATCTTATCTTACGTACTCGTACTAATAAACTGTGATGAACATTTTTATAAAATTATCATATCATGCAATTAATTAAAGTTAAATATGACGATGATGTTCTCTTCGCCATATCTGACAACAGCTATCCGGCTGGTGAATCCGAAATTGTAAACTTTAAGGAGATTCTACAAATGTATAACGTAAAGGAACGCAATGTTTTCGAGAGACACGATTAATCTATTTATTATTCGTTATATCGGGCCCAAGCATAACGATTATGCTTAATACGAGTCAGCATCAAAGACCACGAGTGAAAGTGACTGCAAAACCGTTTCGTAGTTAGGTACGATATCTTTGAACGAGATTATCTGAGTTCCTTGTCTTCTTACGTCATATTCGCAATTTCTTTATTGTACTCACATGACAGTAAAAATAGCCTAAGATAGAAAAAAATATGTACAAAGGCAAACTTATCTCTAATAAGAGATTTATTCCAGCAAACCATATTGGGTAGGAAACGGAGATGATAGGTAAGGGGAAGAATTGCGCGTACAATAAGACTATTCTAGTATAATACATATTATTATTACACACATACATATAAGAACATTGCTAAGGATTAGACTACATACACAGTTACATAAATACATACCATCTAGTATCTTCTTACTTATTATTACAAGTACAAGCTTTTTGTCTTTCCTCTTCAGTCATCCGCAAATATAAAATAAATGACAGACGTAGGCTTATTATTATTGCTCGCTGGCTGTTCATCGCGGAAGCAGGAAGATCGTCAATGTCGTATGGTAGCGAATCTGCGCACGAGTCATGCATCGGTCGACCACCCTAGGGACATTGAAAAATATTCACTCTAAGAGCGCATTCCCACTATGTCGTAACGGCAGATAGCCGTGCATAGTCTTGCATATTTCAATGTTGTCCATGAGAATTTTGGCTGTGACGACAGATTGACAAGAAAAATTACACGAAATAGTCGATAATAACACAGTGGACGTTACGACATAGTGGAAAAGTGCTCTAACATACCTAAACCGTTTATTATAAGATGACTTAATATATGCCTAAGATTTTAACTTTAGAGCAACAAAGAGGTAATAAAAACAAGTTGTATCAGAGAGCAAGGTTGGTTTAATTTATAGTTTGAAAACATTTGGGAAATTCCCAATAAAGTTAGCATAAAACATAACTTATGTAGCGCTTTTTGGACTTTTCCCATCTGGGTGGCATGCTAAATAAGCTTTTCTCGCGGGATACGGGTTCGTATCCTCAGCTGACTATGTAACAGTCAGATAAATAAATTTATTAGAATTAAAGCTATTGCTATAATACGAGGTCGAAGCGTGCGAGCAGTTCTTCGGGCACAATTATATACGTATAGTTAGTTACCTCTATGCTACACTTAAATCTGGTTTCAAACCTGAGATCGCCAGCAACTGCACGAGGTAATAAACATGAAGCTTGTTAGCAAGGTATGATTAGTAGCTTAGTAACTCGATAATTGATTAATCTACACCGAGTAAATTAATCAATTAACTACATAACTGCTACGTAAACTGTGATCGAGGGGTAAAATGGCCAGCAAGTACCAGTCCAGTAAAACTCGAAATCAGCAGAGCTACGAGTCGAGTATAGAATCGCATGGCAATAGCAATAGCGAGGGCACAGAATGCCGGTTTAGGTTGTCGACCGCTGCGGGTCGCCGCCGCGCCGGCTTCAAACAACCCGGCGTTTTGCGCTCTCGCTAATAGTTATAGCCATGCGATTTTGTACACGGCTCGCGGTCCTGGTCCACGTCCTGACAGGCTGGGTACCTAGCTGTTTGAGCACGGGCCTGACTTTGGATTTGGTGTGATGTGCTTCATCAGTGAGTGTTCTTTGAGTTTTTTGTATGGCATTCAATACGCTCGGGGCCGCGATCATTTCATGCGCTGTGTTATTTGTATGCAGCCTGGTTCTGAACGTTATCATAGGTAACAATGTATAGGATCATCGCCAAAACCCTACAAATACAACCACCACAATCTAAGAGATGATTCACTGAAGTGTCATTAGTTCGAATGATTAGATAAGGCAGGCAAATAGGTACTTGGTACCTACTCTGTGTCAACAAAACTCGGCAATCAACATCACGGTAAAATTGATTTTGGCTCATTGATTACAATGACAAAACCCATTACACAGATAGATTTCCTTTGCCAAAATTTTGCATCGCAATCGCCGGTTGAAGCTAGATTCGTATGGTGAAAAAGTTTTTGGGCAAATGGCAATTATCAGTTAAGAAAGAATAGGCTCCGATTCCAATGTCGAACGGTGAAAATGGCCTCAGTAGCTCTCCGGCATGGTCTGTTAAGCGGAACATTGCTGGCGACACCAATGCTGGATCGATGACTTTCCGTTTGTAATTCACGATATTGTACCGTGATAGATAACTCAACGCAGTATTGTCAATCTTTCTGCGGAGGTACAATAGCACTTTCTCTCTCGAAATATACTTTGTTATCAGTTTTTTCTCAGATAAGCTTTTTACGAAAACGTCAGCAGAAAAGCCGAGATACCTGATTGTTGTTATCAGAGGACAGATAAAGGGTTTTGATGGGAGCCACACGACACGATTCAGTATTGTTCACGCTCGGGCGTCAATGGCGGCGGCGGCATATTGACTAGATAACAAAATAATACTCGTGACATAATTATGTGAAAGTATGTAATTCTTTTTACGTGTGGTCAGACTAGCTCATTAGTTTGATGTACGTTTGGTTCTAATCGATACTTTTCTATTCGGTATCGGTATGTGTTGGCGTCTATCAATTTATCATTAACAATGATAGCATGGCAGTGTTTGTTGACAGGCTTGCTCTAAAGTAGGCGTCCCAGTTGTTACTTCTGATCCATATCACTTTCAGTAACACATCATATGCAGGGATGTGAAACCATCTTTTGAGTGAATTTTGAGCTTTATACATAAAGTGTTCTGTGTGGAATGTGGATGAAATCTAAATGTAATGCGAACAGAAAAACTGTTTAGTATGCTATAAGATTTCTTTAGGACTGAATAAATTAACATTACATTACTAGGTAAATAGACGATAACTACTTATTAGTAGGTATAACGAGTAAACACCGACGACGTGACGTGTCGCACGATAATGACCTTTATAAACATACTACCTGCTACATACAAACAGAGCTAAGATCATATAGTTATTAGACGTGAATTTTATTATGCATTTAATTTCCATAAAATCAACTCAAAACCGGTTCTTTTATTGCAGATGCAGCAACACTCGACGGACATCAAAACTGAAGCCACCTAATGCTCAATTCGAATAAAACATTATAACAATAAGAAAACAAAGACTTAATGGGAACACGCCCGCTAGGATAAGAGCAATATTTTGTTACGAAACGTAGATATTAGAAAATATGACGTCAAATAAGAAGAGGATATCGTCGGGCACGATGACGTTACCGAGTTTGAGAAGTAGTTGGAGACTGGCGATGGCAGCTGGAGTGCTTCTGACGATGATGGCCAGGAGTAGCGCCGCGCCGACCTTAGGAGGCACAGACAGAGCCATGGTGAGTACTCACTTACGTAGTATAGATGCAATTATCTAGCAGGCGACTAGTGCAAATTATGGGAAATAACGTACATGAAGATTGAGTTATTGATAAATCAATTCATCAACATTCTTGCGATATCGATGTTGTGTATGACATACATTGCTTTACACCTGACAGATAACATAACACATTCTTTCCTACAAATAAATTGATAAAACTATCGTCTTATCAACATCCTATCATCATGGAAGTAAGGTAAGATCGGAAATGACTCGACGGTACTTCAAATAGTCTGGGTTGACTCATTGATTCTTGGAACTAGTTGTCTTTGGCGCTAATAAATCCGGAGGTGCCACCTCGTAGGTAGCGTAGTAAAATATCATTCATTCATAACTACGATATGAACCGATCGAGATAGAGAGGCTGTGTTGGTTGACTATTATACAACGTACGAGATCGGTCTTTGTAATTTGCCGAGTTTCTTACGTGTAGGTGAATCACTCTCACATTATGAACATATGTGTGGCTACAAGGATGTTGGTCATTAGCTGGTTGAATGGGCGTGCGTCATGCTGCTGTGAAAACACTAAAATTACGGAGATGGAGTGAATCAATGCTCTATGTAGTATCTAGATATGGCTTGATTGACCGCGAACTGTCATACATAAATAGATAGATATTCCTAATTCAAAAATCAAGCCAAATTATTCTTAAAACAAGTGTCTATGGTCAAGGAGCAATTTCACTCTAGGTCATGAGACAGTCCGATGACGGACAGACATACGGACAGCTAGCTAGCACTGAATTCTTCGTGTATGAGTCGGACCCGCACTTAACCCGCTCGCAAATTCAAATTGTTTATTTATGCGAGTGAACCGATTAACCGTTTTTTTACTCTACCTGTTTTGACACACGGTGAGTCATGATTCTGTGAGAGTTCAATAACTATATGTATTAAATTGTGCCAGTACACCGAGATTCTTGGTATTTCTTCTCCCAAGTGATGTGAGTCACCGCTTTGTGACCGTGCCTACCCTCAGCCTCAGTCCCAAGTTCTAGGTCATTGTAGAATGTGCGGTGTGAGCACATCGATTAGCATCGATTAGTATTTTAGTCAACAAGTTGAAGAAACTTTACATTAATTTGACCAATAAAGTAAACGATACAAACAGACAATTTTACAACAGACAACTTAATACACTAACCTTTGGGATTTTCTAAATGAGCGGGTATTGTAAATAAACCGCATACAAACCAATTAATAGTTATGTTGTCATGTCGTTTCCCGGATAATATTGCTTTGAAATCAGCAAATAATAACAACTTATCTACTGGAGATAAAGGTGATGTCTGCATTCTTGAAGGTTGCCAACCGGTTATTTAAAGGGATGCTATTATAAACTAGAAATTGATTTAGATTTAATTATATCAATGCCAGGGGGCGGGAAAACCTAGTTTATTTCTCGAAGATGAGCCGAGATAAAAAATGGAGCTGACTTGACCACATGATAGGCATGGCATTAATGGCGATTATTTCCGCAACTGTTGTGGTTTAATTGAGTATAAGATACTTCTTAAACGTTATGTCGTCGTGATAAATAATAAATATTAGCGCTGCCGCTGTAACATTTGATATAATAAAATATAACTGATAGAAACAATCAAAACAAATACAGTATTATTCACATCGAAAACTGTGAACCTTGTAACAGTTGCAATATTGAGATTTTACTGTGAAACATTTAAAACAACAACCTTCGACCTGAGTTTCATGGAGCAAATTGTTTTAAATTCACTGTGAGATTGAAGCGATTACAAAAACGGAAGGTAGACATCATAAAGTTAGACAAAAGAAGTATTGAAATGCAGAAATCGTTACTAGGATACGATCCCTCGACGACGACGTAGCGTCAGCAGTCAGTACTGTATGTACGTGCATAGCACACTCTATTACATGCTGGCTTAAGTCACGAATCCGTTGCACCCCAACCACCAAAGATAAAGACAAACGCTGTCCACATATAATTTATAGGTCACTGCACTGTCATGTAAATCCTTATCATCGCCAAAGAATTTCCGGCTATTTAGAATAGGTACGGTTACAAACAACGAACCTACAGGAGGTCATTCTCCTGGCTAAAATACGGTGTAGAAGAACAATGGCCGCCAGAAGGTGACGACGCGACGAGAGCCTGTTATCTTTGTGTTGATCACTGTCCTACCTTCCTTTATTATGTGATATAAAAATTCGACGCGTGGTGTTACGTAGAGCGGACATCTCTCGTAAAATTTCCTCCAGCCGTCTTTCATAGTGTTGGTTGGTCAGAACAATGAACCCAGTAAGTTCATTCCTCGGAGATTTGACTCTCCTTAATGGCGTATGTGTTTGTCATTAAAGGATTTGAACAAACGTATTATATGCTTTCTTCAGATAATAAACAAACAAACATTTACATACAGGCACATACATTGCTTCTGGCTCCACACTAGGATAGGTACCCTGTGTCGTGGGAACCAGATGTGCAAAGATTCTATCTTCTACCGCGAAATTAACTGTTGTTTGAATGTCCTTTGCACGCCTTTCAGGAAACAATCTTTCATCGCACTTGTATTCGCCATTCGTGATGAAAGCCATAATTTCCACAGAACCCTCCGACGGCTAAATTCCAGTCACGACACTTACATCTCTTGATCCTGGGAAGCGTATTTTTTGCTCATAATGTTCCGAGATCATCAGATTAGCGCGAAATTGTATGTTGTGCGAACTACTGTTGCTACCTATTATCTATAAAGAAGTAGGTCTCAGATTAGAATATTTGGTATGGACTCACGAGTGCGGTCATTCAAGTGGTTATCTTTGAGTTTATTTTTGGCTCAAGTATTGAGCGACACGACACACATACGATAATGCGAATCACAATAGCCGGAGGCTAGAGACAACGAGACCAGCTGGCCAGGTCACGAGGCCGAGCCGAATACCGCTCCCATCTCTAACGGCTTATGCTTTTTGTGACGATATGAATAGGTACACCAATCAATGAAGTCACTCATTTCCTTATCTTATATTTGGCTCTGATGACCTTAAAACCAAAATATTAGATAGGTAGTTACTTGATGTTTCGTTCGATGCATAAACATAGCTAAATTATAGGCTATGGCATGCGTCATATCACAGATACTATAATATTATACTTACTAATAGTCATATGCATAGATTGAAACTGTTTTAATAAAATTAATTATTAGAATAATGCTTGTTAGAACACTTTGCTTGACCGAATCCTCTATGCGCGTCATCTTTATGTGTTTGCTGATGATGAGTCATATGATAAGTTTCAAAGTAGCGGCAGTGTCATCGTTTGGCCTTCTATGTTATAAGACTCAACCGTTCATTTTGTTTGTTTTGGTGCACATAACATATTGCATTTGAGTACTGTCAGATATCCTAATTTTAGAGGGAACTAATATGTACCGGGGCTTTTGTTTTGGCTCGTCGGGACGGGACCCGAAATGCCACGACACGAGTATGATACTCGGCGTTTGACTTAGAGAGAGAGAGCTAGACCGAGACGTGCCAAACCAAAGGCCCCGTACTGTACGCCTGTATCTATATGTTTATATTTTTTATTGGATTTGTATGTTTCACCAATATTTGTATCAACCTAAAGAACAATGTCACTAGAATGGTTTTATAGTAAACCATTACCCATTAGATCCATCAGATGGCAATCATGTCATGTCGATTGATGCGCGTCACGCACGCAGGAAGCGCATACGGCCTTCGCACTGAAGCCATGGGCGGCGCACGCGCACCCTGCACTGACCACTCTAAAATGTCATTTACCGCATCGCAATAAGACACAATTTACTGCCTAACTATGGCCCTTTGTATTGTCCGCTTGGAAACAGATTTAATGATCCCAAAATTGTTCGATACAAATACGATGGTAATGGATTTGGTTTGGTAACAAAGTTGATGTGTTGGCGAAGTTTTGTAACATGTGTGTTGTGTAATGTAAACGTTATCGTTATATTCGGGCTAGTATTTTGGGTATGAACAAGGTCTGTCAGTAAGGAGTTTACTTCATTCATTTAAAAATTGTAGTCATCGGTCTTATTACAATTGTAACGTTTGTCATCTGAAACTAAGAACAAATCGGGGTCAAACCTTATATTTACCATCACAGCCTTACTTACTTTTCAATCCGAAATTAAAGCCACTGCACAGCCACAACATCGTTTTACGGCGAATATCCATACATATTCATTTCTCTCCACCACGTGTAACTGTTATCCCTGACAGGCAATCAATAGATCAGCAGAGCCTATTAGGCTGAGGAGTGAGACAATGCGCCGGCGGCGGCGGTGGTGGCGGCGGGCGCGGGGCGGAGGCGCGGGGTGCGGGGCGGCACGTGGACAACGTGATGGACAAAGGGCGGACTCGCTCGCCCGAGAAAAAATGAATTTTCCACATTCTAGTCCGGAAAAGTGCCCGCTCACACGCGATACGTTCTATTTTAATCTTTCGACAATAGCGACGTAATTGTAACTAATTACGTTTGCAATTTACCTGTTGCGTGTGAGATTGAGTTGATCCCGCTGGTCGCGACTACTGTCGTGGTAAAACCGCCCGCCCATTTCCGCCGCCCGCCCTCAGTCTAACACGTGACTTTACTCGTGCGCCCACAAACTAGTTGACTCCCTGACGTAATAATATTAATTAAATCAGCGCATCTCATAAAGATTACGCTTACGAAACACAGAGTAAACAGTTTTCCTGTTTATTTCAATCTTTTTTCTGCATAAAAAACATATAACACAATGTCAATATACTATTAATTCTCCATTCACATTACCTGTCAACATTCCTGGAGTTGACCACGACGGACTTAATCACTTGTTGTGTTTGTTAACATGCGCCGGAGAAGAGTCATGTGTTTCCATAATTACCGCAGTCGGTGTGCTAAGAGCACACGTACATAGGTACAGAGGACGCGACACAACAAGAAGTTGATTACTGATGTCCTTTCCGCCGCAGACAGAAGATGCAGTCACGACATGTCATTGTGGAAAAAAAACTGTTGTTGAATCGTTAAACCAACTGCGCGAGGCAATTCCAATAAGGAAAAAGAAAATTGTCCACAACACCTCCAGGATACATTTAAATTCAAACAAAAACCGTGTGTACTACCTATATACTTTAGCACTGGCTCCTACAAATTGTCTAATTACAATATCATGGAAATATTACACACAATAACGCAAACTCGTGATCTAATTACTCCAGTTTAGCATACACTTAGGTACTCCAATAAAAAGACGCAAAACTTATCGAGTCCACGAGCGCAGTATGGCGTCGTTGGTGAAATCCGAAATGAGGCGTAAATACAAAACGTTTCCCTACACAAAGGACCACAAGACCACACATGATTAATACAATCGTGTGAATGCATAAACTGTAGTAAACACTATCTGATGCAATTGCTTGATCTAGATACGATTGGTATCGATATATAAACACATCAACAGTCAGTGAATTAATTATATTTTATTTACTTGACTGGTTCGCCGACAAATCTTATATAACAATAGTTCCCCATTGTTCGGTCATTCAAGCAGTGTGCTTCTGAGAGAGAAGGGGTTAAGCTATGAGTCAAACTTGTAGATATCGTGGAAATATTGTGCAAACCGTAGCTCCGACATAAAGTCGGTACGATCCGCTAAGATTCCTGTCCAGTAAAGTTTATTGCACAAATGCAAAAAATTGCAAAAAGACATCCGATGTAAATAACTCGGTCAATTCCTATAATAGCAGATAAAAGCACAGGAAACTCCTACGAGAGATCTACGCAGCTGAATTGAGTTACGCAACCAGCGTCTGAAGACATGCGCGCGCGCAAGTAATGCGCTGTGCAAGTAATACTTGCAGGTCATTAGCATTGTAACGAGCTAACAAGTGCAACAGCACTTATAGAATAATTGTTATCCTTTCAAGAGGAGGTGATACGGTTCCATATTTATTTAATAGTTTTTTAATTGATTTGTGCGGGTTAGGCCAATCGGTTAGGGATCTAACGCGTCAAGCGCGTGTTGGGTCTAATTTCCGTTGCAAGTCTTTTGCTTTCTGCTACACAATAGAAGCAATGTATGTATGTGCCTGTATGTGAAAAAAATCTGTTAAGGATTTTCAGTTGTTATAAGGTGAGTCGCAAGATGGACCAAGGCAGTGTTCACAAACGATAATATTATAGTGGCGGCAGAGCAGCGGACAATAATTGTTGGAGATCCGGAAAAATGGCGTGCTTTATAGGAAATCGAAGTGATGGTGATCTGTTGGTGATCTTCAATCATCTGCCATTAGCCGGTTCCACATCAAAAGATCCAACCAACACGCTCCGATCGCGCGGGGCTGGAACGCGCTCCACAGGATCAGTGTGGATCGACAGGAGCGTGTTGGAGCAGCCATCAGCGGGTCTAGAAACAAAGACGTTTCGCACTCATTCGTCACGTCTTTAACTTTCAAACAAACGAATTCGACTCTCAAACGAGTATTTCGCAGAACGGAATCGAAATCGAAAACGTCAACGTCCGAACGAGCTCAAACTCAACTCGAACGATTCGTGCAAGCCAATCGAGTCTATGATAGAAAAAAACACATTTTGATAGTCGAACACGGTCGTAATCGACTCGAATACCAAGAATAAGGCCGGCCACATACAGTCGGAATTCTCCCGATTCGAAATTCCGAAACGGGATTCAATCTCATACGAATCCGCAAAAATTTCGAACGGAAAACTTCCGTATGTATGTGTTATACATTCTACCAACGAACGACTCGATTTAAAACGTCTGGATCGGACAAGTATGATCCACTTTCCATGATCCACGATTCTGGATCGCGGATCGCGGGATCGCCGCGCCGCCGCTGATCCAAGATGGATCGTTTGGTGTGGATCCAGCTATTTAACATTATGTGTAACAACATAGCATAGCCTATCACAAAAAGTTTAACTGAGCATTTCAGAAATCTCATCGCATTGTAAACCTTCAATAATGTAGATAACTAAGTATTGCAATATGCCACGTGTGTAGCAATTTTCTGCTAGGCGTCGCTCAGTAGGAAAAACTAGCTGTTACATGTGTTACCTGTTATTAGGATAACTCGTGTTCTCAATCAATGCGGGTACAAAGCGATAGTAGCTGATGATGGTCGCGGCTCGTCATTATAATGCGGGTGTCGATTACAGCCAATCATTTATTTATAGTACCTAAAGTAAGTACAGTCATATAAAATCGTACTGTTCCGCTTTGGACTCTGCTTTAAATTGCATTTTTTATTAATGAAAATACAGCTCTATTGTAGTCTATATATGCATACTCAGTGAACCTTGCAACTCTTATATACTTTGAATTATCCGAATATTTAAGCACATAATACTTCTACTCGTACTAGCTATTGTAATAATTAATATACTATCTGCCAACAAACACAAATAATCTATGTAAGGTTCAATACCATAACTTTAATTTGCATCTGCCAAGTGCTTTGCAGTAAACGCTCCCCCCCGCGCCCTGCATCATTCACTTACCGCCTTAGGCGCAGGCGCAGCCTCCGACCGTTACTTATTTCAAGACACACTAACCCCGATACCACGTTTATGCGAATTTTAAGAATAATGACCCCAGGATACAATTACATTGTTTGAGGAACAACATACTTTCTTTTTATCAGAAGACAGGTCTTTAATTATCGTGCAAATATGAAGCAAGTTAGTTACCTTTTTTGTGTAAATAGAAAAGATGCAATGTGAATGACATTTTTTTAGTCTTTATGTACGCCATCGCCTAAGCACAGGATCACTACTTTGTAAAGTACATGACAAAGCAAGGTACTGCGAAAAGTCAGTCAGTCAGTTCGTTAGCATAAATTTCCTCTATTTGGGTGAAAAACATGAGGATCAACATTGTTTATTTACCTACGAAACCTTACTGTGTGTGTGTATACAGTGAGTTATGAACTGTATGTTTTATTTTTATGACATCCGCCGACTCTACATCTCGAGCCGGGCGCAAGCGCAGACAGCGTCACATCAAAATTCTGCACTGCACACCCGTTTTTTTCTGCAGGCAATATAATTTCTGTAGTACCTGACTCTACTTTAAAATTCTCGGTTGCATTGAAATGTTGTATAGTTTCCGCTCAATAGATAAGAGCTTCTTACAAATTAAATTAACTACATTCTTCTTCCCATTTTGATGAAGATAGTGCCATATTATGACAATGACAGGTCTAGCTGGATCGGCATTGTCACTCTGAGTGGGCTATGTAAATTTGATTTCTGTAACAAACCAGGCAGTGTAGCATTTAGTTATGCTGTGTAAAAAGGTACAACATCAATATAAACACAGGCTGTTCCAGGAAACGCACTTTATAATACTGTGCAATGATGGTTGTCCAAGTGACGAACAATGCTCGGCCTCCACGAATGTCAATGGCCCCAGCTGGCGACTCACCGAACGCACCCAAAAACCGAGCATGCCACATTTCTGGTCCCTTAGTCATTGATCATGTACGCTGGCCATTTGGGCATCTTCACTAAAGTTCAATCATCCGTCCCTGAGAAGAATAAATAATGAGATTCTAAATCACCTGCAGCAAATAACATCTCTGGCAAACAGGTTATGAACCCCTTTACGGTCGTTGTAGGCATTTGCAGGTGATTGACAGCAGAAAATAAAATGTATTCTCATTCTCACCTTAGTACATGTAATTATAACATCATCACGACTGTTTACTGAAATGCTTTGAAGACAGACTCATAAATCCTTTACATCCTTTACGATTGCGGAATAGGTATAGTTAATATATCCAGATATACGTATAGGTCATTTCATTTTGCAGTAATATGAATATTGGTATGAGTAAGTGGATGCTCCAGATCTAGATCGTGGCGTAAGGAACAAAGAAGCATAAATTGTTGAATGATTTATAGTTTAATGCAAGGTTTTTGAGCTTAACCCCGAGTATTTGAAAAAGTGGTCAAATGTAACAGACGATTAATTCAAAATAGCGACACGTACCACGTGGCTGAAATTAGTTGAGATTAATAGTCTATTACTTTTGATCGCTCTTCGAGAAACCGGGTGTACAGTTGATTCTAATAAGGTACCACCTTACATGTTTACAACAGTTTAATTATTTAAGTAATTATAAGTTAAAAAAACTACTAAACGCCCTAAAACAGAGATAAAAGATGTCAACAATCTCTTGATCTTTGATCTACATACATGACTGTATCGTTTGCGCAGGTTTTGCGACATCTCAACAAGTGTATTAACTCTCTGCTAGTGATACGAGGTGACAATAAACAATGGACCGCGGTAACCTTGTAAGGTAGTATGATAGTGGAGAGATAAAGACTCTTCATCCAAATTAGTGACTTGGCTACGTTTCTTGTTTACATAGCCACGCATAACCAGATAACGATATTTACAGGGAATTGACGGTACTTCCAAATATGTTTATATAGATAGGTCGAGATGGTCGGACCACATAGAAAAGATAGGATAGGTAGGTAGGTTTTGGTAGACGTGAGGAAACTCATACCGTAGATTCTTAAACTAAACAGTGTGGATTACAATGATGTAATTATATTGGAATTATATTGTGTTGTTTCAGATGTACTTAGCGCAATATGGTTACCTCAGTCCGTCAGTCCGGAATCCTTCCAGTGGCCACATTATGGATGAAAGTTCTTGGAAGAAAGCTATCTCAGAGTTCCAGAGCTTCGCTGGAATAAATGCTACGGGTAAAAATTTATCTACATCTTAATTATTACCATTTCTATTCGCTTTTTGACAACATTTCTTTTTATTATAATAAAATGAAATAATAAAATATAACCAAGAATATTATATATAATATAATTGCAGTAAAACGAGGAGATATACACAATCTGAAACAAAAAGTGCCCCTATAATGTGGTACACCGTGACAATACGATACTGTACTCACACTGCAGATTAGCCGCATGCGTGACCCTGCATTATTCAGATTACATAGTTTACGTAATATATATGTACTATGTTAGCCCACTTCCGTCCTGGCTGTCCTACCTTGACCTTCATAAGTCAGTTGCAGCGAAGTCATCCAACCACTAGTTAAACCACCGTACAGTACAATTCTGTGGCCGTGGCCGTCTCATTACTGTCTATTATAGTGTACTGTGCAAACTCAGTTTAACCATCCATTACATATTCTTGAAACCATGTTACATACAACGAGTACGAGTATTGAATGGCGATGTAATTTATTAGTCTTGTCAAGTCCAGCAAAACGCGCTGTTATGTAAGTCGGCAACACAGGTTGACTACACAAGTCGCTAAAGGCTTTTACAAGTTCAAAGTCGAGATATCTCATGGTTTAACAACATAGTAAATTAACGTCAAGTTTTGATCATGCGTTGTTTTCTGAAAATGAGAAAATGACCTAATCTCATACTGTACATGAAAATACGGGGTCCGTGTATGTTTTTAACACAGTTTCATGGTAATATTATCGTAAAACCTTTCATTCCTATGAAGTCTCGTATTCAAATGAGAATGAAATCACGGAAATACAAGTTCGGCGAGCATTTTGCTCGTACATTGACTATTTGTTGTTGCGCTCTGCCGATTCACGCTTAACACCCGTTGTTCCTGTCATTCAACATTATTAACGACAGTGGTTTTTCTCAGAGTAATTACTTCCCCGTCAATTAAAATAGAGTTGTATCAGATTTTAATTTGTTTTAATACATCTATCTGCATGTCACCACCATGATTCACGTTAGGTAATTCCACATTTGGAGCCCAGACGGCTGACATCGTCGTCAAGGAAAACTTTGTTTAACCACAGAAGAGATAATTTTAACTTTGGGTTAATTCCATACAGTCCTACATTCGAGACGCTCAGTTTCTTACACGTCTAAATATTTATAGAAAATGAACCCTTTCCCACTTTCAAGCCACCAATGTAGGTCAATAAAGCTAACAACCAAGGTACAACACTGGATAGACTAGACAATCTATCTGCAGAAGACCGCCAACATGATATGATAAAAGTCGAAGGTCCTTCGTATTTTCATCACATTTCATGATTTGGTTTTTCATAGACGGTGTGTTCGGAGTAGTGCACGTTAGGATTCTACATATATTTTTATGACTAAAATCCTATCATAGACAAAGGTGAGCTTATCTTTAACAACCCACGATGTATTTAATTCCTGTTCGTAATATTCCAGGTGAGCTGGATGACGAGACGACGGAGCTGATGTCCCTGCCGAGGTGCGGCGTAAAGGACAAGGTCGGCTTCGGAGAGAGCAGAGCGAAACGATACGCTTTGCAGGGTAAGTGTGACAGAGAAGGATTATTCAGGATATAGAGACAACACATAGAACACTTTTTTTGCGTCACGCTTTTTAGGGTTCCGTACCCGAAGGGTGCCAAACGGGACCCTATTACTGAGACTTCGATGTCGGTCCGTCCGTCTGCCTGTCACCAGGTTGTATCCCATGAACGGTGGTGAAATTTTCACAGATGATGTATTTCTGTTGCCGCTATAACAAAAAATACTAAAAAACAAAAGAAATTTAATATTAGGGGGGGCTCCCATACAACTAACGTGTTTTTTTTTTTTGCGGTTTTTTATAGATAATAGTACGGAACCCTTCATGCGCGAGTCCGACTCGCACTTGGCCGGTTTTATGTTTGTTTTGTGACACAGGGGGTAAGCATATCGTTATAGCTCGATACTTCGTAGAATCTCTCACGATGTTGTCTATCACTGAACAAAGACAAGTAAAATCAAAATTTCTTGAGAAAATCCTAACCATTTTGATTTCCGACTCTTTTTTAGAGTTCCGATCCTTAAAAGAAAAAAAAGGAATCCTAATAGGATCACTTTGTTGTCCGTCCGTCCGTCTGTCCGTCTGTCTGTCTGTCTGTCTGTCTGCTTGTCCGTGTGTCACAACGTTTATATCGGGAACGCGTGGACGTATCAAGCTGAAAATATGAATCGCTTAGGTCTAGGTCGCATAGATCTGTGAAAAAACCGACCAGGTCAACGCAATCGAACGCTACGAACATTTATGCTTTAAAAATGTTGGATTTTCATAGTAATCGCAATGGACACAAAACCTATAGGATACTTCCCATAGGCCCTACAATCATGAAATTTGGCATAAAACAACGGGCTTACAGCACAGCAAAAGTAAAGGGACAAATCTGAAAACTGCAAATTTCTGTCATTCTACAAAAAAAAACAATTTGGTTTACATGGATGACATCATACTTTAGTTTTTTATGTGGGACCTTATTACACATGCATGTAACGCACTTCAAATGTGATCGGAACCCTTGTTGCGCGAGTCCTACTTGCACTTGACCGTTTATTACATTTGACCACTGTAGGAGAAGGGGAAAGAAACACCTGCAGATAGATTTTTAGAAATAGTTTTTGAGCTCCTAAATCATCATTATGTTATCATATCAACAGGGTCCAGATGGAGAGTAAAAAACTTGACGTACAAGATCGCCAAGTACCCAGCCCGGCTGAACCAGGCTGAAGTGGATGCGGAGCTGGCAAAGGCCTTCAACGTGTGGTCCGGACACACAGACCTCAGCTTCACGCAGAAGAAGAGTGGATCGGTCCATATTGAGATCAGGTCAGTAACGCATCTTCTTTGAATTGCCTATACACTATTCGAGGTAGGTCAGCTCTACATAGTTCACCGTTCGCCAAATGCATAATTGCATAACTCTAAAATAGAAATAGAAATATATTTATTTGACAAATAAACACAGGGATAATAATAATAAAATAGTACACAGTTTATGGTTAAGGTTTAAATGTCAAAATGGTTTGAACTCAGCATATGTTATGTGTAGCAGTGAGCTGCACGTAACGCTGGTTTTCAGTTCACGCCATTTCCTAAAATTAGAAACTTAAAACTAAATGTATAATCCGAGTAAAAGTAAATACACCGAAAGAGCATAATTATGCACCAGTGGCGCCATGCACCAAAGGCAACATCAAGAAACGATCGGAAAATAAAAATAAATAAAGCCAATCATATGTTAAAAAAAAACAAACGAACAAGAAAAACAATAAAAATATAAAATAAATACAAAAAACTTTATTGCCACGCTCTTGCCAGGGTCCTTATTTGGTACTTTGTTAAATTTGTTTTTACCATCTTTGTAAACCTATGGAGGTGCAATAAATGGTTGAGTATTGAGTATTTCCAAAACAACAGTTTGCGAGAAATTACTGTTGGGATCCACACTAGGTCTAACCTGTATCGTGGGCCCCAGCTTGGTGATAGGCGGTAATGTTTATTTTTAGCAAACACGATTTACTTAATATATTTTATGGTATTATTTAAGACCTACATAAGTAACTTTCTATTTGCAGTCTATGAAAATTGGCATTCCTTTTGTGTTTTCGTAGCGAGTTGTAAGCTGCGTATTCAGGGGGGTGCTACACTTACAACTACCACCTAAATACTGGTTTTAATATGTACTAACAATGTAGGTACACATCTTCTATTGTTTTAGGTAGGTGCTTATTCTAACATTTTATACCCACGAAATCGGAGAGGGTTTGTACGTGCAAACGAATGTATGTACCCATTTATCATGAAAAAAGTATGTGACTTTTTCCGCGATCGACAATAACATATTATTATGTATGTATTGTTTGTAGTTATTGAACTAATTTGATTATCATTTTGTATCAGGTTTGAGAAAGGCGAGCACGGTGACGGCGATCCTTTCGACGGACCCGGAGGCACTCTTGCGCACGCCTACTTCCCTGTAAGTCCCTAAGTTTCCCTAAGTTTTCCTGTAAGTTCCTAAAGTCTTCGCAAAATAAAAGTCCCGTTTTGACAGTTCACGCCCATGAAGTTTTAACCCCTAATGCGTAGGTAATAGAAGCGATTTTCCTAGGTGCATTGTACGCAATTCCTGTACTCAACAGTTGGCTTTTATTACCTACGTATTAGGGGTTACAACTTCACGGGCGTAAACTGTCAAAACGGGCCTTTTATTTTGCGAAGACTTTAAGTTTATTTAAGTTTCCAGTAATATAATTGTGTAAGCACAGGTTTTATCACTCCTTATAAAAAAATATGTGACAATTTATCTTGGTCTGATTCTTCCTATCCTCCTTTGGTTTCATTTAACATAAAATGTTCCAAATCGCACTAACATAAATTCCGCTAAATACTGGATGATCAGTATGATCACGGACGTTGTGATAAAATGTTCTAGTATAGTCTGTATCTGCATTTGAATGACCACAGAGTTATTATACTGAATAGAGCATTGTAACTATCTACCGTGACAAGGAAATTCGAACGCGCCTGCTAAACTGTATTTTAATTCGAAAAAATGGTGAAAGTGTAATAATGTGATAAATGTGCAGCAACACAAATCGCTCACTCACAGTTTACTGTTGATGTTAGTTAAATAAATATTGCATAGTAATTGGACGGCATTTACTTTAGAGTATTGCTTAATATCATAATTTTTCGGTTGAAACTACTCAGTTTCGTTATATGAATACAAAAATAGATTGAACAAATCTATTGTTACAGTAAGCACGCTAAACAGACGACAGAACATTATATTGCACACAAAACCACACATTTTACAATGAAAAATTCAGATAACATGTGAAAAGGCGAGCTTCTCTTTGAAAAACATCAAATTCTTAAAATTTTCCCCAGGTCTTGGATGTTTATATGACTGTGATGTCGTGTTTCCCACGACACAGGGTTGCCTAGTGTGGGGCCAAAAGCAATGTATCTGCCTGTAAGTAAATATTTATGTTTTATGTTTAAGCTAAATAAGTTATTAAACTCCATCTTATCCCAACTCCAGGTATACGGAGGCGACGCCCACTTCGACGACGCGGAGATGTGGTCCATCAACTCTCGGCGCGGCACCAACTTGTTCCAGGTGGCTGCGCATGAGTTCGGCCACTCGCTAGGACTCAGCCACAGCGATGTCAAGTCCGCCCTCATGGCGCCCTTCTACAGAGGGTTCGATCCCACCTTCCAGCTGGATCAGGACGACGTGCTGGGCATTCAGGTGAGGTTTGGTGACTTGGTGATGTTTGTTATACGACGAGTTAGCCACTACAGAATGATATTATGTACCTTTTTTATTTATTATTTGATGAATATAAATTATTAGTACTTCTTTTACTTCAATACTTCAACTTCTTCAACTTCTTAAAATTCTCTATATTGTTTTTTTTCCAATTTCTTTTATACCTGTTTATGAGCCGCCTCGCGCCTTTTTGTATATGAACAATGTTTTGAGAAAGGGGCCCTGCTGAAAACCAGCGCTGTGCAGCTCATGCTCACAGCATTGCTGAGTCACGCTCACAGCATTGCTGAGTCACGCTCCCAGCATTGCTGAGTCACGCTCACAGCATTGCTGAGTCACGCTCACAGCATTGCTGAGTCACGCTCACAGCATTGCTGAGTCACGCTCACAGCATTGCTGAGTCACGCTCACAGCATTGCTGAGTCACGCTCACAGCATTGCTGAGCTTGGCCCTTTTGCCTAATTGTTATTATTATTGTGTATTTAAAAAGTTTGGCAATAAATTATTTTCTTACTTTCTTTCTTACTTGTTCTACATTCTGCACTGAGGTGAAGCCTCTCTAGTCTCTGCCCGCCCCTTTTCAGAGAGAACATCATGATATGTATGGATGTTTTGCTTAACTCGGCTGTTTTGATGACGAGGCTGAGGAGAAACTAACTCTATTGAGAATAAAGCTGCTGGTGTAACTTCTAGAGTCAGGGAATCGAAATATAGTTACCATGCCATTTACGACGTAGGTATATACAGAATTCTCCCACGGCGGCGCACATCAGTGCCTCCGACAAGGCTTATATCTTTACACGACGACAAGAACCAAATCTTAGATCAATGCTCATCGGTGGGGACTTATTTATTATTATTATTATTATGAGCCTGTAATATCCCACTGCTGGGCAAAGGCCTCTCTTCCCCTCTTCCACTCCATTCGATCCTGAGCGGTCTCCTTCCACTCTTTATCCCTGCATAGTCGGGACTTATAGTCTGCATAAATGTTATTGAATAATCTTAACTTTTGGCAACACGTTCCAGGCTCTTTACGGTCGTAAGACACAGAACGAGATCGGTGGTGGGCTGGCGCCTTCGGTGCCGCGACAGACGACGCAGCAGCCGTCCGCGGAGGACCCCGCGCTGTGCAACGACCCCAAGGTTGACACCATCTTCAACTCCGCTGATGGCGCCACATACGTGTTCAAGGGTAGGTGCTCGTTTAAAAATCCGTAAACAACGTTAAAGGTTATTTTTATATTTAAAGAACTTAATCGTTGGAGCCCTGACTCCTGAAATGTTGACCACCTATAGATCAGGGTTCAAAGATTCATAAGTAACTAAATAACTATTAAGTTTGTGTGAAATAAATAAATGTTTAAATATTTAAATTATAAAGGCGGTTGGCAGATCGAAGCTGCTCATATAAAAAAGTTAAACGGGGGCGCAAGTTTCGAGTTTATGCATTGCAGTAAATCGTAATTCCTAATTCTTGATTGTACTCCAATGCCATATACATATAACTGGTAGAGAAAAAAAAAACATGTACAAAGGTGAGCATATCTCCAAAAATATATATTTTCCAGCAAATCGTATGAGGGTAAGTGTGGTAAGGTGAGGTAAGGTGAGGTAAGTAATGGTAAGGTATGTCATGTTTGTGTTTTTATTATCAGGAGAGCACTTCTGGAAGCTCACCCAGGACGGAGTTGAGTCCGGGTACCCGCGGCTGATCTCGCGCGGCTGGCCCGGGTTACCCGGCAACATCGACGCAGCCTTCACCTACAAGAACGGCAAGACTTACTTCTTCAAGGGCTCTAAGTACTGGCGGTACAACGGAGCGAGAGTGGACGGACAGTACCCGAAGGAAATTAGTGAAGGTGAGGTAGTTGTTAGTCAAGCTTGAGAAAATAAAACTTAACACCTACCCTCGCAGAAGCACACCGCTCGAACGACCGAACAATGACGAACTATTGTTATATAAGATGTGTCGGGGAATCAGTTACGAGCAAGCTATGCAGACAACATATTCAACTTGCACCAACAATGAAACAAGTGGGACAAACTAGTAGATCCTACTTGCAGCATCAAAAAAAACAAGTGCGACAAACTAGTATCAATTGTGCCATCAATGGTACTGGCTACCCAACTTTCGCTACACGGTGGTTGTAGTTGCAAAGCTATTTCAGAGTCTTTTATAGGGCAGTTTGGTAACTTCTGACAGTCGGGTTGGCCATAAACCGGACCCACCTCCATCAAACTGCACTAAGGAGCAGTTCCATCTTAGTCCCTCAGTAGGAATATGGGTTATATTTACTTACATTTTAATTGAATCATGTGTCCATTTTCCAGGTTTCACTGGCATCCCGGACAATCTCGACGCCGCCCTAGTCTGGTCCGGCAACGGCAAAATATACTTCTACAAGGGCTCCAAGTTCTGGAGGTTTGACCCGGCCCAGCGACCCCCGGTCAAGTCGACGTACCCGAAGCCGCTGTCGAACTGGGAGGGCATCCCAGATGGGGTGGACGCGGCTCTGCAGTACACGAATGGATATACGTACTTCTTCAAGGGAGGCTCTTATTGGCGCTTCAATGATAGGACTTTTAGTGTGAGTTTTAGATATAGGTACCGGCATCCACGAAGACGTAGCTATTAGCATCTTTGTCTTTCAGCAGAGTGCCCCGATGAATTAAAAATATGTATGACCAGTTTCTCGAAGTACGTCATGAACAAATTAGAACCGGATTGATTGATCCGGCTCTAAGTATTTGCATAAACTTGCCATCAAATATCAATACAACAACAATGACGATTATAAATAGCATTTTTGCAAGTACCTATCTAGTCGGACTAGTTTTTAGTTCGTCGAGTTACGGCAGCGTTATTCGTAAAAATAGTGCTATTACTCCCAAAGGCGCCAAATGCCGTATTAAGCAGTCATTGTCTAAACAAAATAGGCGCCACCAAAAAGCCAAATACGGCATTTTGTGCCCTTCAGAGGAATTCATATACTCGTTGCTACTGACAATTATTTATCTAATATATCTTCTTATAGGTACCTATTGTATATGCGTTTCCTTAATATTGACTCGATCACCTTCTAAGTTCATAATATCTTAACCTCTCAACTGTCTGTCTGTAGGTGGACACAGACAACCCCCAGTTCCCCAGATCGACCGCGTACTGGTGGCTGGGCTGCACGTCAGCGCCGCGCGGCACCGTCGGAGGTAACGCGCGAATCACCGACGGCAGCGCCCTCAGCACTGACGAGGACGATGTCGGCGACATACTGTTCGACGGAGGTAGGTTCATAGGCACAAAGTTCAACCGTCAGCCATCAGATGGGGTGACTTGAAAATTTGGGTTAAATCGCAATTTGAAAATTCTGTGACGTATTATGTGAAATTGCATCGACCGTCTACGACTCCAAAGTTTATGTTCCTCCATGTTTCTTTTATATGTCCTGTCTTTCACTTGTTTCGTTTCTATTTGTTTCTTCTTAAAATGTAGTGTCTCGAGGTGAATGTTAAGTTTCTTGTGAGTATAGTTATTGTTGAAGTGTTTGTTACCCTTTGTTGATACTAACCACTTTCTGGATATCACATTGAAAAAGATCATCTGTTTTTGTGTTGTTCCGTGCTACCCACAGGTATTTTACTAATTTTGTTAATCTATCTTTAAATATAACATTTCCAGATACAAGTAGGTATACATATAACAAATAACAATCGTATCAGTAACCCACTAAACCAATCTTCCGTCACTAATATTCGCGATCTGTACAGTTAACAATCCTGTATAATTGAAATTGTGCTCACTAACCAGAAAAAGCTCAGCTAACAGCTTTGAAAAGCTTTTAACCCAACCGGTGCCGGGTTGTGGATGGTCGGAGTGATACACCAAGAGCGGCGGTGTGGCTTCTGCGTGCCTCTGGACCAACCTCCCACTGTGTCTCCAGCCTAAGTACAGAATGTTAGCGTCGGTCATAGAAACAACCATTTTGGGCTCATGTCAAGCGAGATCATGTCCATGGTCGAAATATCGATTTTGAGATACCGAAATCTCTTTCAAAAACAAGAAAAAGCTATTCTTACGACTAGCCTTTCGACCAACCGAGATATCTCGACCCGTTTTCGAAAGTAAGAATAGCTTTTTCTTGTTTTTGATAGAGATTTCGGTATCTCAAATTCGATATTTCGACCATGGACATGATCTCGCTAGCGCCAGAATTCCCCCATAGATCCATTTCCGACTAGGTACCTAAATACCTTTGGAAATCTCGAAAACGTAAAGTATTATTTTATCGGATACGTACATAATTTCGGGGTTTTAGATACGAGGGTTTGTTCTATTTGACACGCTAGTATATAATTTCTGAAGTTAGGTCTGAGACACAGTGTATTACAATATGAAAATTATATAGAAAGTTAGTAGTTGAATACATGTTATCCCAACACACAGTGTTTTACACGCACAAAAGAATAAAATCCAATTTGGATTGAGTTCAGTAATGACCACCTGTTATTTACGTGCACAGTTTGACACCTTATATTCGTTTGAGAGCACAATTTGTACTATAATTATATCACGTGATTCTAGATTTAGTGAGTTTAATGAAAACCAACTCTATCCAGCTAAAATGGTAACAAGTTTTTAACCTTATTTTATGCTGCGCAGAGTCGAGGTGACTGGGAAGGTTCTCACAGTTTTGTTTATCCACATATCAATGTGTGTGTGTGTTGTGTTTTGTTTTTCTAGGTCAAAAATCATCCGCTCCCAGATCATTCTTCTGGTTCAGGAAATAGCCTCGGTGAAGCAACACTGAGCACTGTAAATAGAGAAATTCGATAAAGAACAAAGACTCAATTAGATAAAATGATAAGAGATATGAATACCAGTGAGATTATAGAGCTAAGCGGTGATTTTAGTACCGGCGATCTGCTCAACCGCTGTCTGTACGTGATTGTTTCACTTGTGCACCTTGCATGCTGGGGATAGTTAATGCTTAGTATTAGTAGTTTGATGAACATTTTCAACAGCTTTAATAACCGCCTAGATCTTGCTATTCCTTCAAGTCTATTGAAAACAAAATCACTTTCAACTATGGTCGAAGCAGTTTTGGCATTCAAAACTCGCAATAAACTTACAATTTGCTCACCAAACCGTACCTACAGTGGACTACATGATGGTATGGGTTTATACGCGTAGAAATTACTTACCTATGTCTGAAACTGAATCATCAAACTACTAGTCTACAATAGTTCTATTTAAAATGATGTAGCAGACTCCTTAATAGCACTCAGTATTAGATATGTGTTGAAGACATAATTTCTTTTTTAAACACATAAATCATTTGAGTTCTAATTAAAGAGTTGGTGCATTTAGATGTTGTGCCGTCAGCAAAACAATGTAATCTTAGTGTAAGGTAAGTCAAAACTTAGGTCGGCGTGGTTTTGTTGATGGTACATACGTATAGTTCCCACATTGTTATTTTAGTTGTATGAACTTAGCGCTTTTGGTCAACGCTTGGCTTAACTGCTTCCAGGACTCTTGCATCCGCTTTCAATACATTTTCACACTTTACGACTAACGATACGTTACTCGTAATTCATTAAATCACGTTCTTATTTACGACACTCACGAGTGTTTGAGACACAGTTTGGATTTGAAAAACACACTCGCAAATGGTTTTGAACGGTAAAGTTGCATTTTATTTAGTACCTTATTACTTCACGCATTCTAGAAAAAGTGAAAAACAGAGTAAGAGTCGTCATCGTGAAAATTTAGTTCGCGTTCGGTTTTCCAAGCCGCGATGCTGATGCCAGTAAGAATACTTTTAATTTAAGCACACCGCCGGCCACTAACCGATTGCAATACTTAATTTACACGCGTTTTTTTAGTTTCACAAGATACACTTATGTAGAGCTGAATTGCACTGTATAGTTCACACACAATATTAATATTATATTTGTATAATAACCTACTTTAAGATAATGCGTTTCATGCATGCGTGTGTATATAAAAACAACAACAACACCCCTTGGTAATTAAACGTTGTGCAGCGTATATACGGGCGGCAGAGCGGGACAGATCTATACAGTTGTATAGCTCTGTCCTTATCACCAGCCCGTATGTTCCTTGCACTGTTTCCTTAATATTAGAGAAGGAGGCAAGTGATTAAACGATGCATTTAATTTGTCCGTAACTTAAATCAGAGCATGTCGTTCTAATTGAATTGATAACAAATTGTTAACAACATTTTCATCTCAGATTATTCAGATGTAATTATAAGTTTTTTGGCATGAACTGAAACTAAATGAAAATGACAAAGTATTATAAAGTTAGGCATGTGAATACGCGTAGAAGTATGCTGATTGTTCCCACGTAGAGCTACAGTTCATAGTCTTGGTTGTGGTTTATGTGTGCATGAAAGAACGACACTAAAGCCTACTACTTCAAACCTGAGTCAACTATATTCTATAGAGAACAATGTTGACTTGGAATCGAGCTAACACTATTATTGGGTCAACTCTGACATTCCTTAGAAAAGCATGAGATTAATGCTGAGTCACTTTTCTTTTGTCGGCCCTAAGCGTGCTTGGGGATCGCCATTCATACGAGTACACTCTGCAGAAGTGATTACCTAACGTAGCCTATATGTCAATCGCAATAGCTATAAAATTGAAACAATCGACCAATCAGAGAACAAATTCAAATAGACAGAACAGTAGGTAAACAGTGAACAGTATTTTCTTGCAATGTGATTGGTTGATTTCGAATTTGAATAGAATTGCAGTTGATAATTGTCATAAATACAAAAGCTAATGGTACAGTCGTCTTTTGTGTAGAGTAGATACTATAGACTATACTTTAACCTCAACCAAGGTTACCTTAGCAAGAATTGTAGAGTTGTTTGAATTTGCACGGGGTATGGATTGCGGTGAAAGAACTATACTATAACTAAGGTTCATGTTTCAGAAGAACATGTTGCAAGGAGGTTGCAACTTGAGAAAATGTCGCGCGACGATTATTCAGTGATCACCGTTCAGTCGCACGGAGCTAGACTGTAACAAATCGTACTGTGGTCTCTCGACTTTCTCTTAAAGTAAGGAGGCTTCGGGCCTCCGCCGCGACACCTTACACCCTCATCCGTAGGTGCCTTTTTTCGTTCGTTTTTTTATTTTAAACGGTGCAATTAGTTTCAACCAAATGTTTGTTTTAAACTCTCGGTAATTTTTGGAAACTGATTGGACAGTTGCCTCATTATGTTCATTGTGCTATATGTTTGATGTTGCACAACAGCAATTTGTGTTTTTGGTTCGCCATAAGTGTCGTCATTTGTTTTTTGTAGAGCGTAACTTGTGTCATCATCACTCACATTGGCCTCAAAATCACCACATTGAACGCCTGTTTGGTCTGACACTGGACGGCCCCCGATCGGTGGTATTCAATATCGGTCAGTGGGTTAAGCACAAACATTATACAAATTTATGAATAGCATTGAAAAAGCAAGCGTATCAAATTGAGGTGACAGTGACCCTATTTCAGACGAAATAAAGTTTGAATTTATCTTGGTTTCGATAGATATGTGCGTTAAATGTTCGTGCTTATCCCTCTATCCGCGGCCTGACGGATGTCAGTAATTACTAACAAACAACAGACGTGTAGCAGTAAACAATTAGCACCACGAGTACAGATAGCTAGTTTGCACATTGTAATGGTGTCAAACGAGTGAGTGATATATTTGTGTAATGCCCGGCAGATGGTGAGGACGACCGCGGCAGCGACAGAGGCAACAGCGCTTCGTCTGTGACTGCTCGGTGGACGCTGCTGGCGGCTATCTGCTGGCGACTGCTGGCGTAGTCTCCACCGCCCCCCTCCCCCCAAGACGACCCCCCGCGCCCCGGCCCCGCGGAGCCCGGGGCGCCCGCACAAACTGTGATTGAGTGAGGTGTGCCTGATCGCGCTCGTGTGTTGTGTAAAGAGAACGCTTCGTGCTGTGTGATGACGAATGCATACTTTTATACCTACTGTACAATTTTGGACGATAAATAATTTAAAGAAGTCATAGTTTTTATACAATTATAAATAGATGATGTAAGTTCGAGTGTGATATTGAC
>OY735262.1:6853322-6908169 GCA_963457715.1 Argyresthia albistria
TCAATTAGCCGGTGATTTTGATTTCATTTTACTACGTTACCACGTGGTTAACCTAAAGTTAACGAACGTCATTTAAAGTTAAGATTGACTTGACTGTTATTTGAGTTGCATGCTATGTATGATACAAATTCCCTGAGGACCACAAAATTATACGATATTTAGGCGATGAATTTCGCCAAATACATCCAGTTTCATGATTTTAGGTCTTGCGGCTTATATGTTTAGGCTGTGCGTTTGTGAGTCACTATCACTAGCGTTATATTAGTAGAGATATCAATGAGTTAATATTGATACTCATGTCTTGATGTTCTGTTACTGGTGACCATAACATTGTACCGATTAACCTTCCGATGGGCTAATAATATACGCCCCTTTACGAGCCATTTTCCCATCGAGGGTGTCCCGCCATTCCGCTAGTCACTTCAGTCTCATTACGTCAACATTGTAGAATTAAATTTTCATTGCAACGCTTATTTCTGAATTAGCGTAATACTGTGTTTAAATAATGAAGTGCTAAGTTAATTACGTATTTTGCGGTGAGATAATAGCCCTGTAATTGATACGAATTTCCAAACAAACACAATATCTACTGCAACGTATTTTGCGTGAACATAATAGCTGTGTGACGGACGGACGGTATGAGAAGGTTTATACGTAGTTTATATTTCGGAACAAATGCCAATTCGATCTCATTAATATGAGAGGTCCAATTCGGTGGAACCTAACTAGTGGCCTGTGGGCAGTAGACCTCGCGAACAGTTAAACTACATACTTTACTTTATACTTTATTGCACAAAAACAGAATACAGACACTTAATAAAGAAAAAAGCATGTACAAAGGCGAGCTTATCTCTAATAAGAGATCTCTTCCAGCAAACCTAGGATGGACAGGATTAATTAACAAAAGATAGACCAACATATGTGCACAACGATAAATATTAAATTAATAGACTACTTACTAATAAGTACATACATACATAAAAACCATACATAATATTTAAATATATATATATATATATAAAATACATAAATAATATAAACTTAAATATATTAAGGTAGAGAAAGATAGTGTTCTTTTAAGCGATTTTTAAAAATGTTGAGTGAAGGACTGTCCCTGATAGCACTGGGAAGTTTGTTCCAGAGACTGATAGCACGAAGTTGGAACCCATATTCATAAGCAGCTGTGTTGTGTTGCGGAGTTATAAGCATTGACCGAGTGTGAGATCTCCTGAGCCTATCTGAAGACAGAAATTCAAACCGATCTCGTAAGAAGCAAGGGTAGCGTGGATTATATAAGATGTTAAAGAGGCAAATTAGGATGTGGAAATCCCGACGAAGACGGATAGGTAGCCACTTAAGCTCCCTGCGATACTCCGAGACATGGTCATACTTGCGCAGACCGAAGACAAACCGAATCCCGAGATTTTGAAGTCGCTCGAGTTTGTTCAGTTGTTCTTCGTTAGCGCTGACCCAACAGACATCAGCGTAATCGATAAGGGGTTACATACATTTTGTGATTTAAAATACCATCTATTGGCTTTTCACGAAAATAGTTATAGTCTATTTCACTCACTCTCATGGTCTCTACAGATCCTCTTTACTAATCCGTCTCCTACTTCGAGGAGTCCAAAGTTGGTATGTTTTGAAAATATTTCTTGGATTTTTAGAAAACAGGTGGCCGAAAGGTAATATTATAGTATATTTTTAGAACCGGCTCATGAAGCCCTTTCATTTGATACCCCACACGATAGGTTTCAGAAAAAAAACAAATCCCATATAAAAAATTGATGACTCCTCCCCAAGGAGAAAAGCTCTAGACAAAAAATAACTTTAATTCAAAGAACACGTGTGCCAAGTTTTGTGAGGATCACTTGAAAACTGTGGCCCCTAGACCGGAACTAACAGACATATATAGAGACAGACGAAAGCAAAATCGGCCTCCTATCTTGTCGAAATGGAGCCCTTCGCTCGCTTCGCTTGCTCGGTCAATTATTTAGATAAGGTCTTGGATTTTTTTAGTGTTCCGAACATTAGAGGTACAAAAAAAGAACACTAGGAACTTCGTTGTCCGTCAGTCCGTCTGTCAAAAACCTTTTGGTAACGCTAGAGGTATCAAGTTAAATTAGAACTGTGAAAATCAAACTTCTAGCTCAACGCAATCAAAAGATATGGCCGTTTATGCCGAAAATTTGCTGAATTTGCTTGATGGTACTCGCAAGGGTATTTTTGACCTACAAGATTTGGCACGAAGCTTAGTCCTGAGTTATACAGCACAAGTAAAGAAAACCGTAAAACTTGTGTTTGGGAACCAGCGGTGCACGAATCCAACTCCTGAAGCTCCTTGATTTTATGAAGATCATACAATATCTTCAAACTTCATCGAACTTATGTCCTAAAGAAGAACAATACCGACTCAATTAATTATCTAGCATCGTCTCTCAATAAGGCAACAGCGTAAATATGTTAAAAGGGGTAATTACAAAGATAAGAGGGGAAGATAGGACGCGGCACGTGGTTTCAACGGGTCATTACAAATGCATGAAAATAGGTACAGTATTCCTCAGAGAATAAGTCCGATCCGACCTTGGACTTTCATTAAACCAAGGATCTTCATTAAAGTTTCACAGTTGAGAATCATAAACGCAACAGTATGTTTAGTTTAGTTTATTGTTTTAAACATAGGTCTACCTAGAGTCTGGCCAGCGAATCCTGTCCTTTGGTAGTTTTCAAACTTTGATGATGGCAACATTATTTACTTGCCAAACGAATTGTTACTTTGCTTATACTTGGCTTACAACATTTTGATAAATTACTTGACTATTTATTATTATTCTTTAATTTCAGTTACTAATCTGTTATTTTGGATATTATACATTTATTCAAATGTGGTTGATTGCAATTACTCATATTTGTTTAAATACGGGTTATGATATGAATTATTTGAGTCTGATTGTGACTATGAAACAGAATAATAAAGTTTATTAATTTAGTATGTTTACTTTATACTCGAAATGAAGGCTTTTGCCCAGCAGTGGGAAACTATATAGGGTATAGGCATGGTAAAAAATATATTCAGTAGGTACCTACTTAACCCATCAAATGCTCTATGAATTTACGAACGCGCGTTTTTACTAATATGATATTCTCTTTTTCAACCAATCAACCAAGTCATGAGAGTAAATAGGTATCGAACAATATTTTTTTTTTAAAGTATCAACTCCGTTAATTCGATGTACAGTAAATGTGGCCACATTAAGATTTTTTAAATTTGCCGCGGTTTTCTTGGGACTTCTTTCACTGGCCAGACTCTATTCCTGCTCTCCTATCAACTTCTCTCAATCATAACATGGTTTGCTGAAATAGATACCATCAACCCGCCGCCGCCGGCGGCGATAGCTCAAGCCTTAAAATAAAAGGGCTTCATATCATACTTTTTAGTTTATTTTGTTTGGTAAAGCTTTTATCAAAATTATCCAATATCTCTAAAGTCATTGGGCTTATTTTCTGAGGAATACTGTATGATGGTTTGCAAAGAGGCTAGATAGAGGTGTCAGAGGAAGCGTTAGTGATTTATTGAGTGTGATGGGCTTAATAATTTATATCTGCGGTAACAATGGGCTAGATCCCCTTTCACACACAACTGAGTATAGAATTTACAATTTACATCCTTAAATACAATATCGATATTTGTGTATAAGTCATTATTACTTATATTCAGGACTTTAAATTATGATCAAATCTCCGAGCCATAATCTTTTCCTGAGGCACTTGCAACGTAACACACTTGTGCGAAGAGTGAAAACGAAGTACTTATTGACTATTTTCATACAATTTTTGATGAATCTATTAGCTTTTCAATAGAAAAAACCATGTGCCACAGAGTCCATTTGTACCGCATGCACAGATTAATAAAGAGTTAGGAACCGATTGGACACTGTACATAATCGTTCAACTAAAAAGCGACCCTTGCTACAACGCAACAAAGTACAATTTATGCTGTGTAGCGCGGCGCCCGCACTTCGATTACTTGCCTAAAAGTTGCCTCTCTTTCTGTCGCGTAACTCTATCCTCGTCTGAAGCGGCCCGTGAAACTAAGGGTTGTCTTTTGTGACAAATAAAACTGGATATTTACTTAACTACTAACTACGAACCACTTACTATTATTATTCTAGATTTGTGAATAACATTTAATATAGGTAGTATAGGTACCTACCTACCTTTTACAAAATGGCCAGAAATCCTATCGACAGTCAGTAGGACAGTGACCTTTATTCATCTGTGCAGTGACGAAACGTCATCAAACAAAGCATGCAGTATTTCTTCGCCTTCATTCGCGCGGGGTCAGATAGAACGGCACGTGCAACCAAGGCGGCGGGCGCTCGGCAACCCACTGAGTCGGGCCATGCGGCGGGGCCGCGGATCTACTTGTGGCTTTGCAGGTAAAGAGCGGAGTGTCACACGCCTGCCGCATGTAAGCAATGAATAAATGAACATGAATATGTGATAGATATAAAACTACTTTTGACCACATCATTATGAATTGTAAAGTTAATTGTTATTCCTTCACTCTCAGAAGCACACCGCTCGAACGACCGAACCATGGCGAACTATTGTTATATAAGATGTGTCGGTGAACCAGTTACGGTAACTGTAATGAAAATAACGTAAATCTTAAGTTTATTTAAATGTTAATCTCGTTATCATCCACTTTTCGATTAAAATAAAATGCCGAGAAATTTGTGTTATACTATATCTACAAATCGTTCCTAATTCTATACCCAACAGTGGTAGACTGATAGATCTATATGAGGCCGTTCTTTCTCTAATCGATGAGATAAACAATGAGTGTGCAGTCGCCTCGTCCTTCGTCATTCATCACTGGCGGGAATAATATTTGTTTCTTTCATTCCGTTGCCTGGCGAGCCGGGTCAGAGGCTGATTCTGTTGCTTTGCTATGTATTTTTGATCTCAAACTGACAATACATGTGAAATTTTAAAAAAATACGCTATAAACGAAGCGCAAGAGTTAATAGGTTGAATATCGACGTTTACTCAATCAAATTTTTACGGCAAAGTTTTTGTATTTTTTTTGTACAACATAGTTCCAGGATACTAAGTACCCTACTTATTATGGACATCATATTCAGTAGAAAATAACGCGTTTCTCCAAACAGGGTGGCAGAAGCACAGTTGAAAGTTTTGTCAATAATCCTCAGACTAATAACTTAATTATAATATAGTAATTTGAAGAGATTTGTTGTAAATGTAGAGCATGTTGTCCAGGTACCTACTTAAAAGACAAAAAAGATTCAGAGGGATATAACTTAGCGCTATCATCACACGATGGAACAATTTAAGCTATCAAGATGTAGAGCAGGAGTTTCTATTTTTCGAAGTAACGATTACTTACTCCTATTGATACTTCCAAAGAGCAGTAACTTATTATTTAAGAACCAACAAGTCTATAGACAACAAATAAGCTATTTGTTAAGTTTCTGTAAATTGGCAATTTTTTCAAATCCCCCTAAGTCGAGCCATTGTCATTCTCCAAAATTAAAAAAAAAATTGACATCAAATTTAGTTTGACAGTGGGTACCAACGTCAAAAATTAGACATTCATTGACGTCTTGGTACCCACTGTCAAAATAATTTTAATGTCATTTTTTTATAATTTAAAGTCAATATTGTTCCAAGGACTCTTTTGTCCTTACGCTACAGTGGGTGTTAAAAGTTGTTTCGTTCTACAAATACGTAAATAAAATAACGTAAAAAATTAAAATAAATCTGTTTAAAAAAAACATCGTATAAAAGGTCGCTACACTTAGCTTAGCTGTCGCTCACTGTGCTTGCCGCGTCATATAGCGATCTACAAACCAAGCCACAACCAAACAATCTATCATACAGCTGTAATATGAGAGTAAGTAACGATTACATGTTACATGCATTCATTTGTTCGCATATCTTACTTTGTTGTGAATTTACGTAAAGGCTTTCAATCTTTGTCAAATTGTTTGTCGAATAGTATGAAGTGTATTAGTTTGTGCGTTATCAATCAAAGCACAATAAATAACGATGAATAAAGGAGTGAATAACTTACTCACTTGGCAATCAGAGCCCTTAAAGGTTCTCCTGGGTAGGCTAGCGAGCAACAAATCAACCCAACACTTTCTAGCCAAATACAGTGAAATCTATATTTGCGAAGATTTGCGAAATTATCCAAATTATTAAATCGTCATTAATACCAAAGATACTAATATGACTCATTAATCAGATTATGTAACTATGAATAAGTGTACTCCAATAATGATGCCCATACCGAGGGACACAGATCTTTACCGGAATATAACAATTAATTTCACTTATACCATCAATTACTATCAACTATTATATGATGTAAATAAATATAAGTTTCCTTATTTGACAAGAAATAAATAAGGTTCAGACAAGGTTTTGCGCGTTGTTTAAGTACACTGATTACAGAAAAGAATTCCAGAGGACAACGTATGAACGGCTAGTAGTAAATGAGAGCATAAAATCGCCTCGCCTCTCAAACTACTAGTAGCGATGTGGTGGCTGGCTGGCCCGCGTCCATCAACACGGGCCGCGGAGTAATCTATATCTTTTATGGTCTCGTGCTAATACAGCTCTAAATAATAACGTTGATTGCTACATTAACCCGTCTTCCGCTACTGTACTTATAAAAGTATATAAAAATCATAAAGACGTATCGTCTGCCATAAGTCCACTATTTCTTTAAAGTAACCTATTAACTCATCGCCGTATACAAGGTGTAAATGAATTAACGCAAAATGAGAAACTACTTGTGGGGCATCATTCTGAGCAACATTAATTATGAAACCGATTTGATCGGAGCAACTTTATGTTTCACTTCTCCATACAAATCAGCTGACCCAGTCAGGCCAAAATGTGCTGGAAAGTGAAAAATAAAGTTGCTCTGATCAAACCGGTTTCATGAAGAAAGTTGCTCAGAATGATGTGCCTAACAAAGTGGTTTTTCATTTTGCGTTAATTCATTTACACCTTGCATATGAATGTAGTTCACATTACTGAACCGCCTGAAATGCAATCACATTTCTCCTCCAGTTCAACACTCCCACGTTTCGGAACAAGTTTGTTCGGCAAAGCGTTAATTTGTTCCGATTTGTTACTCGCGGAGTGTCGCTCGCGACATGCTTCTACATTAGATGATTAACAAGAGAATAGGTACACAAAGCAGCGGATCAGGCTTTTGATAATGAAGAGTACATAGAACATGCAAATCGCCACGCCTTACAAAGTGCACTGATGGGCAAATTGCTATACTAAGTAAATACACACATACAACGTGTAAATGAATTAACGCAAAATGAGAAACTACTTTGTAAGGGACATAATTATGAGCAACTTTCATTATGAAACCGATTTGATCAGAGCAACTTAATTTTTCAGTTCCCAGTACTGTTTGGCCTGAGAGGATCAGCTGATTTGTATGGAGAAGTGAAAAATAAAGTTGCTCTGATCAAATCGGTTTATAATGAAAGTTGCTCAGAATGATGTCCCAAACAAAAAAGTTTCTCATTTTGCGTTAATTCATTTACACCTTGTATACATTCATGAATACTTTTTTCAATGAGGAATTTAATAAATAAATTAACTCTACTCTGCATGTATATCCTGAAATGTACGTGAGTACATTGTTTTTATTGACTCCTGAATAAAGGCATAACGAGTACAGTAATCCTCACTGAAAATAAGTCCGATGACCTTGGATGATATTTTAAAGGTTTTGACAAAACCAAGGCTTCATCAAACATAAATGAAATAAAAGGTATCACAAAGCCTTTTTTAAATCCTTATCCTGATAAAGCTCCATGCGGTCTTGTCAACGTCTTTCAAGGCCGTCAGACTTATTTTCTGTGGAATACTGTACCTATTGTGTACTTATTACTAAGGGATCGATTGTTGTGGGAGTGGCTCCTTTAGAAGGGGTTAAAGTTCCTCATTATCATAAATCTATACTTCCCGGAATCCAGCCACAATAAGCGATGACTCGTAATTCGAAACAACAAATTCTTTCATGATATTCGACATCAAAAAGCCCAAATTGTATTAAATAAATTGAATTTAATACCGAGGCAATCAGGGAACAAAGAGCAACATTAACCAAATAAAAGCTAGCGACTGTAAAAACATGCGTATACAGGGCGGCAGATCAAGCATTACTGTTGTGTTGCACCAACAATTACCCTTTTAGTGAAAATGTACTATAGGGCTCATAAAAATAAAAATAAAGCTGGAAAATCTGTAAATATAAAATCGTAAAATGACTGACTACGATCAACGCAGGGCCCAAACCGCTGGAGCTAGAGACTTGAAATTTTGCACATAGGTGCCTTGCATAGTGTAGGCATCCACTAAGGAGGGATTTTTGGAAGTTCCACCGCTAAGGGGGTAAAATAGGGGGTGAAAGTTTGTTTGTAAGTCCGTCGGTTTTAAAGTTAGGATCTTTAAATTTTGTAATTAGGCTGACGATTGATATTCAATGAATATTGTATCAGTGTTTGTGAAAATGCAACCCCCAAAATGGTGAAAATGGGGATGAAGATATGTGTATAATTTCTTTCACTTTAACGATAAATAAAAAGACATGTGCTCCTTATGAGGTCCAGAGGTATTTACATTATGAGAGTTTAGTTCAAAATTCACCCCCTGAGGAGGTGAAACGGGAGTCCAAATACATACTATCTTATCATAACCGCTGGAGCTAGAGACTCGACATTTTGCACATAGATACCTTGCATAGTTTACTGAGGAGGGATTTTTGAAAATTACGACCCTAAGGGGTTAAAATAGGGGGTCAAAGTTTGTATGAAAGTTCTTCAGTTTTGACGTTAGGATCTTCAAAATTTGTATTTAGACTGAAGATTAAAAATTAATGGATGTATGTATCAGCGTTTTTGAAAATTCAACACCCAAAAGAGTGAAATGGGGATGAAGTTGTGTGTACAAATTCTTTCATTTTCAACGCAAAGCCAAAACTTCTGGATCAAATAAAAAGACATGTATGTTCAATCTCGAAGAACGATGGATGACGGGGGCTTGGGGTCAGAGCAAGTTATGATTTAACTTTTCGTTTTTTTTTCATCCAATGAACCCTTCAACGTGGCTAGACGTAGGCGAAGCCGCGGGTAAAAGCTAGTCGAAGTATAAACATGAAGTATGAATAATATTGTTTTTGTTTTTCAAAGTTCTTTATTAGGTAACACAATAACATATTACATTAGTTAAACACCCAGTGTACATTAAAGATCCTAGGCTAAACAGACATTATAAATAAAAAAATATTTTCAGGTAGTAACTTATTTACCTATTAAAACTGTTGGCATAATGGAATATACGGAGACAATGAATATAATGCTTTGGTAATTGCTTACCTCCTACCAGAGTATAGATACTTATTATTGTGCGGGCTTTGTAACAGTCCACATTCTTGTTGCATCACACGTACCTACTTACTACTAAATAAGTCGACGACTGTACCATATCTGTAGGTGTCTTTATAATCCTTTGGTGTAACGAACAATGGCTTTCACTTTAAGGTAGTCGCACCGATTCAATATATCTTCTGTGTACTTACATATCTATGGGTATATTCGCAGTCTGTGATGCAACTTCTATACTTACTGGGTCGTAGAATTCGAAATCCTAAGATTCGAACTACCAGGAGGCTATGAACTTTATCAAAAACAAATCAAAAGTGTCTTACTTAAGTCTCAGACCCTAACATATAAAATTACTAGAGTGTGAGTTCATTAGAGACGTCAGCTTGTTACTTGAAAAATTAAGGACACAGAACTTGTTACAACAGCGCAAGTTTTTAATTAGCACCCGTAAAGACGGAGAACGCTCTTAAAGGAATACCACCGCGGGATCCCTTGTGAAGGCAGATACTTATCGCAATTAAAAATCTTTAAATTCCACCTTTATAGACAGACTTTCGTTCTATCGCACCCTAGAAACTTCTAAATAATTAGGAAGTTTCTATAGAAAAACAAATAAGAATAAACTTTTTCGCGAACCATTTAAACTTATTTCTCAGCTTAATTTGATGAATAATGGCGAGAAGACCTTTTCTCGCCCAAAAATTAATGATCACGACCGTGCACTTGACGTAAAAACAATTTTAATTACCGACCTCAATTTCCTTGCGTTTCTCAACAGATTATCCGAGAAGCGGCGAATCTGTCTCATTTGGCCGAGTTCTTTTATATGTGTCTATTGGCGGAAGCGCAGTTCGGAACGGAAGTAGCGGGAGTGTAGTTGTATGGGAGGAATTTAGTTATTTGCCATCATATTTATTCTGAATGCGGTTAGTCGGAGTCCCCGGGGTCGGCGGGACGTCGGGGACGGAAGCGAGTGACAGCTGAGGGCGGGCGGCGGCGGCGGCGGGGCGGGCTTCATCTCAATACGGGCAAACAGCGCGGCTCCGTGCCCCTGTTCCCAGTTCCGACACAAGACAACCCGCCCGGTACTCCGATCATTTGTTACAATTTGTTGGTATACTTGCGAACACCCTTGGTAACTTTATATTCCTATTAAAGCTACTTTCAATCAGTTACTTTTTATATGAAAATTGGCTCCAGTTTAATGGTGATGATGTTAGAAATGTTTTAAAACAATAAGTGATTGAGTATAAAAGCACCTACACGTAGAGAATTCTCTCCATGTAACTTTATTAAAATTTCTCGTCAATGTTAAAGTCAGGCGACGCAATTTAATAATGCAGGCCATAAAATCGTTCTTCGAGAGCCTTCTATACGCCAACGTTATTAACATCAAAAGATAATCTTGAACGTTGATAAAGTATGAATAATTGTTAATTGGATTTGTTAATTTATTCCTTGTGAACAAAGTGATATTGTGGTTTGAGGAAGGGTTAGGAGAATTGTTTGTTTTCTTTTTATGTTCGTATTTATCGTTACCCGCGTGATCTGAAAATGTGTCCTTTGTATAAAATATCAACATTGGGATATTTTGTATAATCGCCGCGTCGCGGATGCGTCGCCCCCCAGTCCCTTCCCCCTCCCCCCGCACCGGCTGCCGCAATCTCATATCGACGAGAACTTGCCAACTGCTCTACCAACAATTTTATTTATAATTTTGTACGGAAAGCGCTTACATAAACTAAAAGTGCTTACGTGACCTGAAAAGTGCTGAAATAACTAAATTAAGATTTAATATAGTATCCTATCTATCCCCATATTTTAACATGATTTTAAATTAATTAACGAAAAACACTTTGTTTTGGAAATTGGTCAAGCATCGTCCGCCCTGCGGCATAAGCCGTTCAATTAAAACCTTGTTGGCACAGACAATGGCCTCATCCGAATTTCCCGGCGCATCTTGAATATTGCAGCATATTGAAGTAATCGTTCAGTGGAGAGGAAGCTGTCATCAAACAACGTCGGGGCACGAAGCACTTCATCAGAATAGCTTAACTCTGAGTTAAACAATAACATCGATCGCTAATTCATCGAGTAGCGGCGGCGGCGCTCGCTCGCTCGCCGAGCGGTAAGCGGTGTAGTGAATAGTTGATGCGCGCGCCTGCCGCTGCCCATCAAATATGTAGCGCACTTGCCACCTTTCAAGCAAACTTCCTCGTGCGCCGGCTTAAATCGGCGGTTGGGTTAGAGACAGCCGTTTAATAAAAACATTAATTAATTTATACCAGACTTTGAGCTGGAGTTTATGGAATGCATGAAGTGCATCATATTCCATGTAACGTCGTATGCTAGTAATAATAAACAAATCTCTGAGAGCTAGGTATCTCAACCGTGAGAAAAAGACACATTTGACTAGTGTAAGACAATTCGCAGTTATAGTTCTGTAAAGCATGTTTAATTTAAGTCTTCGTTTAGCAGTTAAATGGCCGGTTTAGCTAAACTTTAGCTAGAACGGCCTAAATATCCCTAATACTGCTGTTGGGTTAGACATTTTCAAGAATAGAACCCTCACAGAGAGACGCCGAGATCTGTAAAGCTGTCATGAACTATTCTTGTTTCTTGACGATCCCATTTTGTACCAATGCCATTTGTTCCGAGACTTCGAACTCTCTCATGTTTCGTTAAATGAAGGTCAAGCTGGTGAAAAATATAAATAGTAGTGAAAAAAATAATTGTTATTATCACTCTTATTATTTTGATAGATGTTAGTAGTCTTTGACAGGGGAGCATGTCTGAGATCCTTTAGTCCACAGCACTGATAGATGAGGAGCAAAGACTTGTGCCCCTTGGAGGCTTGTGGCCTGTCAAGTCAAAATAGATACTTTTTTTGAACTGTCAAAACGGAACTTTTGTTCCTGAGTTCTATGAAATAACAGCAGAATGACATCATGTAAAAGTGCCATCAAATGCTGTCTTTTTTTGCACAAAATTGACTTAATAAAATATATCTGCTGGAAATATACAATTCTGAGAATGTCAATTTGTACAGTGCCATTTTGTACATAATGCTTCAACTTAAAACTTGTTCCTAGATTTATTTTGGTCACAAGCCTATTGGCTACCTACCAATACTAACGTGTATTTTGTATATGTACATATATGTACAAATAAACGTATAAATCACAGCGTGATAAACAGCTCAGTCATAAGCCGTACGTAAGACCCCTCTAATGAAGAGAATGTGTGCAACTAATGGTTCCGTTTAGACGTGGCCCGGAAAATTTGGTTGCTATTGTAGGCATTGTGTATGTTTGTGTTATGTACGGAAAATTATGTAACACGATTCCATGCAATATTTTTGGTTCCGAATGGAGTATCGGTGATCCTGACGGACCGGTGCGGAGTGAGCTTATACCTGTGCGGGTCAAAATTCTGTAAAACTGTGTAGATAGCTGGAAAAATTGCGCATCTTAAAAGCATTCGAATTGAAATGTCAGAGAATCTTAATAACCTAGTTATTATGGGTTTTTGCCCTACCAAAGATGGAGTAGTTTTGTTTTCGATTTGTATTGCTTAAGTAGATGCTAGCCATGAAAAACGTAAGTTCTCGACCTCGAGTAGTACCTGCGTTAGCCGCTATTTTGAGTTGAAAGGGCCAATATTTGTACTTTTTCAAATAATGGTTCAACGATTAACTTTATGACAAGAATATCTATGAGAATAATAAAGATGATAAAATTTCAATTATTATTTGCATTGGTATCTACTCTAGTTTTCACCAAATTTTTGCATGGAAAGGTGACATTTTGTCATCAAAAATTAATTCTACGTTCATCACTTATAATGTTTCAACAGCATCCTGCAGGTCATTGCGGGTCGGCTTGACGGGCCGATACTCAAACACTGGGTCAGTGTTATAACGGGTACACTCACAGTGTGTGGAGAACTGACCCGCCGCACAGACAGGCCTATCTTTATGGGGTGAATGCATAGAGCCTCCTAAATGTATTTATTCATTTGAATTTTAATTGTAATTGTGTCAATGTCACATTTTAATTTTATTTTATGTATTGTGATTTAATTTTATTTGATTTGGTTAAATTTAAGTAATTGTTTGATTGATTCAATTTTATTTCATTTAATTTAATTTCATCATCATCATCATCAATCAGCCCACACCTACCCACTGCTGGGTATAGGCCTCTTCTCTACCACGCCAACCGCTCCGGTCCTGTGCCTCCCGCATCCACTGCCTACTGACTATGGCGGTGATGTCATTTAATTGACCGAGCGAGCGAAGCGAGCGAAGCGTCTCCGTTTCAGGTTTGGGCAAAAATGCTTTCGTATGTCCGGTTGTTCTCCTCTACAGGTCGCATTTATGAACCGATTCTCGTGAAATTTTGTGAGCAGGTTGGAAAAATAAATAGAATTTTTTACTCGAGCCAGTTTTTAGATTTTTTTCAAAATGGCGGAGATATGGGGTTTTAAAATGTAAAAAAATCGCTACAACCCAAACGGCTCGATGGATATTAACAGATGAGGTGTCGTTGGATTCGTAAAGACCATTAGAGTGAAACAGACTATATTATTTTAGTAAAAAGTCAATAGGTTGTATTAAAGATCGCGAAATGTAGTTTACAAAGTTATTGGTGCGGCTACTTTCATACTGCATGTACGTAACCAGGTACATTCATAAGTTTGTATGTGTTATTGAAAGAAAATTATTTGGGTTATTTTTTTATGTGTGTTAGCAGTTCAGCTTTCCCACCGACATACTCGCGAGGTCTACAGCTCACAGAGCCACTAGTTGTATTTAATTGTATTTAATCTGATTTTTACTTTATATGATCTAGTTCAGTAAGTAAGTATTCAGGATCAACCGTCACCATCCTTCGCTAAGAAATTGTTTGCTTGGCTCGCTACAGAAGCATTCTATTCTTTAGACGAATATTTTGTAAAATGCAAATCAGTTAGGTAGTTAGTTATTCTTATTAATTTAAATTAAATTTTATATGACATTGTGTTAATTGACTCAGGTGTTTATTTTAGTTTTTGTTAAATTGACCCTGCTGTTTATTTTATTGTTTTGTTAGTTCGTAATTGCCATTCATGAATAAATATTGTAAATATACTCTTTACGTGCCAATATGTGGCTAAATGTGCTGGACTAATAATAGTTTTAATTGAATTTTATCATTTTAATTTTAAGGATAATTTTAGTAAGTACACTAGACTATGGAACTCTGTGATCCGAAATAAAATTTTAATAATAATAATAATAAGGGAACGATACTCAACATGACCAAGTACTAAAATAAGGTCCGCTAGAATGTTTTGTATGAGGCGTGGGAGAATCTCACTTTCCCCCCTTCCCATCCCACCCCTGAGGGTCGGCGCGATGAGGAATTGAGCCAAAATGGTTAAGTTCTATCCAAGGAATAACTACGCACCATTAAAAAGTTAGTTTTCAAACAGTTAGCATAGAAAATCAAGATTACCCATGTGGAGATTTGCCACTTTGTAACTATAGGACATACAGAGTAGATACCAATGCAAATATAAAATTGAAATTTTATCATTTTTATTCTTTTAGTATATATTCTTGTCATAAAGTCAACCGTTGAAGCATTATTTGAAAAAAGAACAAATTTTGGCCCCTTCAACTCAAAATAGCGGCTCACGCAGGCACTACTCGAGGTCGAGAACTTACGTTTTTCATGGCTAGCATCTACTTAAGCAATACAAATCGAAAACAAAACTACTCCATCTTTTGTAGAGCAGAGCCTCTAAGTAATGTCCCCCCACAAATTGTTTATCTAAAAACTTGAACACTTTTTCGCGCTGTCAAATATTCCTGCTTGAGGAAGCACAATAAAGATTGTCGGTAAAGCGACCATATAAATTTTTGAATGATGTATTTTATGAAGAAAAAAAAAGTATTTTGAATCCTACATCTACTTCAAGATAAAGGCTTGCGCACCTTGGCATGGACATAATTGGGCAACATTTACATATTTTATGCCTACTTAACTAATGGAGTTGTGAATTACTGGGTAAGCGTTGGGCGCTTCTATGCCACTGACCCCCCATATAATTCTATGGACCATGAAGAAGTAGCTCGCGTATTACTTTCAATAGGCACCCTTTTCATGGAATCTGACAGCACACCGTTTTGTTAATACAGAAGCAAGTCCTGTCCCCCTTGGCGGAGAGTACGGTTCTGGTTTGCAATACTCGTGCTATCGAGATCATGTCCGTGGTCGAGGTATAGAGATACAAAATATCTCCATTGAAATATATATAAATATTATGTATCCTCGTTGTCATGATCCGTTTGACTAATCCAATATCTTAACTATGGAGATGATCTCGATTAGGTGACAATTGGGGGCTAGGATTAAATTATAGCTAAATTTTATACATTTTTTTTTCAGAAACACTTTTGATATCTGCAATTTCCAATACTTCCACAATACATTAATCGATACCACATAAACATTGTCCTATTTTTGTATTTCGTCAAATGCACAAATTTTTAATCAACAAGCGTCCATACATGCCTTACGTAAGTTTCCTCTCCGCCTTGGCCATTCTTTCATACTACCGCTTTATGATATTTTAGAATATTCACCTGTAAGCAACTTATTAGGGCTGTGTAGGGCAGGGTATCGGGTCACCGAGTTATAGTCTGGCGTAGTTTCCCAGTATTGTGGAGTCACGTGGTGCGTGCGTGGAGACAACCCCTCCCCTCCCTCCCCTTTACCCTACCACCCACCCTCCCCTCAGCCCATCACTGCACGCTGCAGCCACCTCACGTGGAGGCCGATCGATGCCAGCACATTTGATAAGTCTAGAATTTGAACGTCATAGTCAGCTAATCACTTTGGGTTTGCCTTTGTGAGCTTCGAGCAGCAGTTTCTGTATCGTCTCATCAGGTGGTAATTTATAACAATTACTTTTCAATGGCCAATTCGGCCATTTCCACTGAGAAGAGGATAATAATTAACTATAAATATTGGGAAAGAGAAGCGTGGGCCGACCGGCAGCCAGATGGGTCGACGACATTACGCATATTCCGGGGAAGACCTGGATTCGATGGGCACGGGACCGGATAGGTTGGCGTAAAAGGGAGGAGGCTTATACCCAGCAGTTGACGGAAACAAGCTGCCGATCGTGATAAATATTATGGATTTTTCTAAGTAATTAAATGCATCTTACATAGCCTAGTGCAGGGATGGCAAACCAATGGCAAGCGTGCCATTAATGGCACGCGATAGAATATTTTGGGCACGTCACTGATCAAAAAATCATTATGATGCACTATGAAAAAAAGTGTAAAGTAGGTATTATATGACGAGCTATTTGAATTTTCCGGGGCGGCTTACGCCACCCATGAGTACTTCTGAGGTGCTCGTTAATCGACTTGCTAGCTACGTGAAAATTCCGGAGCGGCTCACGCACGCAGCCCATGAGTTCTTCTGAGGTTCTCCTACTCAACTTGCAAGTTACGTGAAATTTCCGGGGCGGCTGACGCCGCCCATGAGTTCATCTGTGGTTCTTGTTACTCAACTTGCTAGCTATGTGAAATTTCCGGGGCAATACGCCGCCGCCCATTAGTTCTTCTGTGAAATTTCCGGCACGTCTAAGACCTCATTAAACATTTCTTTAAAGATATGGCACGTTGATACGTAAAGGTTCGCCATCCCTGGTTAGTGCAAGGACTCCTGCTTTTGTAGTTTTAAATTTAGAATATGCATAGACAGTTAAGGATTTTGAATCTGTATTTTATGAATGCAATAAATACATTTTTAGTTTTACTTTACTTACTATTACTACTATACGGGCTAAGGTCTGTGCCCCTCAGTGGGAACATTAATAGGCTACATTTATTATTTTATTGACCGAGCGAGCGAAGCGAGCGAAGCGTCTCCGTTTCAGGTTTGGGCAAAAATGCTTTCGTATGTCCGGTTGTTCTCCTCTACAGGTCGCATTTATGAACCGATTCTCGTGAAATTTTGTGAGCAGGTTGGAAAAATAAATAGAATTTTTTACTCGAGCCAGTTTTTTGATTTTTTTCAAAATGGCGGAGATATGGGGTTTTAAAATGTAAAAAAATCGCTACAACCCAAACGGCTCGATGGATATTAACAAATGAGGTGTCGTTGGATTCGTAAAGACGATGAGAGTGAAACAGACTATATAATTTTAGTAAAAAGTCAATAGTTTGTATTAAAGATCGCGAAATGTAGTTTACAACGTTATTGGTGCGGCTACTTTCATACTGCATGTACGTAACCAGGTACATTCATAAGTTTGTATGTGTTATTGAAAGAAAATTATTTGGGTTATTTTTTTATGTGTGTTAGCAGTTCAGCTTTCCCACCGACATACTCGCGAGGTCTACAGCTCACAGAGCCACTAGTTTATTTATGCATTAATCAATTGTAAGAAAAAGTCACCACTTACGCTACGGTATTTCGATATGCATAACATCACAACATAACATTATAGATCACAGTAGCCCCCTGTCACGCAAAATGGAGTTTTAAATCACTGGCTAAAAGTGCACATTTGTACCTCTGCCACCTCGTATGGGAGAAGGCGTGACATTGCCGCCATTCGATATGTATCTCCAAATAATCCTTATAGTGGCTATTTTCTGGCTCTCCCTTACAACCTAGCATAATGCGAAGCCTAGTGTGTCGCACGAGACAACCTAGGTATTGCATAGATACGATTAGTCACTGACCGAGCGAGCGAAGCTTCTCCGTTTCAGGATTGGGTAAAAATGATTTCGTATGTCTGTCCATCTATCCATCTGTTCTGCTCTACAGGTTGCATTTCTCAACCGATTCTCGTGAAATTTTGTGAGCAGGTTGAATATTTAAATAATTTGTTTTTGTCGATTCAGCTTTTGATTTTTTTTTTTCAAAACGGCATTTGAAAATGTAAAAAAATCGCTACAACCCAAACTGCTCGACGGATATTAACAAATGAGGTGTCGTTGGATTTTTGGAGACCGTGATAGTGACACAGACTCTATAATTTTAATGAAAAGTCAATAGGTTGTATTTTAGATCGCAAAATGTATTTTACAAAATTATTGGTGTGGCTACATTCATACTCCATGTACGTAACCAGGTACATTCATTAGTTTTTATGTGATATTGGAAGAAAATGCAGTCGGGTTATTTGTTTTTATAAAAATTCCATCTGTTCATCCGATAAACTTCAAGCACGATGTGAGCGGTGAGGGGATGGAAAATAATAAAAAAATACTCTAATTCCCGGTGTCGCTCGCGAGGTCTACAGCTTACAGAGCCACTAGTATTAAATTGTTCAATTTGCCATAGGTAGCTCCATAAATGAAGAATATCACGTGGAATTAGGGTGGCAGATAAAAGATTTTTCAATAAGCCTCAGGGGCCGGAAAGGTGCTTTTTATACACAACAGTTGCAGAAGCCATCTTGATTTATTCACCAAATTGTCCCGAGTTGGATAGTGAAAAACATCCAGGATCTATGGTCACCAATTTGACAGAATTTGACTCTGCCAGTGAGACTGGTGTGCAAAATGACAAGGATATATTGGATCGTTGACGTGTAGTCAGCTTTTAGTTTCTTATTTCGTTAAATTGGAAGAGGATTCCTGACCCCTTAACTAACAAAAAGTTGTGCAAGAGTACATGCTGCGGAACGGCTGTATGTATAGCTGTCCCGCTCCACCACCAGTATACATACACCCTGCACAACTATTTATTAGTACCTAATATATGTACTCTTGGCTGCAGCACCATTGAATGATCTGTTTGGTGATGCATGGAGTGATATTGTGCGAGAATGTGGAAGGTTCTGTGAGAAGATTGGATGATAGTGTTGTCATGTAATTATTATCCCAAATGACTAATGGACTTGAATAATCGAATGTATGTAATTGACCTGACTAATAATTTCATGTGGTGTTTAATGTAATCTATTTTATAGTTTGGATACTTTGTACGACGAATTGGATTTTTTCTGTCATGTTGTACGAATTTACTTTAAATAAATAAATAAAATAAAAAATAAAATGTACTTTATGTGCATATTTCAATGTATGAACCTAACAAAGCATCCTAGCTATATTCAGTGTACTGTGTTCACTTCCTCTCTTTGACCCACCCTCAAGAAAATGTACACAACAGATCACGAGCTGTATGTTCCGGACACTAGTGGGTGCGCTGTTTCAAACAACATTTACTTACAGAGAAATTACGTGTACAAAATGTTCAGCCAACTCCAACCTCAAGGTACCTGCATATTCTAACATAACCTCGGCTAAGTTTTCGTTTAGTTCGAGCTGAAGAAGTTTGCTTATGGTTAATCTATAAAAAACCGGCCCAGTGCGAGTCGGACTCGAGCACGAAGGATACCTATAAAAAATAAACGGTCAAGTGCGAGCAGGACTCGCGGTTCCGATCACACTTGGAGAGCGTAACTAGTGTAAATTAGGTTTCTACATTAAAAAACTAAAGTATGATGTCATCCATGTAAACCAAATTACATATTTTTGCAGAAAGACAGAAATTTGCAGTTTTCAGATTTTCCCTTTATTTCATAATTTCATAATTTATTTATTGCACTTAATTAGTTAATAAAAATAGTGTACAAAGGCGAGCTTATCCCTAAAAAGAGATCTCTTCCAGCAAACCAAGTTCTGATGAGAGAGGTTAATAATTAAACAGGGGTAGACCTATGTGTACAACAACGTAAAACGTGCTAATAATAATAAGTATAATAAATTGTGCTGTAAGACCTTGCTTTGGGCCAAATTTCATGATTGTAGGCCTAAGGAAAGTACCATTTATGTTTTGCGTCCATTGCGATTACTATGAAAATCCAACAATTTACACAGCATAATCAGTCTTAGCGTTTGATTGCGTTAACCTAGAAAGTTGATTTTTTACAGATTTATGCGACTACAGACCTTAACAATTGATATAAATTTCAGCTTGATACGTTCATGCTTTCTTGGTTTAAAAGGTGGTGACACACGGACAGACGGTCACGGAATCCTCATAACGACAAAAAATATCATGTCTGTTGTATGGGAGCCCCCTTTAATATTTATTATTATACCTTTACTATTTGTTGTTATAGCGGCAACAGAAATACATCATCTGTGAAAATTGTGAAAATTTCAACTGTCTAGCTGTCACGGACAGACAGACAGACAATTAGTTCTCAGTACCTACAGTCCAGTAATAATCCCATTATTGTTTTTGATACTAAAGGCATGGTACGGAAATTCACCACGGTTTATCTATGGAAATTAAAAGCTGTCGTTAATATTTTATTTATAATCCACGACTATCATTCGCGGGTAAAGTAGCAGAAGGTAATTTACGCCTATTATGTAGCAAAATAGCCGTCCGAAGCAGCTGGCCGATTCTCAGACAACCTGCATATTTAATAGAATAGGGAAAATTTTATGTTCAGAACATCTATCTCCGTTTGAAATGGTGCCTTCTTGGTAGATAATTATGAAGGAATTAAATCAAGCAATAATTGAAACAAAAAGTAAACTTTAGAAAAAACCGACTTCCACAAACCCTATTTGATTAGATTGAGTTTAATACAAACTGTACCCCTTATCCCCCCCCCCCTTGGGGACTTAATTTTGTCAAATCCCATCTCAGTGCTACCCCACGCTACTAAGGAACCCCTGTACAAAGTTTCATGGCTCTAGGTCCACCGGTTTAGGCTATGCGTTGCCTGCCCGTAAGCCACGCATTGTGTTAGTACCTAGTATTGAGCAGATCTGGTGGCCATATGTGGTCTTCATCAGCAGTTCCGCATCACAATATTATGCTTACCATGTGCATTTGCACGAGTTATTATGAAAAACACAAAAATCACTATAGGTCTGCCTATAATATTTGAAGAGTTCCCTCGATATCTCCAGGATCCCATCATCAGATCCTGACCTGGTGTCAATGGGATCAATGGGAAGGTAAACCCTTTCGAACAAAAAAATAATTTTCTAAATCGGTCCATCCGTTTACGCGCTATCATAAACTAGACATAAAAAAATAAAAAAATCCGGACGAATTGTAAACCTCCTCCTTTGGGAAGTCGGTTAAAAATAGTGACATTTCTAGGAAAAGTGGGGTGGATTGACTGCTCCTTTTGAGACTTGACAGTTTGACCGTAATTTAATATCACTTGCATTTTTTACCAGCTTCTTGTATTTAACGGCTTAACAAATTGACTGAAAAGTGACGTCTAAAAAAATACATTTTATGACTCCTAAAAAAATACATTTTATGGGTCCTAAAAATACTTGTTTCTACAAAAAAATATTAGTTTCCACAAAAAAAAAGTCAATAGTTTTCCTAAGTAAAGTATAGGACAGACAGACAGACGGACAGACGACAGCCAAACGGACAGCGGAGGCTTAGAATAGGGTCCCGGTTGGCACCCTTCGGGTCCGGTTCAAGCTGCGGGATTGTGTAGATGATTTTACACGGGCCGCAACTTACGTAGCTATAGTGAGAGGGTGCAAAATACCGGCTTGTTAAGTCTCTAAAGTTTCAAGCCATCGCCACGCCATCGATATAATACGGCCATACAATGGCTATCAGTTGCCAGCCGTGGTCCACTGTTACATTCAATAGAATATCAACACAATTGTGGGCTATTCTTGAGGTGTCAAAACCACTAAACTAGAGGAACTAAAGGCACTAAACTGACAACCTTCAAATCCGACAGCTCTTGCGCGGTGGCCAAAGATTCTATTTTCAAACAAGCCTTTTTAATTAGTTTAGTTAGTATAGTTCGTGTCGCCTTCAGAATCGCAAGCAGGCTCTAGCAATGACACACAGACACAAACACACCCTCCACCACAGATTACTTTGCCACTTACCTCTATAATCGATCGATCGATAGGTTTGTCTTTGGTTTTTGGCATACGTATTCCTGCAGAATATCAATTTTGACAGCCACTGCCATGCCACAGCCACCGTGGAGCCATTAGCACACGGGACTTCCAATTTGCCACGCCACGATAGCGTCGAAGGCGGCCATTTTTGTTTACCAGACTACCGATTGTGTCATTTTCTGTATTTTTGAAGCAATCGCTACACCACCCACTGGGAGGCTGTAGCGGTACGGGACTTGAGGCCCAGCTTGTTTGTGACCGGGGCGGCGCGGCGCGGCGGCGTGATACGGCGGCGCCGCCGCCGCCGCCGCCCCGTCGACGAGCAAAAACCACCTTTTTTGCTCCTTCGCTATAGCTATTGTCATGCGATTCCTTACGCGACTTCCGGCCCTGGTGTTCCCTCCGCTTAGCTATGCCTAATGTGATGCGCCTAGATGTTTTGGTCGCATATTATTATTAAGTAGATATTTTTAATAAACTGACTGACTGACCGACATATCAACGCACAGCCCAAACCGCTGGGCTTAGAGACTCTGAATTTGACACATAGGTTCCTTATAAGGTTTAGAGGTGCACTCAGAAATAATTTTTCAAAACTCACCCCCAAAGGGGGTGAAACGCTGGTCCAAAGTTTGTATGAAAGTCCGTCAGTTTTGAAGTTATGGTCTTCAAATTTTGTGATCAGGATGACGATTAAAAAATAATGAATACCTATCTCAGCGTTTTTGTAAATTCTACCCCCTAGAGAGTAAAAAGGGGGATGAAGTTGTGTATACAAAGTCAACGCACAGGCCAAACCGCTGTGTTTAGAAACTCCAGGCACATAGGTTTCTTGTAAGGTCCAAAAGTGCACTAAGAAAGGATTATTCAAAATTAACCCCCTGAAGGGGTTAAACGGGGGTCCAAAATTTTGTATGAAAGTCCGTCAGTTTTGAAGTTCTGATCTTCAAATTTTGTGTTGTACTATTATCTCTTCTGTGTTTAGGATGTCAATTAAAAAATTCTTCTTTTAAATATGGCGCGAGGTTAGCACGCCATATTAAAAGACGAAGAAGAACATGATCCTACTTATATTAATCTTAACGATAAGCTCAGTTGAAAGCGAATCCGGACCGATATCGAGAATGGGCGCTTTCATAGTAAATTAACTCGGTAGTGCATTGGCTCTGTGTAGGTCATAACAGGATAAGCGGGCATCCCTCAATTCTTTAAAACGACCGCCATCACCGACTGTCATATTAAATCGAATAAAATGTATATTACCAGAAATGCTAACAAACATTACGAGTATGCATCTTGTTACGGCATTGTTATGTCTTCCTTTTATGCAGCCACTTATATAAGATGTTTGAAGGAATGGAGAGTTCTCTAAAAGCAATATGGATACATCCTATTTCATCGCATGGATGTACACATCCCAGTGTTGAGTTTTATCTCATAATAAGCGTATGTCATTATACAAATACCAAATGTTTATCAAATTTGTATTTCTGTATATCTTTTTTGTGGAGTACAATAAATAAATTACAAATAACAAATTACAAATCACATGCCTAATTATAAGTTTAAATCTTATTTGGTGCGACGTTGATTGAGATAGTTAACTCAATTGTGATTAAAATCAGTTTACTTCAGAGATTACCTCTAACACCGTTTACGAGTTAACCAGTGGAATCAACACTAAACCCCCAAATGGCCCGGTTCTGAGCCGGGAACAACTGCTACAGTGCTCTACTTTCTATGGGTACTTATCTGAGCTCTTATTTAATTCGCTATATGGCCTTCAATCGTATTGCAGTGTTTCAGCTTACCCTGAACGCAACTGTTCTAGTAGCCGCGTAACGCGAACATGTCGACTTCGTATCCGCACTCTCACTCGAATCAACAAGACAAATAGCACTCAATCGCGTCGAGTTATGGTCGCGAATACCGCGCCAGTATTTTTCCGATAAGCCTCCCACGGGGTTATTTGGTGACGGTTAGCGAAAATTACCTCTGAAAACTCAGATTTAGGGTCGACATTCATTGAGCTAGAATGCGAGGGCGGTGCGGGGCGGGCGCGGCATGAAGGGCAGGTCAATGCCCCCGCCCTCGCCCCGCCAGACGCACCGCCCGCCCTGGCCGACCTGCCTGCCTCGCCGCCGCCCGCCCGACAGCCTTCCGCCAGGCGGACGTTATTTGTATCCATTCTCGTATAAAATCTGCCATTCACATTTTATTTTCACTTTTAATAAATGCAATTTTCTTTATTGTGGAAAATCAGTGACACACTTTAGTATGACGAGAAATCGTAAGCTCCGTCGATTCTCTTTTACATAAAGTTGTCCACCCCAGTTTGCGTGTTAAGACTGCCTGTTCATTTAGGAAAACGATAACGATAAGACAATAAGCCTGCCACAATCGAAGCGAGGAAAACCGAAGAGATAGAATGTGCGGATCGAAGAGCCAAGCCCGGGCGCGGTTCAGATTGATGTTCGCTGCGGGCTTTCGCGGACGATTCGTAGGGAAATCCTCCGAAACAGATGACGAACATTTATAAACGAGCAGCTATTTTCACTGCCATTAAAATTGGGCCTTGTTCCAACAAAAGTCGACTTCCAGTTTATGATGCTAAAGCCTGTGGGTATACCAAGATATAATCGATTGTATTGTACTTTATAAAACCATGTAGTTGGCCTATCTCAAGATGTCCAAGATTTTAGTCCCCGACAAAAAAAAACTGTGTGTGTTTTTCGAATCCTATCGGTTGAACAGGTGGACAGGGTATTTTAAAGGTGTCAAATCAAATCAAATGTCTTTATAGATATTTATTTATTTACTTATTTATTTATTTATTTATTTATTTATTTAGAAGACGTTTTTTAGGATACCGCACCCGAAGGGTGCCAAGCGGGACCCTATTACTAAGCCTCCGCTGTCCGTCTGTCTGTCTGTCCGTCCGTTCGTCTGTCACGGCAGCAGGATCTCTCGCACGAACCGTTATAGCTACAAAGTTGAAATTTTCACAGAATGTGTATATCTGTTGCTGCTACACAGAATGTGTATATCTGTTGCTGCTACAGCAACAAATACTGAAATAGACGAAAATATATGGGTGTTTAGATTTAAATAGACAATTTCAATATAGAGCCTGACATTATTTGGATAGCAAAATTACGAGATGACGGTTATTGTATTGAAGAATTCTCATAATAACTGTCAGGCACTTGTTTCTTGTATGGTGCGGAAGCCTTCGTGTGAGAGTCCGACTCGCACTTGACTGAGTTTTTTGGCCTCTTCTCTACTTTGTGACAGCCAAACCAGAGTTAGCCTTTTCACCTAAGGGTTTATTGTTTGTATCATACGTTAACAAATGGAAGCCAACATTCATGCCAAGACCAGTTTTTTGCATCTCGCTATAGCTAAGCGATTCCTATATGAGACTCCCGGCCCAGATGGTTACTGGGTCAAGAATCGCCGTCCACCCCGTCCTGCGAGGCTGCGAATCGCGATCTGTTTCAGATGATTTTAATACGATTATTCCGCGGCTGCTAACGACGAACTAAGTAATCAGCAATTAATTCGATAGTTTGCTAATTGCCAGTGGGAGTTTTGTTACAGGGTTCATCGTTGAAGCTTCTGGGGAAATTTTATTAGTTTTTGAAGCAATCGCGGTAGGTAGTTTTGAAGGTTTCTTTCGTCCAAGTTAGTCGGCCGCAGACGTAACACTCGTCGAGGCAGCGCTACATGTGCAAGGAAATAGCTTTCTGTGCATGCATCTAACTAATAATACCATTTAATACAAAAATAGTACTATACCTATGTACATAGTTTATTAGAAAATTTTGTTTACTCATCGTCTTGAACATAAATGAACAGATTGTATATAAAATAGCTTGTCTGAACAAATTTTACCTAAACAACATGGATCGTCTTCATATCACTTGTTTTCCCCATTAGATTTTTACCTATAACCATTGCGTTTAGAAACGGAGATTTGAGAATGATGTTCCCTTCAGACCCACAATTACTTACCTTGGTATTACATCCTGTGTAGTGAATTTCGAGGTTTACGAGTGGTTGTATTGTAACAAGTGATCCGGCGTCGTCCGTCACCCCGCATTGTGTGTCGAGGAGTCCTTCGCGGTTATTACCGGACGTGGAGGGTGTTTCTTATAATACATACATCTTATAAATAATGTATTATATACCCACATCGGGTACTCGACCTGATGGAAACAAGTGTACGACATTGCGGTTTTGAGTTTGAAATTTCAGTGTTGCTCGTTTTCTTTCTCGGAATTAAATCATATTACACATGGATAGACTAAGGTATCTAAGTAGTATTTTTTATATTCAGATACCAACCTTAAGACAAAAAAAATGCAGTTGAAAAAAAAGTTCAAACTTTTTTCATTCTACTCGTACGGAGAGCTACTTTCCATAATTTCAAAACAGTCAAATAATATCAGCAAGTCATTTTAACCCCTAATTATTATAGTTTGTTCAAATTGCAAGCGGATACACTAAGTAATAGAGTTTTATCATTCGAGAGTGTTTAAGCTTTGTCTATTTTAACTTGTTCGTTAAACAAGGCGCATAATAGAGGTGTTTCAAGCGCGACGCTCTCAACTAAGTGGAATCTTATTTGCATTTAAACAGTTCGCGTGCTGTATAGAAATTTCATGTTAATTCAGTTATGGTATCCTCGGCCCGCCGCTAATCACTGTTGATTACAACCTACAGAGGGTGGGGCTCGATTGGGCAGACAATAGAACTGCTAATACACAGCTTTATACTGCAAAGACTATCTGACTCCCAGCAGTATACTAAGGTATTGTGCGATAACTAACATTGGACCGTAACTTGTATGAGTACCCAAAAGCTCGGCCCGTAAAAAAGATATGTAACAAACAAAACATTCATTATGTTACATACGTACATAAGATAAGCCCAACCTTGTATTACTGAAATATTCCCAGTATAAAAACTACATTGTAATACCGGAAAGGTAATTTCGTAGCACTCCTGTGTATTCCGGTGCTATAAAACGAAACTAAACTAACGTAAGACTTCTTCCGTCTCATAATTTTTCGTGTAAGGCAATTTCAGTGCAATTTCAGTGGGTTTTACATTTTAATAAATGGTCATGTGCGAGTAGGACTCGCGCACCAAGGGTTCCGATCACACTTGGAAATTGTTACCTCGTAACTGGTGTAATTAGGTTTTTGCATAAAAAAGTGTGACGTCATCCATGTAAACCAAATTACCAATTTTTGCAGAAAGACAGTTTTCCGTTACTTGTGCGAAGACCTTGGTTTGTGCCAAATTTTATGATTGTTGGTCAACGAGAAGTACCCTATAGGTTTTGAGTCCATTGCGATTACTATGAAACAGTTAAGAAACCAACATTTAAACAGCATAAACGGTCGTAGCGTTTGATTGCGTTGACCTAGAAGGTTATTTTTTTTCACAGCTCTAAGGAAGCACCAACTTGAGCAATTAGTAAATATTTCAACTTGATAAGATTCACGCGTTCGCGATAAAAAAAGGTAGACGGACAGACAGGACAGTCGGGGGACCGGTGACCGCGTGAATTTCCCATACAAACGTAATGCAATAACCGGCCAAGTGCGAGTCGGACTCGCGCACGAAGGGTTCCGTACCATATCTATAAAAAACCGCAAAAAAAATATTGTATGGGAGCCCCCCCTAAATATTAATTTAATTTTAATTTAATTATTTATTTTTTAAGTAAATAATATACTCAATATATTGTGAACATTTTAAGCGTCTACCCTGCTACCATTATCAATATCGAGCAAAAATTTGCAAAAAAATCACGTTTGTTGTATGGGAGCCCCCTTAATATTAAATTTCTTTTAATTTTTAGTATTTTTTGTTATAGCGGCAATAGAAATACATCATCTGTGAAAATTTCAACTGTCTAGCTACCACGGTTCATGAGATACAGCCTGGTGACAGACAGACGGACGGACGCACGGACGGACAGACAGCAAAGTCTCAGTAATAGGGTCCCGTTTGGCACCCTTCGGGTACGGAACCCTAAAAATGATTTGAATTTGTGAAATAGTTTAACGTATTTAGACTGTTAATCGGATTTATACACTGTTTACGCAGGTTCCTGGTCTGTATACCAGGGTTCCTCTTCAACCAATTTAAAATTTATTTTTAAGTAATTTTTGAATAAAAACCTTGGTATACGACCAGGAACCTGCGTAAACACTGTATTAATCCGATTAACAGTCTAAATTACTTCTGCTTTGAACTACTTCTCAAATTCAAATCATTTTTGTATTACGTTTGTATGGGAAATTCACGCGGTCACCGGTCTCTTAAGGATCGGATCCCTAAAACTGAAAGACTTTATAGGCAATCTTCAATGTTTGATTTAAAAGGGTGTATTGATAAGATTTTAATCCCCGTTGGCCTAGACTCCATCGTGTTCCAGTTAACCAACTTAAGCAGTAAACCGGAGAACAAATGGCTCTACTCACGAAGGAATTGTTATCCGGTAATGAAAACCAATTTTATGTGCAAGGGGATGGCACCGCCCGGCAACCTCGGTTGCGGAAACACCGTTTAGAATATAGCTGAGCAGCGGCCGGCCGCTTCCGGGCTTTACTGCCTGGATCCTTAACCTTATTAGGAATCTGTTCAAAGGTTTCACTGCATCTAAACGTATTAGAAAATACAGATATTGAGAGTACTCGTAGTAGGGACGAGATTATTTTCATATTTCATTTGTGCTCGATGGATCAATCTAGCTTTGACTCAACATCTCCGAGATATTGTAGGCTCGAAATGGGGAGGCCTTTACAATTTGTGGGACACATTTTAGGCTAGGTAAAAATATTTTTCATTTGTGCATATCAAAGATCACAATTGAGCACGTCGCTTGTGAACTTACATCACGACAATCGGGAATCTTACATCCGATATTGGTACAATCTCGGCACCAGGAGCGATGCAAACAATTTGCAGTATGCATCCCACAAGTAAGCTTAGTGCAAACACTTTTGGCACGTCAGTCAACGGTATGTGACTTGCGACTGCGAGGCAAAATCGTAACCGTCACTCTTCGCTACACCCTCTACTCCTCTACTCAGCTCGACTTCTACAATTTATACCATTCTGTGTTTTTGCTGCATAAGAAAGAAGCGGATAGAAAATATTGGATTTCAGAAAGAAAAAAATCAACAAGCTGAATGCAAACTGAGCCGCTCTGTGATTGAAGAGGCTGAAGGAGAAGAGCTGAATTTTCATAGAATGACAATGTTCAAAGCAGTGTCTAAGTGGGAAAGAAAAAGAAAAGCCTTTGTCAGTAAGAGCTACGGGAAACTAATCTTCGGGAGGACGTCGCAGTCGTGAAACCGGTTGCTGGGTGACAACGAGTAGACTAGTCAATATTTCTAGGTATATTGCGTTTCAGAGCTACAAAATTATCAATGTATTACAAATTCCGATATCAGCTATCTCACTCAACAAATATTGACCTTGAACTAGGGATATAAAATCATATTCGTATCCGTAGCGAAACAATGAAAAAGTCCACTTGACCCCGTATATAATTACTGAAAAGAACGACACATCGCGATCGTCATGAGAAAAGTTTGAAAGAGAAGCGTCAAGTACGCTCTCGCCCGGGGCGGGCGGGCGGCGGCGGTCCGGCGGGGCGGGCGGGGCGTGCGGGGCGGAGGCGCGGATCAGCTGGCGGCAGCCATATTGATTCCCCCGTCCCGTTTGATCGGCGACGCTGCCGCCCGCCGCATCTCCACACTACGAATTAATGGACATAACATAACTTTTATGATTTCAACTCAAATGGAACTGTGTCCGAACACAGCGCGATGGTGTCGGCTATCCGCCACTACGTTCCGCCGCCCTCCGGGGACGGTGAAGTTACCGATTTTCCTTAACCCAAGCCTTCGAGGATACCCGTATTGGGAAATTGCCGAACAACCTTTTTATTTGAGCGGTAATATGGATTCGCTACCTTCGTGACTTTTGAAAAGTATTAATTACTTTTTGGGGAACAGTGGCCAGAAACTCTACAAAACCACTTATTTAAAGTACATTTATGAAGTTTGAAAAATTACTGCTAACATTTTTGGATCTGTTTCTTTTAAAGGTGCATATTCCATTTTCAAGGTCATTTCAGCAAGAACAGTCGTAATCCGCCACTCCCGCAGCGAGCGTTCACCGAATATTTTTTCAGCGATCTCGAGTATACGCCAGGCGAGTTAGGGAGGCGCGCGGCGTAGACGAAATTCAAGTGTTATTATTTGATGGTGGGTGGAGAGATCGCGCGTGCAAGAGTAGCAGGGTACAGTAGCTATGTACTGCCTACAGAGTCGCTAAACACTTATGCACATTGAGCTACCAGGAACCTAGTAACTTGATTTAATAAACCCTCCATTTCGCGCAACACGGGGATGGCGGCATGGCGCATCGCCACAGCTAAGACATGGGCTATTACTCATGATTCAATTAGGTATTAACCTTATGTATATTAGGCCAGTAGAAGAAATCTGTCTAGTTGTGGGTAAATAATGTTAGGAGTACCTCAGATTTTCTAGATCGGTTTCAATTCGGCCTTGAATTCATCGATTATAACCTGCAGCGGTATCATTAGGCAACAAATTAAAGTTACTGATTCTTAGGGTTCCGTACCCGAAGGGTGCCAAACGGGACCCTATTACTAAGCTTCCGCTGTCCATCTGTCCGTCTGTCCGTCTGTCCGTCTGCTGTCCGTCTGTACGTCTGTCCATCTGTCACCAGGCTGTATCTCATGAACCGTGATAGCTAGACTGTTGAAATTTTCACAGATGATGCATTGCTGTTGCCGCTATAACAACAAATACTAAAAAACAAGTTTATAATAAATATTAAAGGGGGCTCGCAAACAACAGACATATTTTTATTTGCCGGTTTTAGGGTTCCGTACCCGAAGGGTGCCAAACGGGACCCTATTACTGAGACTTCGCTATCCGTCCGTCCATCCGTCCGTCCATCTGTCCGTCCGTCAGTCACCAGACAGTATCTCATGAAACGTGGTAGCTAGACAGTTGAAATTTTCACAAATGATGTATTTCTGTTGCCGCTATAACAACAAATACTAAAAAACAAAATAAATTCAATATTAAGGGGGCTCCCATACAACAAACATAAGCCCTTCGATGTACGGAACCCTTCGTGTGCGAGTCCAACTCGCACTTGGCCGGTTTTTTTAAACAGTTGAAAGTAGTTCAGAATACTAGCACGCTTAAGAAATTGCAAATAAATCTCAATTCATAAGCAAATCATTGTTTCCGCAATGCACACTGTATATTGCAGTTAATATAGAAATCCGTATGCCCGTGGAGATTATGAAAACTCATGAAATTGTTCCAAGTACTAGCAGGTACTGGAACTTGTGGCTTTGTATTTGTTTATTAGTATCCAAAAGCATATATTTACTTAATCTATCGCAGAGTTTATCGACGAGTTATACGAATTGATATTGATTCGATGCGTCATATCACCTGCTCGCTACAGAAGTAGAATAATGGCTCATCTCTATTGACGAGTAATATGGGCTCGCCTTTCCCATGAGGAGCGTCAGAAGCACAGATTTGCCCTTGTCGTGAGTGGGGAGGAAAACGAGTGAGGAATTGAGTTTTTTTTTTCTTGAGAATAATAAATTATATTTGAACTTCAATCCTACGATTTATTTATATAGTTAATTACTTACTAAATTAATTTGCCATATTGTAAGTTTAGAGTAAAATCGTGTTATTTATGCATGTTTCTTCACTCGTTTGTCAGTCTTGAGGCAATTATACTTTGGCCGCTGAGAGAATGCGATCCTGACACATGTATATGTCCCTGTCTGTCCCGCGTTACTTTTCACTCTATCTCACTTGTTGGAATGAGCGACCAAAGTATGGTTCAATTTAGACCACAAAATGCGACAAATTTTATTGAGTAGTCTGAAATAGTTGTCTATTAACTCATTTTATCGACAAGATTTGATTTTTTTGCACGAAGTCTCACTACACAGTATCCTTTACGAAGTATTCAACTTTATCTAATCAGTTACGTACACGAGTCCTTAACATTGTCACACAGTTGATCAAATACCTCTTCCGTATTTCGGGGCAGCACAATGTACATAATAATTAATAACTCACCGGGCCGTCCTAATACTTCACAAATTATGTACATATCTGGGCATAATGAACAAGGGGGCGATGGCATGTGAGGTACATACTTCCTGCCGCATCGCACATGGCGCGGGTCGCGACGCACTTAATTAGGGGAGGGATGAACACTTGATCAGCTGCTCGGTGGAAACGTGAGGGTGTATATGTCACGCCTTCGTGTGTGACTTACATCTGCATTCCGACGAAAACTTAGAGCTTTTATAAGATTGAATTGTAAGAATGTAATTGTGTGGTTCCGTGAATGTCAATCAATGGGTAGACGGATTTTGATGTTGTTTTTTATTGTAGGACGCACCTCCCTGGAATGAAGCGTGTTGTAAATTTGTAGCCTCTCGTTCTGTATGTGTGTTTATGGCTCTCTACGGACAACGGGTAGCGAATTTTTTTATGCAGTATTAATTAATGATAGTAGACTTCCTTACATTGGTTCTAAAGTCATGTTTTGTCAAAATTGGTTTAGTGGGTCGAAAGTTATTAACTTAACTAGAAAACAAACCAAAGTTTAGACTTCAATTATTACCTGTGACGCTGGTCTTTGAATTTTTGATTGATATATCTTTTGGTCTTCTTTTTTCCAGGCAAGTCAGTAGCTGCCCTTAGAGCCCTATTTATACCCGTGCTAAGGGGTGACATTGCGATATAATGATGATGAAGTGACTATGTTGTTGAGAAATCCGACTCCATTCTACGATTGCGTATGATTGTGTGGAATTTCGGACAATGCACAGCGCCGAACATTACACAAATATTTACATAAATAGAATAGCTGAAAAGTTTTGAACCCAGAAGTTATGCAACCGTGTGGCTTCGGAGCCGGACGCCCTGCTATCCGATAGGCTACGAAGAGATGGGCCGGTTTCACCAATCACTTAACTTCTCATCACTGGTTACCTTGTAACAATTCTTATTCAATTAATATCTGTCCGATTCTGCCTTTTTTATTGACGAAACCAGCCTCCTCAGTTGATTTGAAATTTATTTTTAGTGCGTAGGCTAAAGGGTTGAGTTTATGAATCCAGTTTAACGCCGCATACTTCCTCTCAAAAATACGCTTTGTAAATTGTAAATTTCAACATTGTAAGCGTATTTTTATTGATTTTATTTACATTGAAATTTACAATTTTGTTTTTGTTTATTGCCTAAACATTTGTTATCTTATGTAGGTAACTCTACTCACTTTACAACACTTTTTAACAAACACAGGGGTGCTGAACTATCAGCCTCATCTCCCGAAATACTATAAACCTTAACCAGCTGTTAATTGTGTCAGTGACACCGGCTTCAGGATTGATAAAAATATTCCGCTCCGCAGTGCAGCGCATACCTGTCTATGTCTATGTTTATTTCCCTCAGTGCCTGCGTAAACATTTTGTAACTGACATTGAGGAAAGCCGCAGAGTTTTATGTTAGTTTTTACGCAATATTTCTACAAGTAACTGTCCGCTTCACTGCGACTTGAGTTATGGGCTTATTATATCATGCAATGGGCCGATCACTTGTCATGTATAGTTTTTGTTCTTAAAGCCTAGCTTCACATAGTCAGGTTTAATGATCCTTGTGCAATACATAATATGTAATACCACTACGAGTATAAATATTACTATAATATACTGCTCCTAAAGTCAAAGTCAAATTATTACTACTATAAATAATACCTACAATATGTTTTATCTTTTTGGGAGAAAATAAATAAATTTTTCATTTCATTTTTCATTTTACTTCCTCACCTTACCGTTTTTTTATTTATTTATTGTTTGTATCTTAAATATACATATATGATTTCATAAATAATCGGTTAAGTGCGGGTCGGTATCGCACACGAAGGGTACCGTACCATCGTACAACAAATCAAAAGCACTCAAAACAATATAAAAATAAACAAAAAGAAAATTTAAAAAGTTTATGCCTTCACGAGATTTGAACCGATGACCTCCGGATTGAGAGTCTACATCATACCGCACCGGCTAACCACAACCATGTGGGTTGACGCGAAATATGCTATCATATTTAAATGTGTAGTTTGTGTCTATGACATGGTTGCTATGACAATAAATAAACACTTTCAGTCAAGATCTCCATTTTGAAATGCGTAAGTGTATCTAAACACGTCTCTTGTATCGGGGCCCCCTTTAATTTGCAATATCTCTCGTATTTCAGTATTTGTGGTTGGTGGGGCAACAGATATACACATTCTGTGAAAATTTCAGCTTTCTAGCTATTACGGTTCGTGCAGACGGACCCGGTGACAGACAGGACGGACGGACGGACGGACGGACAGACGGACAGCAAAGTCTCAGTAATAGGGTCCCATTTGGCACCCTTCGGGTACGGTACCCTAAAAAGTACTCTTAAACCACTGAGGTTTGTCTGAGCACAGAACATTCGTAGTTGTCAGTGCGCACTTTGCATAGACAAAATACACTAATGCACATAACTAACCAAACACTTTATTAATTTAGGTAGGTAGACGTTCGGCTTATTTGATTTGGGCTAAACTAATAAATGCTCATTATAAGTGAAGCGCAGGTGCAGCAACATAATGCACAATCAGGTAGCAGGTGGTAAGTATTTCGCATTTTATCTCTGGCCACTTCTTCATGCGAGTTCTTCACCTAACCTCACTTAAAGTTATCTGACATAAAGTCAAACGAAATAGTAGTTTGTTACACAAGGGGTGAAAGAGAGCTATTTCGGACGAAGGTCCAATTTGGAGCTCGTGCGAGCGTAGCTCGCAAAGGGCGCTAAGGATCGAGTCTACCCAAGATATTTAGACGAGGGCGAATACAGTTCGAGAGTGAAATAGCTACTTACACCCCGAGGTAACCATAATACTTTACATCATTCGAGCGAGGTAAATTAAACGGAAAGACTGAGTACGGAACGATGCAGTGCAGGACACTGCAGGACTGCAGAACCATAAACATATACATAACCCAAAAACTCACAACACTTAGTCGAATTTACGTATATACTTATCAGATTTGAATACATAATCGTTAATTATAGTTGTAAGTTTTAGGACTACGTGAAAGTTTAGGGTGTCAAAACACGCGTATTGAATTCTATTTGGATAATTAAAAAAAAAGATACTTTTGGAGAAAATTCAAAAAATCCACGTTTTTTTTATTTTTTTGCGATTTTTATATTTTTATTTTATAGAATACATAAAATGTATGTAAATATTGTTATTACTTTTTCAAAATATTGAAAAATAAAAAAGTTTTGAATTGTTTTGAACTCCCGGATATGGTCGGAATATGGAACGATCGTCGGAGTATGGAACAATTTATGAAAAAAAACGTAGAGTCGTAGGTACGTATCGCCACACTGTCAAGCATAGTGAGTGGTAGTCTGTGGTAGGTTCCTCGTCATGACATGAACCTTTTAAACCTATGGGTGTGTCATATGTTTGAAAATGGAACGATTTCTAGTTTTCATTGCCCGGCTTCGGAAACGCGAACTTTCAAGGACTGTTTTGACAGCTGCAAAACCTCTTTTCTGAGCTCGGATGATGTAAAGATTTTTAAAGACTTCCAAAATACATATGCCTATACAAATATAATATGTAAGGTCATCGCATGAACTCGTAATATGCAGCGAAAATAATTTCATCTACCATCTAGTTCATCTAGCTCTGATACGGGAGATAGGTGCACTCCGGTATGGTTCAAGAACAGTGCGGGGTCGCCCCCCCTCCACCCTACTCCCCGGCCCCTCGCCCCACCCCCTCCTCACCCGCTGCATGGCACGTCGCCAGTGCAAGCACTAATTTGTCGTCGCAGTTACATAATTACTCAGTTTTACAGGCAGATATCCGCGGATTTCCATATTGACCCCTTTTTGCATGATAGCGGTCGGCGCAGAGGTGCATTGATAACACAATAATTATGTAAACGAGATATTTTTTTAGTCCACCGTTTGTTAAAACTGAAATTGGGAAAGTATGCAAATTGGAGCCAGTACACCATGGTTATGACAATTGATATCAGTTATTCCGTGAATATCAGCAATACCACTGTTAAACTCGCTTCGAAAATCAGAATTCGATGCAGATTTCATAAATCTCGCAGATTTCAACTTTCGTAGCACTTTCGTAACGCTGTGCTACGTCGTAGCAGGTGTAGAAAGAGCGCGCCCGCTGTCTTTGGAGCATTCGGAATTTCTGACTTAATTTTGCATATCCTTTACCTACATCTCTAATAATATTATATAAATAACATACCATCACGCCTTTTCCCATACGGGGTGGCAGATTCGAGGCACAAATGGCCCACTTTTAGCCTGTTATTCAACACTCCATTTTGCGTGACAGGGTGCTAGCCCATCGCCACAACTATGGAGTATTGAAGGTTTCCTCACAATGTTTTCCACCAGCTTTAGAACATCTGTATAATGTACTTAGTATAAATTAATAATCTCATTGGTACATGTTCAGCACCGGGATTCGAACCTGCATCTCCTGCGTTAGAAGCAAACATGATATCCCACTAGACCACGGAGCTCTGCTTTAACAAATCTGTTACACTATAGCACTATAACCTAAAACATTTTTATCGTTACGGTAATTCTTTCCATTACATTCACCGAAAAGAGAATTCATTTAAGCTAATGTTCTACCCCACGAAATAAGACACGAGAGTCGCCCCTCGAGCTTTTCGTTAGTCTTTATTCGGGAACATAAAGTTTGTTGTCGGTCTCTTGCTAGATTTGTCAGGTTTCAATCGTAAAGCTTCACTGAAAAGTTGCGTTTGTGGTTGATGTGCGCTTGAAAGGCTGATCCTGGTGGTCTGACGAGTTTCAACAATTAAAAATTTAACACCCAGTATGAGATTCATTTTGATTGCGCAAATATACAAATAAATATGGCATTACACTATTTAATTATTGACTATCTTGCATTTGTGATTTAAGCTGTTGGCAAATAATGTATTATTTTCCATTGTAACACAGATCCTTGATCATTCCTATCAATCACTAAAATACGCGCTATCTCGTGGCCGCGGGCCAACTATTTCTAAGGTTCCGTAATTCCCACAGCACTAAGTGATGGCTGCACAGAGTAATTTATGCGATGCATTAATAAAACATGACTATGTAAACGCGGCGACTAGTGTTGCCCGCGTTATCCGCTGTCGCCGTAGAAATATATATTGAAATATATCGATTTAACCTCGCCCTCGTTTTGTCTAACAAATAATTCAGGGATATTTATCGTTAAAATATTTAGCTGCCAGTTGTTCTACAATATCTAAAGCTGGAATCACAGACTCGTCGACATGGGCATCCTGCCTATGGTAACCTACGGAGCACAAATGTGGTCGTGTTTTGGGTGTCAAACGAATCGCTGAAACTTGCAGACCACCTTAGGTGGAGTTGGTTGGGCAGGTCATGTTTGTCATGTGCCCAGATAGGTGTAAAGTTACCGGCTCACTAGAAAGCCCAAAGGGTGACCTGGACAAGTTCCAACCAGGGTAGGTCAATTTAGCTGTCTTTGTCTAAAAATGTGTTGTGTAGGGTTTAAACGGGGATTAAAAATAAACTTTTTTCGATAAGCCTATGCTATTCATGTGCAAGAAAGTGATCCATTCATACATCTATAATGATAAAATAAAATATATATATGTATAAATTTTGCCTGTATGTAAATGTTTTTGTTTATTTTTATATGTCTCACATCTCTTAGGTGCTCCGTAGTCTAGTGGGTTTCACCTCACGCAGGAGATGCAGGTTCGAATCCCGGTGCTGACCATGTACCAATGAGATGATTAATTTGTCTTAAGTACATTATCGGACACTCCGTGTTTCGGATGGCACTTTAAGCTGTAGGTCACTATCACTACTTCGTAGTATGTAGTAGTCGTAAAAAAAACCCTCCACCAACCCGCACTGAGCCAGCGTGGTGGAGTATGGCTCAATGTTACTCGGATCCGGGTAAAGGCCTGTGCCCCTCGGTGGGGACATCAATGGGCTACATTTACTTTTTTACTTTTTTATATGTCTCACACTTTTAAAAATCCGAAAATAAATATTATTTCCAGAATTAAGATACCATAATGCATTATATAAATTGCGTTTGTCTCTGCCTTTTGAACAGCACTTATATTTTCATTATTTCCGTGTTCATCGATGTCAACCTTCCGACTTCCAAAAAAATACAGTCTAATCATCCACAGTCTGTTGGAATGGCTCTATGGCAAAACTGCTTATTACCGTTCTTTGCTGCTATTCATAAAACATAACATAAACATAAACATTTAAAAACAGGCACATAATTTGCTTCTGGCCCCACACTAGGATACCCTGCGTCGTGGGAACCAGAAACAGCGACATCACAAACATGTAAACATCCAAGACCTGGGGTTTTTTGTCCCCAGCCGGGATTTGAACCCGGGACCTCTCGCATGGTAGGCAGACACGCAACCACTCCGCCACAGAGGTCATCACCCGCTATCCCATTGAATATATTTTATCGACAGTCTTACGGACTTTTGTAACGTATTGGCGCAAAACGATGCAAAAATATTTAAATTGGTAGAATGACAGTGGCTGTAGGGAATGCTTCGTATCAATATGAAATCAGACACCGCAAGACTTTAAGTATTAGATGAACTAGTTGTGCGTCAGAACTTCAAAAAAGCTGAGGTGCTAAAGACACACTGACACTTTTACAACTTAAATACAAATTATACATCCTTTTATATTATTACACACTTTATATTATACACTTGTATGTATAGTTTACAAAAATATAAAAGAAAAACAAAAGCAACGAGGAAAACCTGCCCGGAAACGTGTGATACCAAGATCAACGGCGACACGCGATAATTCAAACGACTTTATCATATAATTCATGGGTTTCTCTCTTCACCTTAAACGTCTTGTTTCTTCGTTTGTTTATTGCCTACTGCCTTGATTCTTGATTTATATTTCACAAGTGTTTACAAACTCGTTCGTGATTATAAACTATGAAGGTACGAGTATACAAAAATATAAAACAAAAACAAAAGCAACTGTTGGTGAGTAGTAACATTTTTACACTTTCTTCTTTCGTCATCTAAGGCAAGAATAATTTTCCGTTACCTATCTAGCCAAGCCCTTTTAACTGTAAACAGTAGTTCATTGCCGATACAAACATAATGTCGACACCTAAAAGTTACATTCATCATCGGACCCACACGTTCGTCCCCATACAGACTGTGTTAGATGTGTCTGCCCATATCAACTATCGCAGCAATGGTGGATACGAGATGTCCAAACTTCCACCGCGGGCCACAGCATCGGAACACATCGGCATTAATATTTCAACGGGAACTATTAGAACAACAACAAGTCGGATGTTTGGTGCGCCAACTCCCGGCGCCTTTACTCTGGGGAAACTTAACAGAGTTTATGCCATGTTTACTCTGATCTAATAATTTAATAAGATGCTGCACGAGATTATGACAGACTTGATTGTTGGGACCGAGCTCCGATTTCACTTAATTAAAATAGTTTCAATGTTTTTTTAAGCTCTAATTAACGCAAAAGTGAAGTCATTTTCTTAACCAAGTAAATAAGCACATAAAATTCTTGCTTTTGACCATACGAAAAAGACTGGAATATAAGTAAACCGGCTTGAACGTTAGCGACGACGCAAACATGGCGGTTGATATAAAACTAAGTGTATAACATTTGAGTTACACATTTGAGTGTAGTATTCTGTGTGTGTAATGTTGGTAGTTCTCTGTCGAGCGGAAGTAAAATGTATCAGCTCCTACACGTAATACTGTTTAGTAGATAGCAATATGCCTGTTGGTACGGGCCTCGGAAGCTGCGTTCCAGAGAGCACTCGTGCCAGTGAAATCACAATATTATTTCCTAGTATCAGTATATCCACCCTCACTTTATAATCTACTCGGTATCGACAAAATTAAATTATGCGGTTATTGCATAATAAAGTTGGTTACTGATAAATACAATAATACGTACGGTGCGTTAAACTCATCGAACACTGTAATTCTGAAATTAACAGACCAGATAATTGCAGTTTATAGTAACACAACACATTACTGTAAAATTGAGGCATTACCAGTGTTGATCATAATCGTTAGGACGAGCGAATTGTATAAAAGAAGAACCATCAGTAAAGACTTGTCTGTAGATCACTATGTCAGTAACTGAGACACATCGGCTTGGTTCCTATCTTCGAGTGCATAGGCAATAGTCTCTTACAATACTCACGGGAGGAGATGCAGCTGATGCTATTTAACTCTATAGGTACTCAGGACAATGAGACCCGAGGTGAATTTGAGAGAACATAAATGTGGGTCGCGCCATGTAGGTCGGCGAAAGACGACAAAGTACCGCGCTCTTATGGCTTCACGCGATCGAACCTCAAACTGAGTAAAATATCTATAACTGTTGCGTTCTTGACGGAATTGTAATTGAAAGCACACTGTATCTTGCGTATTGGCCCAAGTCATCTTGACTACGTCAAAATCATATAACTAGTTGGCTTAGTGGCCAGCATGATTTGGAAGATAGATATATTGTTAGGCTCACATTCTTTGAAGCGAAGTCAATAAATTATTGACCGAGTGAGCGAAGCGTCTCCGTTTCAGGATTGGGCAAAATGCTTTCGGTATGTTTGTTTGTTTTTCTGTTCTCCTCTACAGGTCGCATTTCTCAACCGATTTTCGTGAAATTTTGTGAGCAGGTTGGATATAAATTTTTTTGTTGATTCAGTTTTTGTTTTTTTGTTTTAATGGTGGAGATATGGGGTTTTAATATGTAAAAAATCGCTACAACCCAAACGGCTCGACGGCTAACAAATGAGGTGTTGTTGGATTTGTAAAGACCGTGAGAGTGACACAGACTATATATTTTTTGTAAAATGTCAATAGGTTGTATTTTAGATCGCAAAATGTAGTTTACAAAGTTATTGGGGCGGCTACTTCCATACTCCATGTACGTAACCAGGTACATTCACAAGTTTGTATGTGTTATTGAAAGAAAATGCAGTCGGGATATTTGTTTTTGTAATAATTCCATTTGTTCATCCGATAAACTTGTAAGCGATGAGGGGATGGAAAATAATGAAAAAAAACTCTAATTCGGCATCGCTCGCGAGGTCTACAGGTGTACAAGACTCAATAACCTCTACCTTTAATCGCCGCTGTCATTCCTCGTGCGAGTGCCAGTATTACTTTGAGTATTTGTCTAACTTCGAGTGACTGTGCATACTGGCCAAGAAGCTTTATCGTTTGTCTCTTCTATTTACAATCATAACTTAAGTCATGAAATACCATATTAACTAATTAACAGGTAAGTAATTAACAGATTTAGCACAGAAGCACCTACAATTCAGAATGCTCATCAAAGAGGTACGTAAAGCAGTATTATCCAGCCTTATTCTCGCGTCCGCCCAGCTGTGCACGCCCGCCCAGCTGTGCACGCCCGCCCATCGCCGCTCGACCACGCAGTACGCAATTCGCCGCCCACACTCAGACCTGTCCGCGGGATCACAGAACATTTTTACGAGGCTTTAGGGAAATGGCGTATCTTTTACTAACAATATTGATATTTTATATGGGTACGGAACCCTCATGAAAAAGTTACATTACTTTAAGATACTCGCGGCTGTACTGCCGAAAAGGGAAACTTTTATTTTATGACAAAAAAGAACATATAGGTACTTATGATTGTTATTGAAAGCTAGTATCCCAAAAACAGTTAATTTTGTAGGGTAGGGTGGTTGAACAAATGGAGAAAAAAAAACATCGTAAGGCAAGACTCAAACACTTCGGAATTTAGAGTACCTACTTACTCACATGTCAAATTGTTTTGTAGTCAGTACTCTGAACTCGGTCCAGAATTCCGGATGTGTGAGTCCAGCCAGCCCAATGAATAAAAATTGTCAGACTTTTTTCCGGAAGTCAAAAATAAACAGTTGAGCCATTGTACCGACGACGAGAGGGTGATTTAAAGTCTAGCCGCTGAAAGAATGCGATCCTGGCTCCTTTTGGAATGACTAGATATGGGAGACAAAAATTTACGGTTGACATAACCTTGTCACAGCGTAGTATGGACTTGAAATATAAACATTAAACATTGCAATAAACATCGGCTTCTTCATAAAAATAACTCAAACATACACATACAAAATACGAAAAGACTTTTTATCCGACCTAATATAACATTGTAACTCATAATAGTATAGTTCGAATGGTAATTATTTGTTATTAGAGCAAATAAACAATATATTATTTTAATCGAAAATCCTTCCCTAAGCCCACAACTTCCGAACGGGCGGTAGTATACAAAAAATATTCATATTATATTGACGTTGACTCTGACGTTGAATCTGTATGATTTTAAGGGCAAGAAAAAATATAACTTGAACTTGAACTTTTAACTCTACTCAAAGTTACATCTTCCGTTCGCTCTCGACCTGTCAGTATCGCATTCTTTGAGCGGCCACTAGTGTATGACATTCTTTCATTGACCATCAAACTGATCATTCGCTAGGATGTTCATGATCGTTTGTCAAGTTTGTTTGATATTCGATCAAATTATTGAAACATCAATAAAGCATAAACTCGACGGCGGCAGCGGTGATATATCTTTTATTTAATTTAACTGTTTTTAGTTGTAAGTTAAGATGTACGTAGTATACCAATATGACCAATATTTTAAATTAATACGAGTATATTTGGCATAATTTAAGACCAAATGTAAACCGTGATAGGTAGGTACGCCAATAAAGTTTCTTATTAGGAAATTTTATAAAAAACAGTGGGTGCTTATAGGAAGTCAAGAAATCTTCAAACCGACCCAGACGTTTGACCTTGATGTTACGATTCATACTTACAGCTACTCGTGCTTTTACATATTAACCACATAAGAATAACCCTAAAGTTACGCTTATAGTCCAGTGGTAACGTACAAATATAGTTAGATATGACGGTAATAAATAAGTAAAGGCAGTGACAAGGGTGAATATATGGAAGATTGAAAGTAGTCTGAAAGGTAGGTGAAATCATTGCTCCAGACGGCGTTGTAGGGCGCATGAGCGTGATTCGCGCCTGCGCTATGCCACTTAACCTCAATCCAAGCTGTGTGTTTTTGAATGAACTCCATTCGCCGGGACCAGATTCAGCCTTCAACCGATTTTGAGACTTAGAGGCCTCTACGCTGATGCTGATCTTTATGAATCAATGATTTAGTGTATGATAAATAACACATGTTACAAATACATATTCCAACAGACACGCTGTGCGTGCTGAAGATACACAAAAAACCATTACGTCACTCCTTTTCTGAAAGTGTCATGGTGTGCCAGACGCCACACACGCACTCAGCTCAATCTCCAATGTCATAGTTTTATTAAAAGTTAAATCGCTTCAGAATGTTAAACTTTATTCAAGTTCAGATTAAGAGGCGAGAAACGAGAAAATCATACATCGTATTGACAAACGAGAACTACGTATGTACTACACTTAATAAGCAAGTACCAGATCTAACTTTAGAAAGCCACAAAAAAGACTGTTTGATGTGTTCTTCAGTAGAAATCGACATGTCGATATTCTATTTAGGAAAGCGCTTGACCCAAATCTCTGCCCTCTGAAGATTACAGATCTTTGACAGCCAACGCCTACGTCAGGATCATATGGAAACAAGTAACAAGACGATCTTTTGCCTTCAATTATTCTTCTTCTTCTTCTAACATTCGGATGAATACTGGCAGTCTATTCTATATCTATAGGTACCCATTCTGACGCTTATTTTATATTTAAAAAACTATTTCAAATTTAAATAATTCAGGATAATACCATGAAACCACCAAAACGAAAGCTATTGGGTATTCACCATTAGTTATTCTGTGGTATTATTGTACACTTCGTGTCGTTTATTAATTTATGACTCAATAAAATAACACAACAAGTAGTAAATACATTCAAAGAGTGCATTTATTATTTAGTTAGGTACGTGACGACCTAATAAACGCGTATAAAAGAATTTAAGAAAACCACAATACAACAGAGTATGCCAAGTACAGTTCGCCCCAAGTTTCTTCTGCTCTAAGTGAGCTGTCACCTCTCTTTCTCATACACACACACACACACACACCCTCACACACACCCTCACACACACACACACCCTCTCACACACACACCCTCACACACACACACCCTCACACACCCTCTCACACACACACACACACACACACCCTCACACACCCTCTCACACCCACACACACACACACCCTCTCTCACACACACACACACACCCTCTCACACACACCCTCACACACACACACACACACACACACCAGCTATAATACTCTATGCGAGAAAGAGAAGTCAAAGCGCGCTCAGAGCTCAAAAAAACTTGCGACTTGTACACTATTATTGAACCAAACGTAATTTGGAGCAGCAGCCTTACTCCAACCTTTTTTGCTATTCAAATCCGATACCGATGGTAACCATTTTCAATCGAATACTCCATAGTGAACTTTATTTTACCTATAGTAAGAGTGATTTTCATGGTATTTTCTCGGATCAAAGGTCACTGACCAAAGTATGAAAACCATACCCACGCTGTACAGAAATAAAAATGGGTGGCATAGATAGATTAAAATCTCTAGTTTACAAAAGTATGTGTCGCATTAATGTGGGTGATGTCAGTCAGGAAAAAAAAGTTAAAGGTCATTGGGCGCAAATGGGAGATAAAAGTTACAGGTCTATAAAAGGGCGCGAATAATTGATGTACAGAAACCAAACAAGGTCTCAATTGGTGAATGTCACCCCATTTTTTATTTCTAGTTTTTTTTGTAATCCATAGGAGAAACCTGTAACTTTTTTCTCCCATGATTACAAAAAAAATAATCAAAAGTGGGGTGATAGTTAACAATTGAAACTTTGTTTGGTTTCTGTACATCAATTATTCGCAGACCTAGTCATAGTGCACCATTTTTCAATAACCTGTAACTTTTTTCTCCCACGGATTACAAAAAAAATGCGTAATCAAAAGTGAGGTGAAACTTAACTATTTAAACCCTGTTTGGTTTCTGTACGCGAATTTTTACAAACCGGGTCAGATTACGCCCATTAAGCTTAGGTAGAGCTAATCAGCATAGGTTGGAGGAGTGAGTAGAGCCCAGTTTACACATCTAAGACACTACACTATTGAGGGCTGAGCGTGCACAGCGTGTATGCTCCCAGACAGTATGACTCGATGGCTCCTTGCCTTTACAATATAATTAACTCTGCAATTGACATAAAAAAGTTCACCAATGTGAATTTGACTATGATCAAACCGAAAACATGCTGATTTCTATTATCTAAAACCACAAACTATACACAGAAAGCGATAAAAAAATAAGTTTCCATAGTTTCAGTAGTTCATTATGAAACAAGTGAGCAAAGTTGGTCATCATAACATGCGAGGTTGGTTTACCAGCTCGAGCTGCAGGCGAGAGCAGTAAAAAATTAGATTTTTATATTTTTATTGTATAGAAATATTAATAACTATTTTTTTCCTAAAAAGTGAAAAATAAAAAAGTTATGAATTTTTTTGGGAATCAGTTCACACCTTCACCCTTGGCCGATTTTAAAAATATCCTTTTTCAGTAAATATTTTCGTTACCAGTTTATGAAAAAAAAAGTTGCCGTGACCGCCACACTGTCAAGCATACCTAGGGTACGTACGTACGTGTCAAAACACGGGTAAGTATTGACAAAATTCACTATGATTTGAAAAAAAAAACTTTAAAGTTTTTCGACTGCACATTTCAGTTACAATCTGTATAAATGTTTTATTTACCTCGCTTGAATGATGTAAAGATGCTTACCTCGGGTTTTAAGTAGCTATTTCACCATTGAATTATATTTGCCCTCGCTCTCTTCGCTCGCTCGGGCGTCCAAATATCTCGGGTTGACTTGATCCGTTAGCGTCCTTTGCGAGCTGCGCTCGCACGGGCGCCAAATTGGATCTTCGTCTGAAGTGGCTCTCCTACGCCCCTTGTGTAACAATCTACTATTAACATGTTTACGTTGCTTCACATGTATTTTTATCACTTTTTTTTATTTCAAAAATAGACATGCATCATGCGGTTTTTATTTGGTCATGCTGACGTAAAATGTAATGATGCATTTTTGCAAGGACTAACACCAAAAATGATTGTTTTACATTTATTTTGATAAATAATAATAATTGGAGGTTTTTTTTTACCCAAACGACGACGGTCAAAGCATGCTTTATTTCTTTTTAGATATCTCATCTAATCTCCCTATCCGGCTAGACTACTTGGCAACCAGTTTTTCAATTTCAATAGCTTTTACGTTCTTGGCAGCTGTTACAATAGACGAAAGATAAAACTCATCAAAATATCTATATATAAACACGTAGTATAGCTAAATGAGAGTTTTCAATGTAGAAGGGTTAGATAGGAATAGTATTTTCATAAAGCGACTGCCTGTAACATCAGTAATCCATTTAAATCGGCGGTTGGCTAGCCCTCTAACATGTAAATGCATGCATTCTAATAACTAATAAACGTGGATATTATCAATATGCCTTTGCCACTTCACATGGGAATATTCGTAATGCTATGCTTGTCATATATCATCAATATCATCAATATCATCATCATCATCACCAGTGATCGGATATTCTGATGCATATTTACCTAAAGTTCAGGTGTTGGCTAATATGGAATGCACTTTGTTTACGAAAACTCCCGACTTAAGTGACCAAATGATAATGATAGACAGTGGTTAAAATGGTAGATACAAATATAATTTAATAAAACTTTTTTTTCAAATTGTTTTTTTTTCAAACAACACACCCTATTGTTCCCTTAGTACCCTTACATACACATAATTGGATCAGGGATCAAACATTAACACTAAATGAATATGCATCCGATAAGTTACACAATATCGGGATACTTTATACCCGGTTTTTTTTAGATAAATTATATTATGAAGCCGCTTCCATACGTTTACAGCTAAAAACAAACTTTAGGTAAATATGCATCTGAATATCCGATCACTGATCATCACCTTCCACGTGACATATTGCCACTTTTAGTGTAATTTGGGAATAGAATTAAAGAGAAAACTAAAATAACTTCATATAAGCACCTAAGTATATAAAAATCTCAGTATCCGTAAAATTTAACAAAACGCTCGCTAGCTGTAAGTGCATATTGTGTACCCATAAACAATAAATCACCCTTTTACGTCTGCTAGTTTTATACACACCGTGAAGTGGCGCGCTTATATTTAAATAGTTTTATTGTTTGTTTGACCCAATTTCACCCTTCTCTCTATACTACACTATAAAGGTATATACAGGGACAGACAGACAGGGAAGAGAATTGTGGAGATCATCCGACAATCAATCTGGGACTTTAGCTGCCTCCCCTCACAAAACAAAATCTAAACAAAATGGTATGGAGCAATGCAGCAAAATCGCAAGAGCTATGGACATCATCATTATAGATGAACCATCTCACGAAGAAGTTTTGACTTTAGGTTGAAAAAACTTTATTCTCATAAGAATAAGGTTCTTTAAACCCCTTGATGAGATGGTTCATCTATCTATAACAATATTCATATCCAAATTACAATCGATCCATTATCTTCCAAGGTGGAGTGTGGTGGATGTGTCTTATTTTCTTAGGAATACATACTGTACGTATTTGTCCGAGCGGTCGTACAATTAATCTCATATTTAATTCGGTTGCTCAAAATGGTTTAGAATGGTTTCTAAGGCCGGGTTACACAAAGTAAGCTCGTGATCTGTCCATTCTGCTACACCCTGTAGAATGCCAAATGTCATGGCCAGAGAAAATACTAGAGTCAAGCTAACAGTGCTCGAAAGCTATTTGCTTTACCGAAAAAAGTGTCTGTCTAACAGCAGGTGGACTGACTAAAATAAACTAAACGGACCGGCAAACGCTTGAAAGCTTTCAACGAGTTATCCTGGCTTCGACATGCCGCTGCAAGTGTTACTGTCACGCGAGCCTTCCCGCCCGCCAAAAGCTTTGCACATCCGGCCAAGAACCAAACGTAACGGACAATTAGTGTCTTTAATTGAGGAAGATGATACACCTGTCTGTTTCTCTTCGAGTATACGACACGGGCAATTTCATTAACCGGGCAGTATAAATAATGGCCGGGTAGTATGAATTGAATAATGACTTGGTCAATATGATAAAATTATTTTGACCTGTCTGTATTGATAATGCCTGACGGCTTGGACCAAGTGATAAATTGTGATTAGGTTTGACTTTTGTAGGTAAATGAAGGATAAGTTACTCTGCTAAAGTGCAATCAGCGAAGCAGACGACGCGAGTGTAGCTTGGGTTAGAAAAACTGTGACCCTTATTGGTACATTACAATAAAACCACGGATAAACCTTTGGTAGTTGTTACTGTCTGACCAGAGTTGGTACAAAGGCCAAGGGGTACACGAAAAAACTTTGATTCATCTGTTTTATTACATTGCCCAAGACAGTATTCATTATTCATACTCACTGGAAAAAGTGATTAATAATGCTGTTTTAATCACATTTATTTATTTATTACAAGTTACATTACAATAATTAACCAAGTTAAAAACTTTAAAAACCCGACTTCATGACCTATCACTTAGTCCTCCCCGCTCGGTACACAAGTGTCGTCTATAGACCCGAAAAGGAGCCTACGAAATCTGTCTCCTGACAGTGAAGTCCATGCGTAATTACAAATATATTACGTATTACAAATATAAAAGAATATACGATCCTAACAGCCAGAATTTATCTCGTGACAATGACTATAAACACCAACAAGGCTGGATGTATAATGTCATCCAGGTAAAAACAAATAATTTTTATGTAGAAACCTAACTACTGGACCGATTCCTAATTTTCAAAAAATGAGACTAAACTATTAGGCTTTCCTTAAGAACAAAATAATATTTTTTGAAATCGGTTGATAAATAGTACCAGTTTCGATGTAACAAACATAAAGAAAGTTCTATGACAATACAACCGAAGTGATAATCCCTTTTTAAACAGAGGGCAAATATACATTCAATTAAAATCTATCATATCCCAATTGATGCGGACAGTATGGATAATGACCGGGCAGTATGAATAATGACCGATGACAAAAGGAGGAGGTTTACAATTCGTCGGGATATAATATTTTATGTATGTACACCGATTGCTCCAAGACGGATGGACCGATTTGGAAAATTATTTTTTGTTTGAAAGGGTTTACCTTGCAATCGGTCCCATTGGTCCAACCCTGGTCAGGATCTGATGATGGGATCCTGTAGAAATCGAGGGAACTCTTCAAATATTATAGGGAAAACTAAAGTGTTTTTTTATGTTTTTCATAATAACTCGTGCATTTACTCATGGTAAGCATAATATTGTGATGCGGAACTGATGATGAAAACCACACATGGCCACCAAAAATGCTCAATACTAAGTACAAATACAATCTACTAAACCGGTGGACCTAAAGCCATGAAACTTTGTACAGTGGTTCCTTATGTAGCGTAGGGTAGCACTGAGATGGGATTTGACGAAATGAGGGAATTTTGGGGGAGAATGGGGGGTTACAGTTTGTATTTAAACTCAAAAAGCACTTGACATTGGTTTCTAATCAAATAGGGTTTGTGGAAGTCGTTATTTTTTACATTTATGTTTCAATTATTTCTCGGAAACTATGGATGTTGCTTGAGCTCCATTTCAGGTTTATTCAAGTGTTCTCAGAAGAAAGTAATTTCCATTTCTCTCGATGTCCTAACTATGAAGATTTTATGTCGATAATTTGTTGTGGCGGAATCAGTTCTGAGAAGGGTCATAACTAAGTACTCATAAATAACATAGGAAGGACGGTTCTTTGTGTAGCAATACCTCTATATTTTACTCATTTAGATAATAACAGAAAAGACAAGTAGATGGTTAGTTATTATAATGTAATAATTCGCCAATTTAAAAAGTCCTTCCCGCTCGATATACAAATGTTGTCTATATACCCGAAGACGAGCTTACGAAATCTGTTTCATGACAGTGAATTCCGTACGTATTACATAATATAAACGAATATACGATCCGAACAGGCAGATTTTATCTCAAAACAATGGCTATAAACACTGAAAAGGCTGGAATGTTTAATGTCATCCAGGTAAAAACAAATTAAACTTCACAGTTTTTTCATGTAGAAACCTAACTACTGTACCGATCACTGATTTTCAAGAAATAGAACCCAACCATTGGGCTTTCCTTTCGAACAAAGAAATAATTTTTGAAATCGGTTCATGTTCGCTACCAGTTTCGATGTAACAAACATTTTAAAAAATGATAAAAAAACATACAACCGAATTGATTCTTTTTTGGACGGTGACATTCTGCCGATTCTACCAAACAAAACAAAATTCTTGAATAATGATAGTAGTCAGTGGCGGATTTACCCAATTACCGCCTAGGCTTTTTTTGCCGCCCCTGTTGAACTCGGTAAGACAGCCTAGTTCACATTTAGACTGGTCAAAATTTAAAAAAATCGGCTTCCTTTATCGTGTCAACAGCATTTTGTGAGCCATTTAGGCAACATGACTTTTTCGATGTAAAAAAAGCCTGTTGAATTCGGTTCTGAATGTTGCCAAGCCGAATTTTGGCTCCTCCCCCCCCCCCTTTCCCCCCCTTTTTTCCTGGAAATATGTCCGAACCGCAGGTTTAACTATTTTAAACAAAAAGTATTGCAGTAAGTAATAAAGTGTCAAGGACAAAAATTCTCTCTATGAAATTTACTCTAAGATGGTGTATAAACTTTTGTGGTAGAATTTATGTTTTGCGAGCAATATCTTCCTGAACTTCATAATTTTTTATAAGCGCAGCGTAGCGTACGACAATGCTTGATAGCTTACTTAGATTGCTTACGAGACTGGTAGAACTGGAAATCTTGAAATATGAACTCCACACCGACTTCTTGGGTTTTTTAACCTGGATGGATCCCTGAGGGGCGGGAACTAGTCTGACATCTTCAGGCTAATCACCAAAATAGTGAAATGTCCGCAAGTTCTTGAATCACATGTGGGTGCTCATGTCATTATTGATAGACAGGCGCTGGTCATGGCCATAGTTTCGGAGAACCAAAAGATGCCCATGGTTTCGGAGGCTTGGCCTCTGCAGTGTGCAAACGCTTTTTCGCGTATATGTCCACTTCCGATTCCCGAACGGACTTCTGGTTATCATAATTCAGCCTAAAACCTAAAACCTATGCCAGGACACCTCACACTCCCCTATCGACCAGAGTCTAGTTAGAATACGACATTTTTAAGTTGAGGCTCCGTTAGGCCGCCATCTTAAATTTTGACAAAATTAGGCTCGGCAACATTCAGAATCGAATTCAGCAGGCTTTTTTAATGAATACCCAGTCTAATTCACAATCATAATAATTACATTTACTATTCTGTTAATGTTTTAACTAGAGAACCGTTCGTGTCATTTTCAACCGACTTCAAAAAAGGAGGGGGTTCTCAATTCGACCCGTATGTTTTTTTTTTTTTCTATGTTTGTTACGCGATAACTCCGCCAATTATGAACCGATTTGAACAAATCTTTTTTCGGCGTATAGGTAATACCTCAAGGGTGGTCCCATTGACACCAGGTCAGGAGCTGATGATGGGATCCTGGAGAAATTGAGGGAACTCTTCAAATATTATAGGCTGACCTATAGTGATTTTTGTGTTTTTCATAATAACTCGTGCAAATGCACATGGTAAGCATAATATTGTGATGCGGAACTGCTGATGAAGACCACATATGGCCACCAGATCTGCTCAATACTAGGTACAAATACAATGCGTGGCTGATGGGTAGGCAACGCATAGCCTAATCCGGTCCGGTCCGGTCCTCACCTGATGACAGTTGTATGTATTGTATACAGAGGTTCCTTAGTAGCGTGGGGTAGCACTGAGATGGGATTTGACAAAATTAATTCCCTAAGGGTGGGGGGATAAGGGGTTACAGTTTGTATTAAACTCAATCTAATCAAATAGGGTTTGTGGAAGTCGGTTTTTTCTAAAGTTTACTTTTTGTTTCAATTATCTAGATTATTTTTACGGCCCACGCCGGTTTTGGCAAACCTGTCTACAATCTTACCTGTATTAATCGGGATTCCCCCGGTTTTTAGGGTTTCGATCAGGTCAAGTAGTACGACGCTGATAGAAATCCTGAGGTTTAGTAAATAAACCTACGAATTTCTCTAACCTGAGGGTTTCATCCAGCTCAAACGAAAAAACTGTTTGAGTTAGCTAATCTATATCTAAAAGAATGAAATTCTTGGGCCCTTGCATAAACAAGAACTCATAGGGCGGCGTCAGCCATTCCAGAAATTTCCCATGGCTAGTAAGTCAAGTAACGAGAACTTTTGAGGAACAACAGAACGGCATCAGTCGCCCCGGAAATGTTCTTATTGCTAGCAAGTCGACTGACGAAAAATAGGACATAGAGTCATAAGTCGAATCAAATGATCCCAAAGTTGAAAGTTTAAAAATATGAATCCTAGGATTTCGTGAACCAGACTAGCATCACTTGGAAGTTTGGGAGATATAAATAGTACTTGTCACGCCAAACCTTTGAGCCCAAACTTGATGGGTTTACAGGTAGCATCTTCCATCTTCGACCTTCCAACTTCAGACCATATCAATAGTCTGAATTACACCACCATACAAGTTTCGTAATGATAGTCCTAGCGGTACACAAAATTTAGCTGCAAATGGTGTTAAAGCTATGAAAATTGGCACGATTGATCTTTAGGCCAAATTAATTAATTTGACCCGTAGCACGAAAAAAAAGGAGGCGATTTATGACGTCATCTGTTTTTTGTATGGAATTTAAAAAAAAAACTGAAACCTATCGTGTGTGGTGTCAAATGAAAGGACTTTTTGAGCCGGTTCTAAAAATATATCACATCAGTACATTTCAGTAACTTGTTTTAAATTAATGTCAAAATTATTTTCAAAACATACCAAGTTTGGGCTCCTTCAGACCCGGTACTGTTGAATATATTTTTTTAAATATACCTCAAATGATACGTATTATCCTCTTATCTAACCTAAAAAAGCATATATGAAAATATTTACATTTACTATTTTTTTTTAATTTTTCAGTTTTACAAAGTGAGACTTCCATATATTACTAGACTTATGCATGTTGTACATCAATATGCTGCTTTAAGGTTCCGTACCCGAAGGGTGCCAAACGGGACCCTATTACTGAGACTTATCTGTCCGTCCGTCCGTCTGTCTGTCTGTCTGTCTGTCACCAGGCTGTATCTCATGAACCGTGGTAGCTAGACATTTGAAATTTTCCTGAATCTACTATTATTTTAGATGTTCTCGTAGATAGAGGCAAGTTATTGTCTGTTGTTACTTGACAATATCGTTCTTTGGACACGCTAGGTATATTAGAGGATCATGTGACTTTTTCAGGAACCAAAAGAAGAAAATTTTAAGAAACAATCATGCGAGTCTATAGTATAGATTAATAGATTAAATACCTATGAATAAACATACTTATAGCTATTGTTTCAACAGAATCCTATTGATCTCGGAAGAGTCTTGATTGCGTATGTATCCAAGAATTCGTAACAAAGCTTCAGATGAGCCTTATTTCAGTAGCAATCGTGCGTCGATTTTCCTTCGTCGAGGCTAAGCGGCCCTTTGTTAAGATTTTTTGCCACGAGTAGCCACTCAGCTTTTACAGAACCGAGTGGCAGTACCAGGTGGAACGAAACTTGGTCAATCGGGGCGGGCGTTCGTCGCGACTCACATAAAACGGGATAATAATATGTAAAGAGCCATTGATCGCGTTCCATCCCATACCCGTAGAGCAGCGTCGCTCGCCGCCTGTCGGCCGCACTCGGGCTTGACAAATTATTTCAGTGGCCCGGATCCATCACCCGCACAACAGCAGCCTCCGCCGCCGCCTCCGTCTCCGCCTCGAACATTACGACGCAAACCGCTATTCATCTAATGTTAGGTTAAGAAACGTGACTTGCCGAAGTGGATCGATACACGCATATAATCGGCGAGTCGAAGTGAAGCAGGTCACGCGGTGTGCCGTGAGCGGGCTGCCATGCCTGCCCGCGCGCCCTGTGCTCGAGGCTCGCTCGCCGCCGCGGCCAGAGTGTGCCACTTGAGCGACTTCGAACCTTCCCGCTCACAGCTCACCGCTCACCACCACTCATGGCGACGATCACTCGCATCAAGACGCATCACAATAACATCATCATAACT
>OY735262.1:6908369-6940501 GCA_963457715.1 Argyresthia albistria
CGGTCTCCTGACAGCAAAGTCCACACGTCTTACAGAATAGAAACGAATATAATAATATGATCCTAACAGACAGAATTGATATCGTAACAATATATTAGAAAGTCCTGGACGTGGATGTTATAGTTATAATGTCATCCAGGTAAAAGCAAATTAAACTTCACAGTTTGATTCATGTAGAAACCTAACATGGCCGATTTCTGATTAAAAAAAATGGGACTAAACTATAGGGAAGCCCTTTCAAACAAAAAAATATATAATGGAATCGGTTCATAAATAATACCAGTTTTGAGTTAACACACATAAAAAATAACCCACACCACCCACACGGCCGCCATTCTTTCCACTCCACAAAACAATACCGTCGCATACAAACATGGGTTCCGTATGAGGGTAATAAGTCTTTGGAACGCGCTTCCCTGCGCCATGCGCCATCAGGGACAGTCCATCTCTCTTCATTTTCAGAAATCGTGTAAGGAGTTTATTTTTTACTTTAGCACATAGGCCTACCCTTTTTGACACATGATTGTTAGTCTTTTAGGGCGTCCAAACGAGTTTCCAAAATTTTATGGGTGTAGGTTTGTATGTATAGTACTTATATGTAAGTATGAATGTATGTATCTATGTATGTATCTATGTATATCCCCGGGATAGTTATTCTCGTATAACTTTTTGTTGGTGAAATCCAGCCTTAGTTAGATACTGTACCATTTTCAATCTTGGTCTCGTCGGTCGTCAGCTATCATTACCGAACCTAACTCTAAATATTTACTTGCATAATGCATTATTGAGGCAGAACAAAACAATAGGCCACCAACGAAGACCACATAGGTCACAGTATTTGTAGCTATTCGCCATTCATAGTTCATTATGATGATTATAATGATAATGCATCTATTCTATATGCATAAGTCATACATTTATTGTTAAACGTTTTTCTTGTGTTTAGACAAGGATATTGTCAAGGACATTATTTTATGAAACGTTAGACTTAAAGGAGACACTTTCTTTATCCACAAAATAGTATACTTAGGTATATGTACAACTTTTTTCTATCGCGTAAGGATATAAAAGTCAACAAACTATATGAAAATAGAAACTAAGTACTAGGCCAGTCAAACATTACATAAAAAGTCAATTGCAAGAAAACGGCTAGTTCTGATTTTTTCAAATCTAAACTAAACTTCCTATTATTTAGATATTCCGTATCTACCTATTCAGAGTTATGTTATTTATTATGACTGTTCGACGTAAAAATCAAGTTACGTGACGTATTTACTACGTCCGTCTTCCGTCTTCCTCCCTCTCATGCGTTCTCACTCGCCCACCAGGGTGATGTAACATGGCCCCAACTTTACCGTCAGCAAACAGCCTTTATGCCCATGTGTTAAGAATTACTTAGGCCAGTCAGTTTCCTCTCACAAAGGTCTGTTGATCCGACCAACGACCATGACTCGATTGCATTCACTCAGCAAGTAAAGTTAGTTCGCACGTATCGTGTACTTTACCTCAGCATCATTTACATTTTGTTGTTTTGTACTACAATCAAATGCTTTGTTTTTACTGAGCGAACAAGTGGTTTTGCTTATCTTCTAGTGGTTTCCAGTTTTTGGGTCATCATTGGTGAACAGTGATTTTCTGGAATTTGCGAAGAAATTGAGAAATCAAGTCCGAAGGTTAGCTTTCAAGATAATGGATGCCACAAGTGAGTTAACTTTTGTTGGCCTCTGTTTTAAAATATATCATAGTATGAAAATCTTACATTTCCGGAATATCTACTCTTTTCGGTTATTATGTAGGAATAGAACAAAGAAATATTTTTTAATTTTCTTAGCATTTTTTGTAAATTATAATTTGATAAGATTATTGCTGAGAAGAAAACACTACAGCCCTAAAAAACATTGAGGTTCCTTTAATATCTTAGATCCGGTCCAATTTAACATTTTTCTCAAAGAACTGTTTACGTTTCTAATCTATAAATAGACACAAATTAACTCTTAATACTTACTGCCTAAGTATTTGCTCTATGCTAAAACCTACCTATCTACCTAGTAGGTATATACCTAAACCATTAAATAAAATTCTCATAATCTCGTACGAGATATTTTTCTTTTGTTATGGTCTGTTTGTCAATCTCCTCCAATCAACCAAATCAACCCTCACTGAAGTCACTGAAGTCACTGAGCCAGCGTGTGGAGTGTGGCTCAGTCTCTCGTATCCAATTGCCCTTCGGAGAGGACATCAATGGGCTACATATTATTTATAATTATGGTCTGTTGGCCGTTACAAATTGGGTATTGCCAAATGTTTGGTATTTTTCACAATATCATTTGATAATCACTCGAGCCTGCGCCTGCGCATCATTATCACTGCCGCAAGCCTCCGTCACGCTCTACTTACACTGATTACCCGCCTCGGGGCCAGCACGAACATTACCAGTTTGCTTTTGTCCATTACTTTTAGTACAGTACTATCTGCCAAAATTATGCTAAACCATTCCAAACAAAGAGATGGCGCGATCTTTTGCTGTGGTAGAAACAAAATTACGTTGGAAATGGAATGCATTGAAGTTAATTGTCTGGTTATGAATCATTAAGTTTACGGATGCAGTCATAGGGCTACTCACATAATAAGTAAGTACCTTAAAACTAGAAGTTAAGTGATTCGATGTCGCACATGAATCCACACAGTAAGTAAAGGCCCATTTACACGACGCAAGTTTCTTGCCTGTTGCTTACAATTAAATTGAAACAATAAATGACTTGTATGGTCTAAACAACACGTAACATTCTTGATTTGTTATACAAGTTTTGCTTCAAAACTTATCTTGGTGTAAACAGCAAATGCTATAAAGTTCTTAAGCAATTCTTGTATTCAACTTATTCGAAAAATTCGCCAACGCAAATACGTGCAATACTTGAAGCAACCCACTAGAAAATGGTACACACACATACAAGTCAGTGTTTAGACAAGTCAAAACTTGTAAGCAATAATCGCCTAAACATAATTGTATTGGTGTAAACAAAAGACATTTGCAATAATTTCTTGTCAAGACTTTCATACAATAATTGCATTCCATTTTTTTACTTATACCCGCGTGTAAACAGTTGCTTACAATTCTTGAAGATCAATTATTGCGCGTAATGTATTGCATTCAATTGTTGCCCTTGTATGTACAAGAAAATGGCATCATGTAAATGGGCCTTAATAGTTGAAACGCTGGTGCAACCACGGCAAACTGCCTGCAAGCGATATTCAAAGTTATTTAGAGAATAGTGTTGACTCGCGTTCCAAATAGTGGGCATGACTTTCGACACTTTAGGACGCAACGACGTAAACACGTTTTAAGAACGCAAATCTCACACACAACACTAACATAACATAACATCTAAAGATTTAGGTAGACATAATATAGAAACCAAAACGTATAAGCCGTTTCCCACAATGCATGCCACTGTAACCCGTGATGTCGCTATAAGCAGGGCTTTGTAGAACGCATTCTGAGTACCTACTGTCTTTCTCAATCTTGAAACTATGACGCACGATACCGACCCAATGTCCGAGGATCCGAGCAAAGTCTTGGACTAGAAAGGACATTTAGATAAACCCGGTACAAAAAACAACACAGTAGGTATTTATATGCTTGTGTTGTGTTCATTCTATTATTAACTAAAACCACGCCAAAACACACGTTGACAACTTTTTCTTTAATATGGCAGGCTCTAAGGATATTGCATCTATCAAAGGATTCCAGTAAAAAACATAAAATAAAAACGCCAATGAATTTCTTGTAACTGTACCATTATAACTGTGCAATTAAGAATATGAATATAAATAAATGCCTATTAATTCAACAACATAACATTACATAGCGTGATGCCTTTTCCCGCACGTGGTGGCAGAGGCCAAGAAATTCAAATATGACTCTACACGATTCCAGTGGAGAACAAGATGGGCCTGCCCCCGCCCTACGAGCCGAACATGCCCGCCCCAGCGCCCCCGCCCTCGTACTTCGGCAACAACCCGCCCCCGCCGCCCGGGTTCTACGCCGGGAACAATCCGCCCAACGCGCCGCCTACCGCCCCGCCCAGGAACGCTAGGACTCAAGTTATTACGACTAGGCAGCCTGTTGCTACATCAGGTATGTGTATTACCAGTATGTGTAGTGTATTATGTATTTACTTATGTTATGTTGTTCCTCTCTTTACTACTAGGGGTTTCCAATCAGACTCAAATATCCTTCTCCATTCTTCGGTAACAGGTTTCGATGTCAACTAATTATACTTACTAAAAACTGTATCTTGATAATGTTTGTAGGTACAGTCTTTGTTATTATGCGCTTTTGAACTTTATCCATGATTAGTAGGATTACTAGTAGTGTTATTACAATACTATTAGTAATGTTACTAAATGTAGATAAAGTATAGCGGTAAACGTTACACCACTTTCTTATGTAATTACTTATATAAATTAAATTGTGTAAGTACTTGAGCCACTGTTGTGCGTCCGCTTTGGCCCTGGCAGAATACCAGCGTCACAGATTCGTCTGTGACATTGCTGAGTCAGGGCCATTTCACTGCCGTGGTACAGTCACTTAACCACACAGCTGTAGGTACCTACTGTTAATTGCATAGTGCGTGCTATTATGTGCCGTCTATTTAAATTGATTTTTTTGTTATTAATTTATGTGTGTGTACCATGTCCTTTGAATAAATGATTTATCTATCTATCTATCTATCTATCTATCTATCACTTGCACTTGACTCTTTTAAGGAGGTGACGTTTTTATTTGTGATCATATCCGACGGAGGATGAATTGATTTTAATAAATCATGACAACCATCACAGGGAAGTCTAATACCATTTACAGAAAACCACAATAAACTCCATCAACCTTTGAGCGCTAAATGCCACAGACGCATCAAACACCATAACATCCCTTTTACGTCGCTGGAGGTTAAAAAATACTTCACCTCGACAAAATTAAGTTGTTAGACCGCCATTAATTTATCAAAATGTTTTTAATAGCATCAACGAAGGTCGGTCCAGGTCCCACCGGGGCCACCTGCCAGTCTTGCGGCAAGCAGATTGTCACCAGAGTCGAGTACGTGCCAAACAATAGAACCCACATCGTGTCAGCAGCACTATGCATCTTAGCTGGGTAAGCATAATTATTAATTACACCGTAAGCCTTTGTATTACAACACTTCCGTGACACTTCACGGAATCGCTTCTTATCATCGCTATAAGTGGCCGTTTCGTAACCTTAATGTCACAACCTGTATAAATTAATTTATTAATTTGTGTATGAATTGTGTTTAATTTAATTGTTATTTTAATTTTAATTTTTGTATGGGTCTATAACCTGAAATAAACAAATTGAATTGAATTGAATTGAATAAAGGACTTATCTTTGTCTGCCCGAAATAAATATGGAAGATTATTTGGTGATCATAAGTCAGTTACAATTAAAACGTTATCTACTTTATATGGTCTTGTTCTTAGTTAGTTTGAGATAAGGCAAAGATAAGATAACCTATTCAGTGTTATGTTGACTGCTATGGATCTTCAGAAATACTTATTTGTGCTGTAAGACTCTAATTTCATGAAATTATGAGGGAACAAGTTAGACAGATAGCTCTAATACTCTAAGATAGAGTCCTATCAGGCTATGCTCTTCACGGGAGCTATGGAGATTGTTGGTTTCCTCACGATGTTTTCCATTACCGTTAGTTAGACTGTACACTCCGCGCATGGTACGTAGTCAGCACCGAATTCACACCGGCGCGGCGCGGCGGCATCTTCCGCATCAAAAGAGCGAGTGATGGTACCGCTAGATACAACGGCACTTTGAAATGTTCATAGCACCATTATGTCATCCTTCCAGATGTTGCTGCGGCTGCCTAGTCCCCTACTGCATGCGTTCATGTAAGACTGCGAACCACTACTGCCCCTCATGCAAGGCCTTCGTCGGTACCCACCACCCCTCGTGATAAACTCGGCCACTCTTGTCACAGTCTATGGAATTCCGGCGGCAAACACACGCAATCGCCCCGACGACGAATTAAACTTTTGTCTGTCCGCATTTTTTAACTGATTTCAAAACATATTTCGTACTGTACGGGCGGTAGTCAGATAGATTTTGGGTTGTTGTGAGTGACGCCTCTGGAAATTCTAGAATCGGTTTAGGCATAGAAAAATATATATTTTTTATAACTCGTTATGGGATTGAATGGGATGGGATCCGATGATATGGAACCGTTACTCTATAACTTAATTATACGAACTTTTGCAAGCCGATTGATGATAGTTCCTATTTCAAACTGTATTGGTGTCACGAATGAACGTCAAAAGGTTCATTTCATAAATATGAATTTGAACACTGTTTCGATCTATCAAATATTCGAGTATTTTTTGGATTTTGGTTATTATAATTTTTTCGATATAATAGACTGAAATAAAGCTTGATTCAGAAATCAAGCGCAGTTCAAGCAGTCCTTTTAGGCTAGGGAGAAAATAAATACTTATATGGAAATCGAGTATTTTATACGTAACACTGTAGGTTCAACTTGCTCAGTGTTGTAAGCTATTTGATAAGAAAAATGATAATGATAAATAAACGATCATGCCGGCATATGCATGTAGTTAGTCCGTATTTTTTACGAGATATAATCTTGCGTAAACGTAAGTTAAGCAATTTTACATTTTGATAATCTTACCAATTGACAAATGCTTTGCTAAAGCAAACCTTGCATATTTGTTACTTTACCTTGCAAACAGCTGTCCACTATGTGCCTACTTACGATATTTGTGCGCTCTAGTATTCTTGTTTAAAATTGTGATCACTTTTTAACACTAGTTTCAAGAGAACACTGAATTTTCAGTTTTCTAGATACATAAAAGTTAATACTTATTTTTGTCAAACTTATTATACTAGTAGATATGAATAATATAGAGGAGAAGGTGGTATCGTGGCCCCCCCCTTTTGTTTTAAATCTATAAATATTTTTAAAACCCTTTGGAACCATTTATGTGCTATCAAGGACTTCTAAATTTAATCAGTTTTGATAAAAAAAACATCACGAATTAAAGTCTTTCAGTTTTAGAGAAAACCCATGTATTCTAAAATTATGTAGAAACGGTGGACCTCAGTTACCTGGGGGTAATATGGCACCCAGGGGTCCATATTAAAAGTATGAAATCAGTATTAGACTACCACTACAAAGAATGTTCTATAACGGTTAATTTAGCGACCGAAATCACAAATGTAGTATTCCCCTTCAGGACCAGCACAATCTTGACGAGCCCAGATCCCACATGCACATGCCTGGCATTGAATCCACGTTTCTCCCCGTTTGTCTCCACCTTCTCCTCTAATGTATTGTGTGTATAAACAATTATGATTATGTTTAAAGAGCTAATCTATATATATAAAAATGAATTGCTGTTCGTTAGTCTCACTAAAACTCGAGAACGGCTGAACGGATTTATCTTATCTTAGTCTTGAAATGTTCGTGGAGGTCTAGGGAAGGTTTAAAAGGCGAGAAAAAATCGAATAATTTCCGGGAAAACCCTAAAAACAGCCCTTTTCTATTTCCCATACAAACGTTTTCTAGAGTCAATTTGAACTTTATTGCTATTCAATAAAGTTCATATTAAATTGAGGCAGCACGAAGTCTGCCGGGTCAGCTAGTTTTATAATAAAATTGTGTAACAGATGCAAATACAAAAACTCAATAATAAGTTCTGTGATAGTAATATGTATACACTTCATATCGTGATAATTGTGAGTCACAATTTACTCGACTTCTTACTATTGTAATTGTTTATCAAATACCTTATGTTATTAAAAATAACGACACTGATAAAATAAATGTCAATTAATAACACTTTTTAATTATGTAGATATTTTAGAAATAAATTATAACACGGATCTTGCGGCAAGCAATAATAATTAGTCTGGCATATCCACCTGTCTCATCCCTATTTGGTTTGCTAGAAGAGATCTGTTATTAGAGATAAGCTCGCCTTTGTACACGTTTTCTATGTTTTTTACTGTCCTATGTAACTGTTTGTGTGCAATAAAGAAATTATGAATTATGAATTAGTGAAATGGTGATTTAATTAAGAAAATATTTTAATTTTACTTTTGAATTATACACATTATATTACAATAGTATTTTATATGTAAGTATTTATGTTTCTATTACCTATTTGTTAATATGGTCTAAATCTGGAAAAAACTAAATAAAGTTGATCATTCCATAATAGCTCTACAATCTACAATAATTTACATCCATCTGGCGATTTGACGACCTCTGTGGCGCAGCGGTTTCGCATCTGCCTACCATGCGAGAGGTCCTGGGTTCGAATCCCGGCTGGGGACAAAAAAGAACCCCCAGATCTTGGATGTTTGCATGTTTGTGATGTCGCTGTTTCTGGTTCCCACGACACAGGGTATCCTAGTGTGGGGCCACAAGCAATGTAAATGTTTTTATTTATGTTTATTTATACTAATAGTTCATATCAGAATCACGATACGGTATTATTGCCCATGTAAGAATAAATCTAAGAATGCATGTTCTATCGAGGTAGAAACTTACCCTAAACGAAAATCGTCTATATCAAGCCATAAAAATGCAAAAGTCGTGTTTCTAAAACACTATTCGCCATTTTGATTACGACTTGACGTCGCTCCGATAGTAAACATCGATGTAAATTAGTACTTGGTCTTTGCAGTCGTCATGTGTTTACTAACGGAGTGACGTCACGAGCGAAACATCATGGCGGCTAGCGTTTCCGTGCGACAATGCACTATCGTAAATTAATTAATGATTTTAAGGCATTTAACGGTTTCAATTTTTTTAATAAAATTTATACTTACCCATTTAACACGGCCTCAGATTTTTTCAAAAAAGTTTCCACAAAAGCAATAATACCCTATAGCACAGATACTATAACTCAACCATCAAAATTAAAACCGATAGGTATGTACCGCAAGGAATAATATATGTGATTCGATTTCTCTCCTAACATGTCGCTGCAAAAGAGCAGCGGGCAGACCACCGGCTCGATGGCCAGATGACATTGTCAAGTTGGCTGGTAGACAGTGGACCAGATTGACGGGGGGGGACAGATGCGAGTGGCGTGCTTTGGGAGAGGCTTAATGCCCAACTTTGGGATGATACGGGCTGATATGATGATGATGATGTCGCTGCTGCAATGTTGTACAATGTACAGTGCCCCAATACTCATACTCATACTCATACTCATATATTTATTGCGTCATTGTACACGTGCCCGCGACATATTTACTGTGGTATATACAGTGTCGCGGGGCAAGTTACGGGACACACGGAGCAAGTTCGGGACACTGCGCATCGTTGCAGCGACATGTTGGGCTTTTGTCCCCTACCTATAGTGTATCTATCTAACCTCTATACCACCATCTCGTCCCAGGCAACATGACTGGACGAAGTTATCCCCCAAGTTATTCCATATCTAGCTCTACACCAGCCATCACTCCAATGTTTAGATAATGGTCGTCCGAGTATAAAGTCCTAAAAAGCGATGGCAGCTAGGACAGTAGTGCTCGACGTTTTTCCATCGTTTCACCATGTAGGGCAGTATGCAGCAACATAACCACCTGAAACAAATTCAAGAAACACAGCCTTTATCCAGTCCTAACAAAAACAAGATAGATTAGCAACATTCAAGGAATTCCCCAACTCTCCATTCCCAGACTCGACGCCATGGTGCAATATAGTGGCATATTTAGGTTTTATTTATTCTACCATGGGAAATACATTGACGTCACAAATGTGAAGAAACCTGCATATTTTCAAAGATGCGGCGATTGGCTGAATAATTGTGAGCGTCTGGAAATCCGTGTCGGAAAAGGCGTATAGTGTAGTTTTGAAAAGTTTTTCATGTTTGCACGACGATGTGTGGTTGTTCGTATTGTCGACCCAAGTTGCAAGTTGTACCTATTGTGAAGAAAAAGTTTTTCTGTAGGTAACCGTCCTTAATGTTAATGTGTGAACTTTTAAAGGTGATCGCTCAGTGTGCCGTACGCGCCGTACGCGCCGCATTTTAGGATTCGTTGTATGAAATCATATGAAACCTCGCACGTCTCACCCGCACTGTACGCACCGCATTTCTTAAAATGTGCGAGGCTATCAGTAAATGCCACTTACCAAAGAAACAATGCAAAGACCGCAGCAACCACATGCGTGATTGTAGTATTCCGGTACTCAGCTTTCGTCATCACCTCCTCCTGGCAGTATGGACAGCGCATACCAATAGGCTCCGAGCCGACTTTTAGGAGATCCATCTCAATTGTCACCACGTTTGAATTTGAACTGCTTTGAGTGATCGGCTGATAGATGTTGGACGCCACTGGAAGATAAACAGAAGGCATTTGAAAAGATTGCGAAAAGTTATGCAATCTTAGTTTTTGACGGCCTCTGTGGCGCAGCGGTTGCACGTCTGCCTACCATGCGAGAGGTCCCGGGTTCGAATCCCGGCTGGGGAAAAAAACCCCATGTCTTCGATGTTTACCTACATGTTTGTGATGTCGCTGTTTCTGGTTCCCACGACACAGGGTATACTAGTGTGGGGCCAGAAGCAATGTATGTGCCTGTATGTATGTGTAATGTGTAATGTGAGTTATAAGTACCGTCTTAACTAACACCCGCTTGCTTTTTAGTTTCCACCCGATTTACCCTCGACTCAACCTAACTCAAGAGGTTGTTTTCAAAAATTGCGTTCAATTTGAATTCTTTGAAGACGCCTTGACTTAGGACCTAGTCAAGTATATCGGGCAAGCGACTAAGCATACGGGTCTAGCAACTTATAATGCTGCTGAGTCTGTCGCTCGTGTCACGACGAACTAAGTAAATAGATACTACTCCTGAAAGGCCTTTCCCGTAGTGTTGCCGAAAAATCGATAGTTTTGCAATCGATTGTTGAACGCTAAATTCATCTACACTATCGATGGGACAATCGATAGTTTCGATAGTATCGATAGTATCGATAGTATCGATGTCTCTGTCAGTGTAATACTATCGGTAAACAACAATACTCGATAGTATCGATAGTTTCAATTGCTGCCGACCAAGAAGCTATTCACTGGCGATAGTATCGATAGTCTATTCAATATTGAAGAGCAACACTATCGATAGTATCGATACTATCGAAAGTTCATTGTTTGGCAGCGATCGAAACTATCGATACTATCGATAGTATTGCTGTTCACCGATAGTATTGCAGTAGAAGAGACATCGATACTATCGATAATATCGATGGTATAGATAGTATCGATGGTATCGATAGTATCGATAGTATCGATAGTATCGATGGTATCGATAGTATCGATAGTATCGATAGTATTGATAGACTATCGATAGACTATCGATATCATCGTGTTTTCTTCAACTATCGAGCGGCAACACTAGGTACTTTCCCGATGCCCAATTGCCCACGTGACGAAAGCGAAGGAGAACGGGAAGCACTACCAGTGACAAGACAATCTGCTAGATCATCACCAGGACAGAAGTAATAGTAAGAGGTGTGTTATTAGCTAAGTAGAGATATTAAGTTATATTCACTTATATGCTACCCTCTACCCTATGCTGTTTATGGAAGTCCTGTATTAAGTTTCATGATTGCAGGTCCAGCGGTAGATGCTGTGCGATGTCTGTCAGTTAATATCACAAGAATTATGTATCGTGGGAGGTACTTACTTACTATTAAAATAAAAAAGATTCCAAAAAGTCCACAACACAGCACGACAATATCACCGATTTTACCTGAACCTGTAAGTTAATTCTATAGCATACGCGGTCAGCAACACAACTTTCACGACAATGCGGCATTCAGTTAGCAATAATTTAATTTTCCACCCTTTGGTTTCAGCAATGAAAAAATATTTATTTTCACCTGTACAAATTGTACTTATCAACAATTTTTTATTTATTATTCACGAGTTCGGTAACTGTCTTGTTTCGGCTCAATCGCCAATAGACTAAAATAAAACACTTGAAGTGCTTTTATCTAATGGGTATCGATAAAAGTATTGATAAAACTGAGTGTTGATGGATCAAGTAGGTCATACCAGTTCAATAACAAACATTGAAATGCCTAGAAGATAAGATTACAAACTATCGATGTTTACATACCACCACTTAGTTATAGCCTAGACACAATAACTAGCGATAGGTATCACCTGTACAACTATAGGCCGGCAAGCTCATCTAAATGATTCCCACTATGGCCCCTATACTACCTTCACAGTATGATGTGATGAACTGATGACGAAGGGCTTCGGAGGATGCTTCTGTCTGGAGTATGCTAGCAGGATGTATTTTTAAGTTCATTACGCCTCTGAATTTCAGTGCCAGAAATAGTGGGCCATTAGTTTTATGTCTAAGATTCAAAATAAATCAGGAATATACGTATCGCTGGTTTGCTGGAAGAAATCTCTTATTAGAGATAAGCTCGCCTTTGAACATATTTTTCTATGTTAAGCTATTTTACTGTCATGTGAGTACAATAAAGAAATTACAAAATTACGAATCGCGCCACCTAAAATTCCTTCACTGTAGGAACTGCCCTTAGAGAACTTACGCGACGCGACGCGACGACGCCGCCGCAGCGTAGTAACCTCGGTGCACGTCAGAGAGCAAAAATTATATTATTTTTTACCTACTCTTTGCGAATCCATATGGTTAAAAATCGGTCTCTGGGGAAGCTGGCAGGAAGAAAGGATTAACTAATCTAGCAAATTCATATTCTGCTTCAAAGAACTAAATTAAATTACCCAGGCGAGGTGGGAAAAAAAAACCAAACGAGACTAATACGCCGCCGGCTTTCCACTGCAATGGCGAACTGCATACAAGTGCTTCTTTCGTACTCAGAAAGAGTTGTGAATTTCAGCGTTTTTATGGGATATGTGTGCAAACATGTGCTTGCATACCTAATTTCAGATTTTTACGACTTCGGTAAGTACCCTAGAGGATTTGATGACTTGCGAATCGGTCATTTATTAAGCATAAATTTTTCAAAATTAGTATGTTTAAAATATTATAAAAATTTATTTAAAATCCTCACACCATGCGCTTTTATTAAATATTGTCACAAGGCATATTAAGATTTTTTAATTTTATTTTTCTCATTTGGAGCCCCAAAAGTGGCCCCCATATCCATGTTTAAATGTAAATACATTGCACCTCTATCTTTAGGTTACAGATATTGATATATTGTGTACCAATTTTCAACTTCATCGGTCCAATATGTTCTGAGTTAATTGCCTGTGACAGACGAACGGACGAACGGACGGACGGACAGACGCACGAGTGATCCTGTAATATGGGTTTCTCCTTCTGAGATACGAAAACCTAAAAATAAGCTATTTCAGAGAATTAAGTACATTAAAATTTATAAATCGTTTGTGACAACAATTCCCCACACATTACAAAATAATAGAAAGATCATATTTACTAGGTACTAGGTACCTACCTACTGCGGTATTTATAAATAATAGAAAGATCATATTTACTAGGTACTACCTACCTACTGCGGTATTTATAAATAATAGAAAGATCATATTTACTAGGTACTACCTACCTACTGCGGTATTTATAAATAATAGAAAGATCATATTTACTAGGTACTACCTACCTACTGCGGTATTTATAAATAATAGAAAGATCATATTTACTAGGTACTACCTACCTACTGCGGTATTTATAAATAATAGAAAGATCATATTTACTAGGTACTACCTACCTACTGCGTTATTTATAAATAATAGAAAGATCATATTTACTAGGTACTACCTACCTACTGCGGTATTTATAAATAATAGAAAGATCATATTTACTAGGTACTACCTACCTACTGCGGTATTTATAAATAATAGAAAGATCATATTTACTAGGTACTACCTACCTACTGCGGTATTTATAAATAATAGAAAGATCATATTTACTAGGTACTACCTACCTACTGCGGTATTTATAAATAATAGAAAGATCATATTTACTAGGTACTACCTACCTACTGCGGTATTTATAAATAATAGAAAGATCATATTTACTAGGTACTACCTACCTACTGCGGTATTTATAAATAATAGAAAGATCATATTTACTAGGTACTACCTACCTACTGCGGTATTTATAAATAATAAAAAGATCATATTTACTAGGTACTACCTACCTACTGCGGTATTTATAAATAATAGAAAGATCATATTTACTAGGTACTACCTACCTACTGCGGTATTTATAAATAATAGAAAGATCATATTTACTAGGTACTACCAGGGCTTGTTTACCGGTTTATTTAAAGAGCGTAATCAGCTCAGGTACATGAGGAGCGTTTCATAAAGGTTTGGCTCTACCTTAACCCCAAAAATAAAGGTTTTACTCAAAGAGCAAAATTATAAAGGTTTTGTTCAATAAATCGGTTTTTAACCTGTAAAACGGGTTTTTTCGAACTCTTTTTGATGTTTGCCGCCAGTGGCCGCCCACCACCAATGTTGCGATTGGAAATTACACAATTTTAAAAGCTTTTATTAAACTTGCACTGTATGTATGTTTGTGGGTATCACGGTTCGCGTCAAAAATGTCGGCTTGAATTTGACCCACTTCCCGTTATCCGATTGAGCTGAAATTTCGCATACGTGTATAAGTCGGATGACAATGCAATATATTTCTGACTTAAAGCTGATCTGATGATGGAGACGGAAGACGGTCATGGGAACTCTGTCATAAAACATCGCAAGCCCGTCGAATTTGGGCTCGTTCGATTCGTCTTGACGAATACTTTGGTCCTAGAATATTTTTTTATGACATGGAGCTGATCTGATGCTGGAGACGGAAGACGGTCATGGGAACTCTGTCATAAAACATCGCAAGCCCGTCGAATTTGGGCTCGTTCGATTCGTCTTGACGAATACTTTGGTCCTAGAATATTTTTTTATGACATGGAGCTGATCTGATGCTGGAGACGGAAGACGGTCATGGGAACTCTGTCATAAAACATCGCAAGCCCGTCGAATTTGGGCTCGTTCGATTCGTCTTGACGAATACTTTGGTCCTAGAATATTTTTTTATGACATGGAGCTGATCTGATGCTGGAGACGGAAGACGGTCATGGGAACTCTGTCATAAAACATCGCAAGCCCGTCGAATTTGGGCTCGTTCGATTCGTCTTGACGAATACTTTAGTCCTAGAATATTTTTTATGACATGGAGCTGAGCTGATGCTGAGACTAAAAAGTTAAAAATAAATTAAAAGTAAAAAAACATTTTTAAACAAAGCTTTTATTTAATGTCCTAAAAAGAAGAAAATAAAATTTCAATTCAATCAAATGCGTCATTTTATTACATTACACAATTTATACGATATAAAAGCTTGTTGCGAGATTTACTTGTGTAGACTTAATTAGGTGGGTAGGCACCTATTTGCACAGACTTGGAGATAAATCCCGCAACAAGCTTTTATATCGTATAAATTGTGTAATGTAATAAAATGACGCATTTGATTGAATTGAAATTTTATTTTCTTCTTTTTAGGGCATTAAATAAAAGCTTTGTTTAAAAATGTTTTTTTACTTTTAATTTATTTATGTTCACTACACTGGTGCTATACGTGCTGCCGTGCCGACACTGCCAGCCGTGTTTTCTTTTGCCACTGGCAACTAACAAACAACAATGGGTAAGTTTTTAGTTTTTTGGTTACATTGACCCTGTAGACGGAATACTGATCCTTCTTATTTTTATCTTTTTAAGCTATAAGTTTGATGATCAATCTCATAAACTCAGAAATCCTTGTTAAATGCTTTACAGAAATAGTGTTTAACATGCTCTATTCAATTTATTCTATCCCTAGTTCTCGAGAATTCCCGGAAAATCCAGCTCGAGAAATGTCGAGAACTAGAGAGAGAAGGTAGGTATAGGTACTTTCGTTTCTGGGCCCTCTTTGTACCAAATTGCATACACACACAGGTTGTCAGTCTCTGTTGGTATTATTTAATATTTTTATAAAGGACAATGCTACGAATGTATGAAAAAAAAACCCAGGCCCGGCGCAAACGAAACTTAACTGAAATAATTGGTATGATTGAGTAATAAAATAATCCATGGGAGACATGATCGAAATCGATGGCTAAGTGCGCGAAATTGCTATTCGATTTTCACAGGAGTCATACTAATATTTTAATAGAACTAACAATACTTTTACCATAATTATATTAAAAATCAGCTCTGATTAGGTCAGTGCAATTGTCACATGTCGTGCTCTGATAAAAAAAAACACTCACCTAAAACCATGTCGTTAAGTTAAAGTCCACGGCCCGCGATTTTCAATCTACCCACATCAAGATGAAGATATGAAAAAACATAAGTATGGAAAATGGGTATATTCGTCCGTTGGGCGGTTGAGTGGGCATCAATTATTGTACGAATCATACCTTGCCCCTTGCTCCCGTAACTATTAGACCGACGTAATAGTAATAGTAACCTTACGACAAATAGACCGAGTCTACTTAGAACAGAGCGAGAGACATTTACGAGCTCCAGAAAATGTATGAGCGAGATATATGGAAACTTACAGCATGCGATAGTAATAATCACTTCATAGAAGGGCTACCTTACGCTTTTAAACTGCAATATTATATTAATTAAATAAATATTAGTATGACGCCTGTAAAAACTCGAATAGCAATTTCGCGCACTTAGCCATCGATTTCGATCATGTCTCCCTTGGGTTATTTTATTACTCAATTATACCAATTATTTGAGTTAAGTTTCGTTTGCGCCGGGCCTGGGTTTTTTTTAACATTCCTATTTATATTTATTTACAGATCCAGACGTAGAAAATGATACCGAATATCGACTCAGGACGATTGTGAAATATCACAATCCCTACTGCCAGCACAGAAAAAGCGTCGTATGTTGAAAACGGTAGATTCAGATGCAGCTCTACCAAATTGCAGCACGCGAGTTATGAAAGGTGATGCTGAGCCTACTGATGAAGATAATCAGTCCGAACCTGACGTAGAACGACAAAAAGAATATACTAGCACATGTACCAGGGATGGAGAAATGAGAACTCGTAAAATTAAATGTACTGATTGTATTGTGGCGTCACCTATCAGGCGATCCACATACTGACATACAAGATGAATGGCGCTAGCAAAAAGGAACTCAGCAGTTGGCAGAAGTCACGACAGATGTCATAGCAGTAAAACAGAACGCACAACAATGCAAAAACAACTGACAATCGATCCTACTGAGGATCCTACGTCGCTTCACTGGTGACCCTCGACATTGAACACGCAGCAACCTTTTTCTACCTTCCGAAGACTTCTTCCGCAGCCATCTGAAGACGCATTCCTGCAACCACCTCGGAGCCAACTTCTCATTCATCCTCCCTCATCAGCAGCAGAGCACCTATGGCTTGGCCGTTTCGTTACTTGTATTTTCTAATTTAAGCTCATCTGACGGTAGTGAAACGGCCAAGCCACATATTTTGAGTAAGGTGTTATAGTTTGTGAAGTTAGGGCTGTACAGTTAAGGCGTGTAGAGTTAGAAGCTTGGCTCTACTTGAAATCTGATAACTTTTTATTTCCCTCTTCTTGGCTACATTTTTTACATGAAAAATGTAGCCAAGAAACTCTAAACCCCTTTTTTGTTACACCATATTATCGTCATATTACGGCTTACCTAATTAAACAGTTTTACAATATTTTGGTCGGAGTCCACGTAAGAAAAAAATTGTTGTTTTTTTAACTGACCTCCCAAAGGAGGAGGTTTACAATTCGTCCGGATGTTTTTTTTTTATGGATGTGCCCCGGTAGCGCCTAGACGGATGGACCGATTTGGTTTTTTTTTTGTTTGAAAGGGTTTACCTTCCCATTGGTCCCATTGACACCAGGTCAGGATCTGATGATGGGATCCTGGAGAAATCGAGGGAACTCTTCAAATATTATAGGCAGACCTATAGTGATTTTTGTGTTTTTAATAATAACTCGTGCATTTACTCACGGTAACCATAATATTGTGATGCGGAACTGCTGATGGCCACATATGGCCACCAGAACTGCTCAATACTAGCTACAAATACAATGCGCGGCTGACGGGCAGGCAACGCATAGCCTGAACCGGTGGCCCTAGAGCCATGAAACTTTGTACAGAGATTCCTTAGTAGCGTGAGGGGGTGCACTGATATGAGATTTGACAAAATTAATTCCCCAAGGGGGGGGGGGGGGGGATAAGGGGTTACAGTTTGTATTAAACTCAATCTAATCAAATAGGTTTTATGGAAGTATTTTTTTTCTAAAGTTTACTTTTTGTTTCAATTATAATTATAAACAATGCCATAAACAAAATAAAAACCAATTAAGTAACTATCAGATTAAGTTATATAATAATTGAAACAAAAAGTAAACTTTAGAAAAAACCGACTTCCACAAACCCTATTTGATTAGATTGAGTTTAATACAAACTGTAACCCCTTATCCCCCCCCCCCCTTGGGGAATTAATTTTGTCAAATCTCATATCAGTGCTACACCACGCTACTAAGGAACCCCTGTACAAAGTTTCATGGCTCTAGGTCCACCGGTTTAGGCTATGCGTTGCCTGCCCGTCAGCCACGCATTGTATTTGTACCTGGTATTGAGCAGATCTGGTGGCCATATGTGGTCTTCATCAGCAGTTCCGCATCACAATATTATGCTTACCATGTGCATTTGCACGAGTTATTATGAAAAACACAAAAATCACTATATGTCTGCCTATAATATTTGAAGAGTTCCCTCGATTTCTCCAGGATCCCATCATCAGATCCTGACCTGGTGTCAATGGGACCAATGGGAAGGTAAACCCTTTCAAACAAAAAAATAATTTTCCAAATCGGTCCATCCGTCTAGGCGCTATCGAGGCACATACATAAAAAAAAAAAAAAAACAAATATCCGGACGAATTGTAATCCTCCTCCTTTGGGAAGTCGGTTAAAAAAAGAAAGGTAATTGCCACTTTTAAAATTCGAGAAAATCTCGAGATTGAGCAAATTTTGACGTCATTTTTAAGCAAAATTAGTTTAATTTCGAATCGTAAAAGTGGACATTATACATATATATGTATTTAGTACTAGATATCATATACATATAACAAATTATAGTAATATTGATTTCATTGATTAAATTGTTATGATTTAAATAAATCGTTTTATTTTTCACTTATTTATTATATAGTGTATTATTTCTAAACAACAATATATCCTCTACTATAGAGTCTTTTAACGATAACCTTAAATTATTGAGCACGAATTTAAATGAAGAAAATAGTCTTTCGACGCTGACTTATGTTGGGGAGTGGCTAATGATAATATGTTTGAAAGAAAATATAGTTGTGGGTCACTAACTTTCTTTTTTTCCATAATTCGAGACGAAACACTAGGTTCAATTACTAACGCTTCAAAGTTCAAGTGCAAATTGCACGCGTTTAAACAAGTTGAAACCTGCCCTTCCCCTATCCCCTGCCTGCTCCGCGTGTGTGCGTGCCGTACCTTTCGCAGTTTTGGCTTAAACCGGTTTATTTGGGTTTTTTAACCGCTCTCTTCTCAATTACGCTCCGAGCGTTTTTTTTTCTAAAAACCTCTATAAACCTCTATTAACCGGTATTTTTTAAACCGGTTTCAAGCCCTGGGTACTACCTACCTACTGCGGTATTTATAAATAATAGAAAGATCATATTTACTAGGTACTACCTACCTACTGCGGTATTTATAAATAATAGAAAGATCATATTTACTAGGTACTACCTACCTACTGCGGTATTTATAAATAATAGAAAGATCATATTTACTAGGTACTACCTACCTACTGCGGTATTTATAAATAATAGAAAGATCATATTTACTAGGTACTACCTACCTACTGCGGTATTTATAAATAATAGAAAGATCATATTTACTAGGTACTACCTACCTACTGCGTTATTTATAAATAATAGAAAGATCATATTTACTAGGTACTACCTACCTACTGCGGTATTTATAAATAATAGAAAGATCATATTTACTAGGTACTACCTACCTACTGCGGTATTTATAAATAATAGAAAGATCATATTTACTAGGTACTACCTACCTACTGCGGTATTTATAAATAATAGAAAGATCATATTTACTAGGTACTACCTACCTACTGCGGTATTTATAAATAATAGAAAGATCATATTTACTAGGTACTACCTACCTACTGCGGTATTTATAAATAATAGAAAGATCATATTTACTAGGTACTACCTACCTACTGCGGTATTTATAAATAATAGAAAGATCATATTTACTAGGTACTACCTACCTACTGCGGTATTTATAAATAATAAAAAGATCATATTTACTAGGTACTACCTACCTACTGCGGTATTTATAAATAATAGAAAGATCATATTTACTAGGTACTACCTACCTACTGCGGTATTTATAAATAATAGTTGGAAAAAAGGTTTGACTTTCGATTTATTTTCTATCGAGAAAATTTAATACAAACACATTTTCCTTTTTTACGATTTACCGAGTATTTCCTGAAATAAACTTGAAAAATCACCCCTAATTTATTTATTGAGCGCCTTAATACCCCCGCTTCCCCTTTGAGCAGTTAGACTATGTTTTGTGAATATGTACGGCCTATATTTGCCTTGTGCGTGCAATCTTCAGGTACAATTAGTATCGCATTGATAATTAGTTAGGTAAGAAAGTGCTAATCTATAGGGGTCCATTGAGATTACTATAAAAATCCAACAATTTTACAGCATAAACGGTCGTACTCTTCGATTGCTTTGGTTGGTTGGTTGGTTGGTTGGTTGGTTTTCTGTAAACCGTAGAGGACTTTTCTGTGATCATTTTTCAAAAAGTTTTGTCAAAATCAGTTCAGCAGTTTTAATTAGTACTAGGGTTGTGCCCATACAATATTTAGCCATGTCATTTCTCAACACAACATTTCAAAAACGACTCTATTTATTCGGTGAGGAACTTTGTTTCACCTAACGCATTTATTTAAATATTTATTTTAAAATTACGTTATTAGGTAAGATTGAGGTTGAATTCAGCCCCAAATGCATTATGTTATAAAACTTCTAATGTTCTGTTACTTACTGAAAATACGACACACCATGTTTGTTAAACCTATGATTGGTATCGATTGAACACTTTTTAACCGACTTCCCAAAGGAGGAGGTTTACAATTCGTCCGGATGTTTGTTTTTTTTTTTTTTTATGTATGTGCCCCGATAGCGCCTAGACGGATGGACCGATTTGGAAAATTATTTTTTTGTTTGAAAGGGTTTACCTTCCCATTGGTCCCATTCACCAGGTCAGGATCTGATGATGGGATCCTGGAGAAATCGAGGGAACTCTTCAAATATTATAGGCAGACCTATAGTGATTTTTGTGTTTTTCATAATAACTCGTGCAAATGCACATGGTAAGCATAATATTGTGATACGGAACTGCTGATGAAGACCACATATGGCCACCAGAACTGCTCAATACTAGGTACAAATACAATGCGTGGCTGATGGGTAGGCAACGCATAGCCTAATCCGGTCGACCTAGAGCCATGAAACTTTGTACAGAGGTTCCTTAGTAGCGTGGGGTAGCACTGAGATGGGATTTGACAAAATTAAGTCCCCAAGGGGGGGGGGGATAAGGGGTTACAGTTTGTATTAAACTCAATCTAATCAAATATAGTTTGTGGAAGTCGGTTTTTTCTAAAGTTTACTTTTTGTTTCAATTATTGACGGAGCATTTCGGCATGTTGTCTCGACAGCAAACCGCACGCGCGACTGTTAAGCAAACTCCACATTTGCCAGTTTCATGCACAGTTTATTCGAGACACATTCCGAGAGCTGATGCTATATCTTAGGTTATTTATGTATTAGGCGTTTTTCCATACGCCCCGGCCCCGGCACCAGCACCGGCACCGGTTTAGTGAGTAACTATCTATAGTTCTGTTCCTCACTTACTCACTAAACTGGTGCCCCGGTGGTGGTGCCGGGCTGCCGGGGGCCGCCGCCGGACGGGGCGTATGGAAAAACGCCTAATCGGCCTCATCATAAATGTCATAAATTCATGGTAGACCGACCGACCGACACACACAGCAGGCAGACTCCCGACTCCCATTCCTGGCAACATTCAAATTGACAATCAAGGGGTGTGTTCAGTAACTTCGCACTGAGTGCGATTGTCGTCGGGTGAGTCACCTGATGACAGTTGTATGTATTGTATACCCTATCCAACATATCCTTCTGTTCCGCGACGAGCTATCAGTGCTATCATCGCTCACGTGACGTCACGACCATCATGACCGTTCCGAATGGGAAATCACGACCACCGGCGTCTATCACAGATATCCATTCGGAACGATAAAACGCGACGGTAGACGTCGACACTGACAGATGTCAAACCATTCTAACCAAACTTTTGTAGAATAACAATTTAGATCATCGTTTTGAGCTGGTTTTGATTGAAAGTGAGTGAGAACAGGCTGCGGCTGAGAAATACTAATAATACGACTTCAGACATGAATTATAGTTATAAACAAACAAACTTTTCACCGCCGCCGGTACAGAATGACAGCTGTCACTTTGACCGATCTATCAGTGCTCACGCTCTCGACGATGGTCGTCGATGGTCGATGATATCCCAATATGGCGGAGTTGATGATGTCATTCATGACGTCATGGCAACCATTTTGAGATATCGTTGTCACGTCAAAAACTGATTCGGAATGGCATTGTAGACGCTGTAATCGATTAGTGCGCCGATGGTCGATGTTACGGAACGCGGCGTAGGATGCGCTCTGACAGCTTGTCACTGTGACTTTACTAGGCATGGGGATAATGTCGATACAAATTATCGATATAATAACTAAAGTTTCTGAATGTTTCAAGCAAATCAAACAAAAGTATGTTTTTATTCTTGTTAAATTGATTCACAGCCCAAATCACCATCATCAAAGTCTGATTCGAACTCGCTGGAGTAGTCTTGTAGATTTATAATCAGTTCCTGGATAGATTGGTCGAATCGTACGATTAGTCGTACGTACGATCGTAGTGTTTCTATTTCATTTACCTTGTTGTTTACAATCTATTTTATTTACAATATCATCAATATTCTATTATAGCTTTCGAGTCAAGATCGATAACTTGTCTTACAATAGTGTAGCACGTCACTATTTGCCAATAAAGTATGTTAATTGTCTCTATACATTTTACCGTCGAAAAATACGATACTTCATAGGCGTGTTTTGACACCGACAGCTGTCAGAGATCATCCTATGTTGGATAGGGTATAGGTAGTTACTGAACGGCCCGGTGTGACTTTCTGTCAAAACTGACGTCTTTTGGCCGGGCTGACGTTTGTTTAACTGTCAATCTGATGTCTGTGCTATTTTCATCTACCTATTTCACGGGGGTGATGGGTGCGATCGCTCTCTCACGTTCACGTCAGACTATGTCACTGAACGGTGCGTTCAGTTACAACGCCCGCTCACACCCGCCGACGCACCAGCCCGTTCAGAAAGTCAGTGCCATCACCCGGCGATTGCACCAAACCAGTAACATCGTATGACGTGAGCGGGCGATCGCACCCGTCGTCACCCCGTGAAATAGGTGGATGAAAGTCACACAGACAGAACACATAAACAAACTTTACCCAGTGAAAAAACATCAGATTTCAAATAAACAAAATGTTAGAAGACCGGTTCTATCTGCGAAAATTTTATTTTCCTTCAGCGAAAATTGTCCAATTTCAGAGCATGGGAAAGAAAACTTTAATAAATTGAGGACGAAGATGGAAGTCGATATTCCCTGGAAGTAGGTATTGATTTTAATCTTTATCCAATCCTCCGAAATTTTGACAGATAGTCACACACACACCCAGCCCCGGTTAACTCTCTGACCAAAACGTAAATACCTATCAGGGAAAAGTTTTGACCTTGCCATAATCACAAATTAATAGGATGGTAGATTTCGGAGCAGTCATCAAGCGGAAACTTGTCAAAAAGTGTGGTATATGTGTACATTGTTTAACTAAGATATTATTTTTCTTCTATTATTATAACATTGTTTCAGAGTTACTTCTATTATTATAACATTGTTTCAGATTTTAATGGATTTATTTCACGTTTTGACAGTGACAGCAGAAAGTGTGGTAGAAAAGAACGTCTTGTTTTAATGGTAACACCAGAACAAGAAACAACATGGCGATTTCTTTCATGTCATGGTGCCATGATTGTGTTTTGTTTACTTTTATTCGTAGTTTCTCAAAAAATTTCGAGCCTACGACGACGACGACGAACCTGGAGTTGATTTCGAGCTCGAGCTCTAGTTTTTTCACACTTCGTGTGAACATTGTGAGATAGTGACTATAAAGTGTTTCACGAGTCTGCGACGTTGAGTTCCTGTCTCCGTCTAGTCTTCTCCCAATTCATGACTTCATGTGAACTTTGCGAGATATATAGTGACTCTCACTCATACGAAATAGTGACACTAATACGTGACAATGTCCGAAAATAAATATGAAGCGAATCGAAAATGCTTCAAGTGCGGCAAATCGCCGGCCGCAAACAACGTCAAACGGTTTCGGTTTCCAAAACCTGGTGATCGCAATATTTTACGGTACGTCAGTATAATTATCCGGTTTTATTATCTCTGGACCAAGATTCGTGACTTTATTTCGGCGCGCGGCGCTCTGTCTGTTTCACACGAAGGCAATAGCAGCAGCAGCAGCGAACAGTAGGGACAGAGCTATGCTAACTAGCTAACTTAACTTCCTTTTCAAAGCGAGACAAGAGGTAGATTGACGTATATCATCAAATCTGACCCTACTGTTTGCTGCTGTATTTCCTCCGTGTGAAACAGACATAAGGTTATTACATTTTCCAGCGAGGTCCAGAGATAATGTAACCGTGTTGTACTTTGTTCATTCCTTTTCATTTGCACTTGTCAAAAATTTATGGGATTTGAGCTGTCAATTCTACGGGTTTCCAGAGGCACAATTGTTTCCATGTTTTGCTCACCAACCCCTAATATCTATGTCTATTTACATTTCTAAGCAACAAGTTGCTAACACTATCTTAATAAAATTGTTCTTTATTTCCAGTTGTACATTTTGGGCAAAGTACAAGTTTCCAGTGGAGGAAAAATTCACTTCAGTAGCTTTTCATAAGAAGCTCTACAGTGAACACAGGATGCTCTGTGAACATCATTTCTCTGATGCAAATACAAGCAAATACAAACAACAAGGAATCAATGTTCAATGTAGTGTATTTCAGTCAGGTCAATGAAACTCTATGCTGCCTGTTGCAACACAGATCTTTCAATCCTTATGATCATCAAGCATATAAAGTCTACTTCTACCTGTCACCGCGCTAAGAGATCGTTGGAAAGCTGTACTATACTAATTTGTTATTATGTTAAGCCTGTGTCCACTAAGCATAAATCTGATGGATAAGTGTTTTGTTTTTATAGATGAATCATGATAAGTAGATGACAAAACAAAAATATTTTCTATTAAAAATAAGATCATTAGTTTGTAAAGTGACATTAGATGTATACACATAACTAATCTCGTTTTATTTTGATATCTAAGACAGCAAATTGTACAGGCAAATTCACTTGAAAAACATGATTTGTTCAACTTGAATAAATTCATGTTTTTCAAGTGAATTTGCCTGTCAATAGAAATAATCAAAATGGTATAGGATGTTAGCATTTAAAATATGCCGCCAAATAGTTGCTCTGGGCAACTTCTAGGTGGCGCTAGTAAATCGTATCAATTTTTTTGTATGAAGTTGACTTTCTTCTCGTCAGAGTAATTGTGTTCTGTGCACACACCACACCGGGCCGTTCAGTAACTACTATCTACTAACTATAACTACAACTACAACTGTCATCGGCGACTTTCGCCCGACGATGACGATAATCACACTCGGTGCGATGTTCCTGAACGTACCCCAGACTACCCCAAGTTATCAATATGTCAATATCAACAATCAATGTCAAATAAAATGGTCAAATGCTATAATTGTGAATTTGTGAATCGCGAAATCAAGAAAATACCTAGAAAACAGTGTTTTAGGATATTTTACATTAACACACATAAATTCTATGATCTTTAGTTTAGTCTAATTCAGCGCCGGTAATGTAGTAGACTGATTTACTCACAGAATACGTAAATCGGCAAGGCAATCATGGATGTGGATCTCCTGAGGCCAGGGACTGCGCCACTGTCCCCCGAAACGATACTGTGGTTCGAGTTCTTGCTAGATCCGAATCTTTTGAAGAAACACCTCAGCAAACCTGTGGCAGGTTCGTATTTACATTTCTTGAAATTGTTATAACTAACCTCTATGTCGGTCAGAATGTCGATAAGGGGGCGGAAGCCACCTAAAATTTTCCTAACACATACCTGCTTATACCTACTAATCACAGTCTGTTTGCCTTTCAGAGCCATCAGGATGTGAACTGATTGCAGAGTTCTTATCAGTTGACAACAAGAATGCATGTTCTATGCCAAATAGTGAGCAGATTGTCGATGTGGATGCACCTTCGAGTCCTCAGACGTCAACAAGCTCACCATCACCAACACAGCTTACACGGAAGCAGTTGGCACTCAAGATCCTTGCTCTGAAAGTCGCTGCTCATCTACGATGGAACTTAGGTAAGAATATGTATACATGTGAATGTGTTTCACTTTTTGTGTTTTCGATTAATTGTGTGAAATAAAGAAATTATGAATTAGATATTCCTGCTAAATTATATGCCATACTTAGGCTTAAGGTGCGGCGGGGCTATTTCATCAAAAAAAATTAAGCCTAAAGTTTGCACCTTGTCACTCTCATCAATCAGCAAGTTTCGGGAGCTTTATCGAACCCCAGGCCTGGTTTTTTTTTTAACATTCTCCTTTGCGGGCTTATTTCGTCAACATCCCACATTTTCCCATATATTAGTGTTGTGATGCATTGTAGTTGATTAACAGAAAAAAAAACACTTTAAATATTTATAATTGAAACAAAAAGTAAACTTTAGAAAAAACCGACTTCCACACACCCTATTTGATTAAATTGAGTTTAATACAAACTGTAACGCCTTATCCCCCCACCCTTGGGGAATTAATTTTGTCAAATCCCATCTCAGTGCTACCCCACGCTACTAAGGAACCTCTGTACAAAGTTTCATGGCTCTAGGTCCACCGGTTTAGGCTATGCGTTGCCTGCCCGTCAGCCACGCATTGTATTTGTACCTAGTATTGAGCAGATCTGGTGGCCATATGTGGTCTTCATCAGCAGTTCCGCATCACAATATTATGCTTACCATGTGCATTTGCACGAGTTATTATGAAAAACACAAAAATCACTATAGGTCTGCCTATAATATTTGAAGAGTTCCCTCAATTTCTCCAGGATCCCATCATCAGATCCTGACCTGGTGTCAATGGGACCACCCTTGAGGTATTACCTATACGCCGAAAAAAGATTTGTTTAAATCGGTTCATAATTGGCGGAGTTATCGCGTAACAAACATAGAAATAAAAAACAAAAAAAAAAAACATACGGGTCGAATTGAGAACCTCCTCCTTTTTTGAAGTCGGTTGAAAATGAATGTACCTGGACTTTAATGATATTTCGTTTTCGTTAGCGTGTATGTTTTGCGACGATAATGATGAAATAATAATAAAAAATACATACATATATTTTTATTTTATTAAAGCTCTTCTGTTCTTCTCTTCAAGAGAACAGGGTAATTACTTACATATATTAATAAATAAATTAAATTAAATCAAATAAGTATGTTTATTTATGACATACATACATAAATAGATACATACAAGCGAAGTGTCAAAAAACATCCGTAATTTCGGTAAAATATCCTTCTTTTCGACCTATGCCTATGGGCATCACTGTTTCTTTTCATTTCCATAGAAATTGAAGGGGCAATTACGTCAGCATATTTTGGCTCCGAATCCCTGCCTCATCGATTGGATGGGGCTATTATGTCAGGTTGAATAACAGGGCGAAAACGAAGCGTAGGAAACTAATAAGCTAAAATTAAACCCCGGCTTTTAATTTCATAGCAAACCTTGATAGATCTCCGTAAAACCACTAAATTCACCTGGAAACCTAATAAATATGAAGAACGTTCTTTTTTGCATGTGTGAAAAAAATGCCTTCTGTCAAAATGGGTCCGTCAATCACAGGTTGAGCGCTATTTGCTCCATCTGTGATTTATTGAAGAAAGAAGAGACTTTTCTACCTAAACATAGTTTTCACTACTGATAACTACTCACAGAACGAGAGTTATAGCCAGTTGACGTAAGCCCCGCTGACGAAATAGCCCCGCCGCCGTACCTTACCTATTTCTCTAACTTTCCACAAACTTTCTTGAAACTATAAAACTATGTAATATGCCTAATGGCTGGAAATAATGACAATATACAAAACCTATCTTGATTTCTGACATCCCATACATGCATGCCCTGCCCTGCTTGGAATCATACACAGAAATTTCCTTTGCTTACTAGTAAGATTAACAGAACATTACCATAAGCAGCTACACTGGTTTTGGCTCCACTCTAGTGTGATGACAAGGATGTCTAAAGGTTACAAAATGTAACAAAATTAACATTTCCGAAGTCTCAGTCTATGTGTCTTTTCAGACATTTTAGAGGCAAAGCTGCCACCTCAAGTGCAACAACAGTTGATGCAAGACCTGGTGCTTATGGCTACTGATGCTGCATACACTATGCCCCCTCAGGTAAAACTATCAGGATTATTCAATATCCAGATGCACTCTGCTCACTCAAACTGTGAGGAGTATTCAATATCCAGATGCACTCTGCTCACTCAAACTGTGAGGATTATTCTATATCCAGAAGCACTTGGCTAAGCCTAGCTACAGATTAACTGTCACTTTTGTCAGAGCTATCTCTTCTTAGGAAAATGACAATAATTGTCAAGTTCTCTTTTAGGTTCCTGCTCATAGCTGTACTTAGTTCCACTTGCACCATTCCGTTAACACAGTGGTAATAAAATAATTCTGCAATGATGACTGCAACAGTACTTGTATGTTAAGCATTGTCATTACTGAGCCATTTCACTAACTCTATGTGGAATGACGCAAGTGAGCCTTAGAGCCCTCGCCCACGACGACTTTTTGCAGCGCTGCAGACGCGCGGCTGTCGCGCGTTCGCATCGATACAGTCGCGAAGCGGTCGCTAGCTGTGTACCCTCGCCCACGTAACAAAAAATCAGTCGCGATGCTAACGCGCGTTAGTAGCGATGCTGTCGCGCGTTTGCATCGCTACAGTCGCGATGCTGCCGCGCGTTAGCATCGCTTCTGAAGCGCGTAGCAAATGCGACTAACGCGCGTAAGTATCGATACAGTCGCGAAGCGGTCGCTAGCTGTGTACCCTCGCCCACGTAACAAAAAATCAGTCGCGATGCTAACGCGCGTTAGTAGCGATGCTGTCGCGCGTTTGCATCGCTACAGTCGCGATGCTGCCGCGCGTTAGCATCGCTTCTGAAGCGCGTAGCAAATGCGACTAACGCGCGTAAGTATCGATACAGTCGCGAAGCGGTCGCTAGCTGTGTACCCTCGCCTCGCCCACGTAACCAATAATCAGTCGCGATGCTAACGCGCGTTAGTAGCGATGCTGTCGCGCGTTTGCATCGCTACAGTCGCGATGCTACCGCGCGTTAGCACCGCTTCTGAAGCGCTTAGCAATTATTCTACTAACGCGCGTAAGTAGCGATGCTGCCGCGTCTGCAGCGCTGCAAAAAGTCGTCGTGGGCGAGGGCTCTTAGAGGAATACTTAGCAGGGTTGTATTAGAAATTCTGGCATTTATGAAGATATACAATAATACACATACAAACAAACAACTACTGTTAAGATGCAGGTTTGGCTATACATAATAATATCTGTTCTTGCAGGAGATTCAGGAGATTCAACCAGAATTGGCTATACATAATAATATCTGTTCTTGCAGGAGATTCAGGAGATTCAACCAGAATTACTTCAGAAACCACAAGTGCAGTTTGCCTTGACACTTTTTCATCAATGGGTTCTCCGGTTCCCTGTGAAAGCAGCACTTTATGCAAAATCTACTAAAATACCTAATATTCACATGTAAGTAAATTATTTTTTCTTTATAACAATTTCAATTTTTACTTTTTGCTAATATGACCGCAATATAATATAAATATAATTTTCAGACTTGGCATGCCTGCAGACAATGGCTATAGTCCCTTGAACCCAAACTTCGAGAAAATCCTTCGATTTTGTGAAGCAAATCGTATGCAAGGTATCAGGTCTTTAGAAACGATACTATCATATTACGAGCCTGGAAAAACAGCCTCGAAAAAGATAAAAATCCCAACAATGGAATCTTTCGTCCATCTCACTGAGAACTCAGAAGACATGAAACACGATTGGAATGCTGGCGAGATCATCATCAGCCAATACGAATTCGCTATGCAAATACACTATGATCTGTGCTGTAACTATTTCTTTTACGGACAGTATGATATGGCAAAAAAACATATCCTTGGCTGCAGAGAAAACTCAAACCAGCTAGAAAGAGAAACAGCAATTTATGGCTACGGGCCACATAAAACTACTCCATGGGGAAACTTTTACTTCGCCAATGTGGCCAAAGAAGATATAATAGGCTACATCAGAGCTCTGAACCTTGGACTGGAAGTGCTGAACGAGGAGCCGTCCCTGCTACAGAAGCTACAAGAATCTGTCGCAAACCACTACACAGGCATCATAAGTGTCCTGCAAGCTGACAACTTGACCCGGGAGATACCCTTGGTGCATCGGCAGGTGGTCGAGCTGGACATCCAGGGCTCCGCGTCCAGCGGCGCCTTCACCGTCGCGAGAGATCTCCTCAACAGAGTGACCGCCCTCAACGCCGTCCGGTACGCTCTGGAAGGAGGCCTGCCCTCCACTCTACCGGACTTCATGAACAAGTTCAAAATCGTCGGCATCAAGTTTTTCGACGTACTCTTCTGGGCGCTCGCTCCTGTACTGAACTCCGAGCTATCTGAACAGGACTGGGCTAATCTGAGGCTGTTCTTCCTCCACCTCGCCACGTCCCAGTGCCGCATCCCGATCGAGAGAATCGACGAGTACATGAAGAAGCACGTCGGAGACTCCGCTGAATCGATTCGGAGGAAACTCCTAACCGACGATGAACTTACGACTCTGATCCAAGACATCGCGGACGCCGACGACGAGAACATGGAGATCCCGCGCGAGCTGCTCACCGACGACTGGGACACACCCGATTTTGACATCAAATCCGTCCCGGAACTGGAAATGGGGAGGTTGAAGAAGCGCCTCATAGACGCATCGACGGCGGATGACGTGCGGATGTGTCTCGTCAATCTAGCTCCTGTGGCGCCGTCCTCTCCTCTATGGAAGATATCTCCAGCCTGGAAGCCAGCCGGGGGGTTAGGGAGCGCGATACTCGCATTACCCCGGGGCTTTCTCCAAGACTTCAGCTACGTAGTGTCTGGGACTGCGCGCGCGCGGGCTGAGGCGGGTTGCGCTCGGACCGCGCTCTCCTTGCTGACTGTTTTAGAAAGCGAGGCGCGAGGTCAGTTGGGCAGCCGCTCCGAGGCCGTGTTGTCGCGGGTGTGCCGGCAGCTGGCGTGGGAGGCGCTGCTGCTGCAGGCGCGCGTGGTGCTGGCGGAGTGGCCGCACCACCGACTCAACTTGACCACGCTGGCTGGGAAGTGCAAGGCGTGCATCGCGGCCGCCAACTCGGGAGACCAGCTGTTGCCGAGACCGCAGGTGAGCCCGACGGACTTCATGTTAGGATTATACAGGGTGTAACAGAAAGGTGTAGTCATATTAGTGGTTAGGGACATCATTCTGAGCAACTTTCACCATGAAACCGATTTGATCAGAGCAACTTAAATTTTCACTTATCTATACAAATCAGATGCCCTCCCGGACCAAAACGTATGTGGCGCAGCGCTTGCGCATCTGCCTACCACGCGAGAGGTACCGCGGGTTCGAATCGCGGCTGGGGACAAAAAAAAACAGGTCTTGG
>OY735262.1:6940701-6969825 GCA_963457715.1 Argyresthia albistria
GTCCGTCCGTCTGTTTGTCTGTCACCAGGCTGTATCTCATGAACCATGGTAGCTAGACAGTTGAAATTTTCACAGATGATGTATTTCTGTTGCCGCTATAACAACAAATACTAAAACACAAAAGAAATTTAATATTAAGGGGGGCTCCCATACAACTAACGTGTTTTATTTTGCGGTTTTCTATAGATGGAACGGAACCCTTCGTGCGCGAGTCCGACTCGCACTTGGCCGGTTATTTTTTTGTATCGAATTTGAAAAAGACTTTATTAGCACACATTATACTTAGAACAGACAATAGATTACAGCGTCATAGTTAGTGCTAAATAGGACCCGGCTCAGCAATGCCGAGCTGAGACGGTCTCAGCTCAGCTGCCCTTGGCGTATGAAAAGCTACAGCATTCACTAAAAAAGACACTTCTCTTTTAGTTGCTGGATTAAGGATTAGATTCCCACTCAAATATTGCTAGATGCTTACCGTTGGACTGCCCCAGCATAAAGGCCACCGGAGTTGGTTTCAGCTGCCTCCGGTAGTACGGAACTAGGAATGCGCGCACGAAGCCTGCTATGACGGCTCCAAGCGAGACCGAGCACACCAGTGCCAGCCAAAGTGGGATGCGGTCCATGCTTAACACTGAGACAATGAAGCCAATGAGAAAAATTTCAATATTACACCTGGGGGGTTACACATACTTTGATAGATAAGAAATCTAAACTTAATCGGCATATTAAGTTTAGCTTTATTATCTATCAAAGTATCAACTTACCGCGGCTTTACTTTACCCATAAGGAAGCCTATTATTCGGGTTACGGACTCTTCTTCGCAGCCCGATCTCGCCCAGTCACGTAGTCGGACGGACAGATTAAGCCATATTTTTTTTGGACTTTTGCTAGCTACAGATGACATGCTTTTTTCTAGATCGAAGATTTTAGCATTCCAACAAAAGATTTATCTATTCACTAAATAAATAAGTAGATAAGTATACCTTGATTGCACATTCGTTGGATAAATGTTTATTTGTACTAAACCATACTAAACTCTAATTACTATTCTGTAGCAAATTAACGTGGCCAGTAAAACTGATACCTTGATGTTCTAATATTTTATAAAGCAAACATTTTGACCAGTAGATAGGACTAGGTAGGTCAGTGTGTGCCTTTTTGCTAAGATACCTCCTATTATTTTGAGTTTAGCTCATAATACAGGGTGTAACAGAAAGGTGAAGTCATATTTTAAGGGGTCATTAAGAACATCATTCTTAACAACTTTTAATATGGCACCGATTTGAACTTTATTTTCATTCCTCCATACGTTTTGGCCCGGGCGGTCAGCTGATTTTTATGGAGAAGCAAAAAAATAAGTTGCTCTGATCAAATCGGTTTCGTAGAGAAAGTTGTTCCGAATGACGTTCTTAACAATTTATTAAAATATGACTACACCTTTTGTTACAGTATGTATAGTTCTGTACTATTAATACCTACTATTAGTACAACAATCACTCACACTTCGGCCCGTCATGCACGACGCTGATCACATTCACCGCTACGGTGGCGCCGTAGAAGAAGGGAAGCGCCTTCAGACCAGACTTCAGAGGGTCGTTAGCTCGCAGGATGTAGCGTCGGACTAGCCAGTAGAGCGCGGCTGACACCGACCCGCTCAGCACGGGGGAGATGAACCACGATAGTACTGGAACGTGGGAATAGAAGGTGACAGGCGAGGTATGAATAACTACAAACCAAGGCCAACGAAGATTGTGGAAGTGAGAAGCGAATATAACTCGGGAATAGGAACAAGTGGGATGGCAATTTTGCGCTCGCACCTAATCTGAATCAACGTAAGCGCCAAAACGGAAAAAAAACATGAAAATTAAGCTATTTCATATTAAGCACATTTCAATCTTCAAATCGCTAGTAAGAACAATTCCCCACATATTACAATTAATAGAAAGATCATATTTTCTGCGGTAAAATAGGAAAAAAATATTGGAAAAAAGGGTTGACTTTGGATTTATTCTCTGTCGAGAAATTACTATAGTCAAATTACATATACCAGAAATTGATTACCATTTGCCGACTATTTCCTGAAATACAAAAGCACCCCTAATTTATTCATGAGGCGCCGGAATCTTAGGCAAATTGAAGTTGAGTAGTTTGAAACTTTGAGAGTATTAGTAAGACTATTTGCTAATACTCTAGGAACAGGAAGCGAAAACCATGGGACTTATAAGGGAAGACATAGGTATGTTGTACGTGCTGTGGACTTTTTAACAATAAATACACCTGAAATAAACATGGGTGTGAAGATAGAAAGTGAAATAAAATAAGTTATTAGACCGTTGCAGAAGCCGGTAACATAACCTATAGCCGACTCTACGCTTGTGTGTTTTGTGAATAACACGGCATAGTTACTGGTAAAAACACACACATCCCAGTTCACCGAGAACCCTCACAAAAAATACATGCTATAAATAATATCCAAGAAATCCAAGACAAGACAAGGAAGTCAATAGACGCGTCGACAATGCCTGGAAGAGCTTTTGGTCTATGAAGGAGCTCATCAAGAGATAACTTCCGTTGTCCCTGAAACGCAAGCTCATGGACATGTGAATTCTCCCCATCCTTACCTACGGAGCCCAAACCTGGTCTTTGACTGACGCGCAAAGGTTCAAACTCGGGGTTTGTCAGAGAAACATGGAGCGCAGCATTCTTGGTGTTAGGCTTTTAGACCGGATCCAGAATACAGAGCTGCGCTCCCGGACAAAGATAACAGATGTAGCTCAGAAGGCTGCCCAACTAAAGTGGGACTGGGCCGGCCATGTTGCTCGAATGCGGCCGAATAGCTGGGCTAAGAGAACCACAGACTGGCTCCCAGAAAATGCAAAGAGAAAGCGTGGCCGACCCAGGAAGAGATGATGGAGTGATGAGTTGGGTCTATGGGACAAGGACTGGAGGGAGACCGCTCAGGATCAGATAGAGTGGAAGAGGGGGAGAGAGGCCTTTGCCCAGCAGTGGGACATGGTGGGCTCGTAATATTAATAATAATAAATAATATCCTTTTGACGTGTGCGTGTCTCCAGAAATCCCAAAGAACGGAGCAAGGCATATTACACCAGGTTTTAGAGAGACCTTGACCCTTTGGGCCCGATTTCACCAAACCCGTTTATTAGTATGAGTCCTATCATAAAAGGATGCTACCCTCCAAATAACCGTCTAGCCTTAGCCGTTTCGGCCCTGCGTTGATGGCTTAGTCAGTCAGGAGTACTTCTATAAATGATTAAAGATGATTATATTACCAATAGCTCCAAGAGTAGACCACCTCAGCCCAGCAGTGCCTTTCGCTGTCAGTGTGAAGCCAACCGTCGCACCGACCACGGAGTGGGTTCCCGAGACTGGCAGCCTCAGTGCCGTGGCCGCCATGAGCCAGGCCGCGCTGGCGATCAGGGCCGAGAGACAGCCGCAGGCTAACTGCCGCTCCCCCCCGTCCGCGTACAGTGAGACGTCGAGGATGCCCTTGCGCATCGTGTCTGATACTTTGTAGCCTGTTGAAGATGATATCACACTGCAATTGTTTCAGCAGTCATCTGAATATAGGGTCTAGTCACAGAAGAGATAATAGGTCTAGTCTAAGAGACTAGCTACATCGCGAATTGGTTTCGTAGACAGACCTCAATACAAGACAAGCGCTCGCAATATGCAATGTTGTATTTATGTTGTTGTTATCTTATGGTTTAGATAAACAGACAGATAAACTCTTTCTGAGGAATGAGAGAACGGCACTTAGTACAATAGTACAAAGGCGGCCATAACTATGACAAGAGATTTGACGGTGGTCTAATTTCACTTCTTTTTCCGGTTATAGAATATTAAAGACTGTTGGATGATTTACTAACTAGTAAGGACTAGTTAGTCTAGTTACTACTACTTATTAGAGATGGTTTTAGAAAAGTAAACATACCGATCAGCACCGCCCCAGCGATTTCGAAGATGGTAGCGAGGATGCAAGCCTGGGTCAAAGTCAGCGCCTTGGAGCCAACACTGGTGCCGAATGAGTTGGCCACATCATTGGCACCAATCCCAAACGCCAACACGAATGCCACCAGAAACCCGCATAGCACCAGCCAGAATAACTCCGGATCATAGGGTATCATCGTTTTTTATTTAATTTTAATTAATTTCATTTCATTTTATGAGTTAAAACTCACAAACGTTTTGGCAAATAATTTAAAATCTCTTACTTCGGTACCTATAGGTACCTTTTCGAAAATACGCAAGCTTCGCTTACATTCGATTTTTAACACAGCTCACATCAACTTAACTATTTAGTTATAATTTATAACAGCGATTTTAATCGCTCTATATAAAAATAAAATCTAATTATTTAAACTTAATATTTTCTAGGTACTTAGTGACTTCAAAAATATGAATGCGTAATAATTTTATTAAGTATTAGTAACTATCGAAAAGTAATTAGGAACGTAAGAATTTAGTTGTGCGTCACAAAGGGTGTTCCTTAAACTCTGTTCCAAGGAGGTGGTGATGGTTCCGTAGATTTGGCTTCAGCATTTCTGAAAGAGAAACATTAAAGATTCATCACTGGATCTTCATCATACAGGCTGTTACAGGCATCTTCTTAATTTAGCAATCTTCTTGATTAGAAGTAGGTATTCTATAATTGCCAGCTAAGTCAATCAATAACAAGAATCTGCCACGAGAATCTGGGAATCAATCAATCCAGCATAAAAAAAACAATGATAACCGTTACGTACTACTGGGGTACTTATCTCTAACATGGGTTGAAGAAGGAAAGCACTTGAATCATTTATATTGCATTTATTGCTAGACTTTGTTTGTTTTTACAATTCGAATCTTATAGGAAAAGTATTTATTATAAGAACGTAAGTACTTCTTTAAACAAATCGTCTGTGATCTGTGACGTAAGTATATCCACACAAGCATACCTACAATGTAAGTATAGTAGGTATAGCGCTTGGACCTTAGAGAGCAAATCGTCTTCCTGGAGGAAAGCATCACGCAACCACTGGCCCTGCCGGTAGGTGTATTGATTTCCGAGACGCCATTTCGGCAAAACGTCAAAAAAACTTCCTGAAACTTCGGCACAATTTACCACCAATGTTCTATTTTAGTACTTCTTCATTAGAAGCAGTGTTCTATCACTACTGCCGCAACCAAAACCCATCTCATTAAAAATTACCTGCGTCTTGCGTCACTTGCCTACCGATATAGGTGACTTCTGTCTGATAGCTAAATCTTAATTTAAAAGTAGACGATAACTAACGCGAGTAGAACAAAATGCATCACTTACTTCAGATAAATATAGGATTGTATGGTCCTATCAGTCGGGCAACAGTCGAAGGTTGGAGGCGGGACACCTCGTTGTCAGCTCTGCAGCGAGAACCGTCAGACTGAGGGCTCCACGCGCCGCCGGGGGGTCAAGGGGAAGGGAGGCGGAACCCCGGGAGCCCTGAATAGAGCATGCGCAGAACCAACTTAACGACAAAAAGACCCTCCACTTTTATTGTATAGGTACCCTATTATTATTGCGTACGAACGAACCCCTAGCGACTCGCCGCGTGCTACTTAGCATGTGGCCTTGAGGTTTCGAGGAAATTATTCCGTTCATGATTGATTGAAATTCAATCGCACTTGGGGCTGAAACTCTTTCCTCGAAACTATTAGGAATGCCTTAAATCTGCTTAATTTCATGATTAATACAAAGGATGATGATAGCATTGTGATTATGAATGTTGCTCACCATCCAGTGGAACGTTAGCCAAACATTCATCATGCATCTGTGTCTGTATTTTATTTTTTCCAAGTGGCGGCGAGGCGGCGGCGGCGCGGCGGCGTCGTCAGAGTCAGTAAAGGTTATGGTTTTGCTACTATACGCAGACTTTGAACAGAAAAGAATCTGCATAAACAATGTGTAGGATAGGATAGGTCAACGTATAGTGTTTGAATGCTTAAATCTTTGGGTAAGTCCTCAGGAATTTCCTGTCCGAAAGTCCGATAACGTCGGAATAAATATATGTACTTACCTATTGGATAGGTAATTGACCGAGCGAGAGAAGCGTCTCCGTTTCAGGATTGAGCAAAAATGCTTTCGTAGTCCACCTGTCTATCACTATCCGGCTGTTCTCCTCTACAGGCATAAAGTAACTCAATGTCTCAGGTCGCATTTCTCAACCGATTCTCATGAAATTTTGTGAGCAGGTTGGATAATTAATTAGTTTTTTTTTTGTCGATTCAGTTTTAAGGATTTTTTCAAAATGGCGGAGATTTGGGGTTTGAAAATGTAAAAAAAACGGCTCGACGGATTTTTATAAATGAGGTGTCGACGTGTCGTTGGATTTGTGAAGGTGAAGACCTCGTGAAGACGATGAGAGTGACAGAGACTCACCTATATAATTTTACTGAGAAGTCAATAGGTTTGTCACAAAATGTAGTTTACAAAGTTATTGGTTCATTCCATACCTTTATTTATGTATCCAACCAACCATCCACTAACTTTCGGCGCTCCTTGGGCGCTACCTTTCAAATGGTTGAAATAGATATAGGATTTATTGAAGTAAAACTTCTTGGGGCACGGGGGTAAAATTTATTTAACCTCTCAACTGTGGGTTATTCATATATTTGCTTTTCAATTACTACTAGCCGGGTGCTATCACGAGTGGCTAAGAAATGTAACGGAAATTGGAATCGGTGACGTCAGGGTCGGCTGAAGACTTTTAAAACCGCAACTATTTTCAATACGGTTTTTAACTAATCAGATAAGATAATAATACATTCGTACAATAAAGAATGTTAATGGGCTTATAAACTGCCTACTGCTCACTTCAGAGGTCGCCACTGTGGACCGTCTATAAATTTGACAGTTCCTCTTAGTAAACATGTAAACAAACTAATTATTTTATGAATAAATTCTTTCAATGCCTCGTTGTGCAGCTGTTGATTGCAAAAATGTGGGGATTCATATATTCCCTAAAGACGCTAAAAGAAGAAAATTGTGGGAGAAAGCTCTTCGTATAAAAAATTGGCATGCAAGTACTTCGTCAAGGTTATGTGCTACCCATTTCCTACCTGACGATTATTTTGGACCAAATTCGTATACAGGTGATAAATCTCTAATCAAAGTGTTGAAGAAAACTGCTGTACCGTCTTTATTTTCACATTCTAAGGTCAAAACAATCACACAGACAACACAACAACAACAGCGATCGGATAGACAGCTTTCCAAGTCAGGAATGACCGGGATCTCATCCTCGAGTTCATCTTCAACTCCGAGAAGGTTATTCTTGTCGTACGCCCTTAGTCTACAACAAGAAAATGGATTTTACAATAAAACCGCAACATAACCTTTATATCATAACCAGAGATCGGATATTCGGCTGCATATTTACCTAAAGTTTGTTTTTAACTATAAATGTATGAAAGCGGCTTCTAAATTTATTTTTTTATCTAGCCCATTGCGGTGTCCCACAGCTGGGCAAAGGCTTCACCGGTTCGAGCCCACACATCATTGGCTGCAGTTTGTTCCATCCACCCCGGCAGGAACTTATCCAGGTTGTCCCTCCATCTCCTACTGGGCCTTCCCCTTCTCGGGTGTATAATAAACTTTAAACTTTATACTTTATTGCACAAAAACAGAATACAGACACTTAATAATGAAAAAAACATGTACAAAAGCGAGCTTATCTCTACTAAGAGATCTCTTCCAGCAAACCTAGGATGGACAGGATTAATTAACAAAATAATAATAATTTATCTCAAAAAAAAAACCGGGTAAAAGGTATCTCGATATTGTGTAACTTATCGGATGCATATTTATTTAGCGTTAATATTTGATCCCTGATGCAAATATGTGTGTATTGTGTATGTAAGGGTACAAGAAGGTCTGAAAAAAAATAAAAACAAAATATATGTTTTGATAACCCCTCGAGTGTCCAAGGGCACTCAACGGGTTAAATTATGTTTCCATATGTATTATCAGTAACTAGCATTTTAATCACTATCTATCACTATGATTTGATCACTTAAATCAGAATTGTTTCGATAGCAAAGCGCATTCCATATTAGCCAACACCTGAACTTTAGGTAAATATGCATCCGAATATCCGATCACTGATCATAACAATGCCAGTTTATAACTTACCTTTCAATTAAAACTGCTTTTTTACCAACGATGGACGCTTTTCTTTTTCTCAGCTCGACTTTTAATTGAATCACACTCCATGTCGCATACATTGATATAGTTTATTTTGTTATTTCAATTATTCGTGAAACAATAACAACTAGACAATATGGCAGTTCTTAGACACCCCATAGTGCTGCCCTCTGCAATTGGCTTTCAGTTTCAAAGCCCATTAGTGAGAGAAAAACCTGATGAAACGTTAACAAATAAAAATTATTTTAAGCATTCTTCCACGAGTTCTTGATTTCCGGTATGGCCAAAACCAGTGACGTGACCAAAAACTACTTCGTTCAACCTCTTTGTTGGAACCGGAACTTATGTTTGACAGTTGTGCGATGCGATCCATACAGTTTGTAAGAAAAGAGTTTCATCAATGTCACACGGGTCGATATGGATTTCTAAAATGATGAACGAATCGTTTTGTGGCCGGTAACTATGGAATAGGTACCTAAAACGCGCTGCGTAGTCGCGCAACGGGCAGCTAGTAATCGCATAAAGTCACTTAGAATCATCCAAATGTGATATTTAGTTTTCAAGCAAATTCCGATGTGATGGATGGCTGCATTAAGACTTCTTGAAATAATAAGTAGGTACCTAGAACTGTTCTAAAGCCACTTTTTATTATATAGTGCAGTTCAAGTCACAAATTAGCAGTTTAGGCTACTAAGTACGTGTTATACCTACCTATTTAATGTTTATCTGTAGTAAACGGCCAAAACGAGGTCTACAGCTTACAGAGCCATAAGTTTAATGGCTTATTGTTTCGCTTATTTGTTTGTATGTAATTTTTGTAATACATATTTTAAAGTTGAATTGTTGTTATAACTGTTGAAATTATACGATTTTGATTTTAATAAGCTTTTGTAATTTTAAAGTTAATGCTTCATGCCAGTCAATAATGTTGAAGTAAAATATCAAAATCGAGGTATGTCGTATGGCGGACTAAGGAAATGTCAAGAATCAAATTAAATAAGAGTTACGTCATCGCTTCGCGATGAAGTAACCCTAAAAAATCCTAGCAAAGTAGGTATGTATAGGTTAGCGGGGGTAGCATAAGGCACGCCAGTCACCCCAGCCACGCATTTTGTCACAATTTAATGTCATATCATAATGAATGCGCGCTATTTTATGGAGAAACATCATTGAGACGCGAAAGGAGTTGGCAATTTGGCAAAATGACTGCCCCAGACATGTACAAAGACTTCTCAACAGCCAATTAATAGTATTTAAATATTCTCTCATAAATGATTAAATAATTAAGAGTTGTCACTTCATACTCTATGATTCCGCCATTGATTAGTGACTTTTGCCATCGTTAAAAATAACATGCAACATAATTGCCAACTAGCAAAACTGTTGAAAACAGGAGGTTTCCAGAGGAGTGGCTAGATGGCATTATGTTGCATGTTATTGCAAAATGGTGCTTATTTCTAGCGACGGCAAAGGTCACGGAATCATATTGGAATCACGGAGTATTGAGTAACAACTCTTATTTACCTATATTTAATTATTTTTTTCTTCAAGTTCTACAAACTAAATACAGACGCAGTAAATTAAATTTATGAATGAATATTTAAATGCTATTGGCTGTTGAGAAGTCTTTGTACATGTCTGGGGCAGTCGTCCATATATTGATTTAGCCATCTTCTTTGTCATTTATCTGCGCGACTGAGGTGAGTGGCAAGCCTTATGGTAGCCCCGCAGGTACACATTAACTTGGAATAGTTGAAAATACGTACTCGATCAATTAAACAAAGGGACTGGGCACAGAGACAAGCAAAGCAATGCATACATTTGAGCGAGACGGTTTTAAGACGTGACGTCGTCAGATGGTATATAATCTGAGCGAGATGCAAATAGTAGTGACACTATTGAATGAGTTAAGTATATCACCACGAGCGCGACAAATTGTAGATAAGGAATGGTGGGAAATAAATGACATGACGTATTAAAAGTAAGTACAAGTATAAAATAATTTCAAATAATCGGACGTCTGAAACATAAAAGTAACTTGAAGCAGAGATTGGATCTCAAAATTGGAAATTTAAATCTCTTTTAGTATAGGTAGGTATAGGTGTATAGTATAGGTACCACTTAATGATATAGCTACAGAAGTTTTACTTCTAACACGTGTACGGTGCTACACGCGTATTTTTTTTTCTTTATCTACTTATCTACTTTCTTTAGCGAATGCTACACGTCAATAAATATTGTGATAATTATCATGATGTTTACTTAAGTACCTATCTTGGGCCGGATCACAGCACACCCTACACCATCAATCAATACGTATCGCGTCAGTACTGACTGAAGCGTTCTTTGTACGAGCCAGACGTGATGGACCCAAGACAAGGAAAATTAGAGCTCGTATGGCAATAATTGTAGTTGATGAAGAATTGGCTTCAAAAGAGAGAAAAGTACACATCTGAATTTATTGGACGAAATTCGCCTTAACGATGAAATGGACAGACAACTACTAAATTCCTTTCGGATGCCTGATGTCTGTTTTGATAATCTTTTGGAACTGATTTTTTAGTAAACAGGATACATCCACATTCCTGTCCTGCCTAGGTCCTGATAAGCTCGCCTTTGCGTATAATATTTCTCGTAAATGTATTTTTTTAATGTTTCTGTGCAATAAAGAATATGAAATACAGTGATGAGGAAATCGATTTCGCCTAAAGAAACCTTTTTAGCGCATTGTCTTTGAAATTAAATGAAATGTTTTATTTGCCTGGTACAGTAAGGTGGTAATCGTAATGAGCTCTACACATCTCTTTTGATTGTGTTTCTATAGTTGACCTTCTGTCTTGTACTATTATCTCTTCTGTGCTTGCGTGTAGCATTCGCCTCTTAGCGCCGCGGAAACGGAATTACTGAAACCGGAAGAGTGAATGAATGATTGCATAATCCTGATTCATCCTGCCTGACATTATGGTATTTGCCATGTATACTTGAAAGAAATTAACTTTTAAATCAAAAGTAACTAAATATAGATGGAGGCAAATGGCAAATAGCTCAGAACAATAACTAAAGAAATAGCCTCCGAAAAGCTATCAAAATGTACAAACTTAGTTATATAGCCTCAAACCTTCGGAACGTAAATTTAAAAAAGTTTTAATTCATCTAAGGTACGTCTAAGGTAGTTAAGTCCCGTTTTCATTTTGTAAGTGTAAAGTAAAGGTGTATATAATATTCTACCCTATCCAATATACAGACTGGCAAGAAATATTTCATTATTTTTCAACTAAGCAGTTAGACTGACGATGGTAGTCGAACACGGCATGGTTGTTACCTATCAGTCAGGTTTCCACTCAAAATGGCTGCGTTCTATTTAGAATAAACTCCTTCAAAACTCCGTTCAGAAACGGTGGAGGCGAAGTTGGAGTCGGAGGTACTAATTCTAGCATAAGTTCCGAACTTTCGTAGGCGGAGGCGGAGCTCCGTTACAACCTACTAAAGCTTTGCAACATGCAAGTTTAACACCAACATAATAAAAAACAAAAAGGATCAAATTCATTTTGAGTGTAACCTGAATGTTGCTAAGTAAAAGTTAGTGGCGCCATCGGTTTTTCTCTTGGATTTCTTGCTAAGCTGTACAGTACCTACTAAGTGCCAAAACATCCATGTAGCACTGTACAGACTGTCTGGTATAAGTTGGCGTTCCTGTGGCGGCGCCTTCTACAACCTACCAAGCTTTGAGAACTGTCATCACAACTGGTAAAATTTGTACGTTTTGCCACACGCCAACTTACACTAGACAGTCTGTAACAGGCAACTTGACAGCTAACCTAAAACTTCATAAAATCCATACAGAGTGTAACAGAAAGGGGTGTACAAGCCGAAAGACGGTTGTTAGTGACATCATTTTGAACAACTTTCACTACGGGACCGACTTGCTCTGATCAAGTCGGTCCCATAGTAAAAGTTGCTCAGAATGATGTCCCTAACAACCCTCTTTCAGCTTGTACACCCCTTTCTGTTACACCCTGTATAATAATATCTTTAAGTGCTGATAGTAATGATGACAACTCTCTGTTAGTTCACCTGAATAAGCAAGTTTTGGTAAAATCCCTAGTGTTTAAAAAGTGGATTTTATGAAGTTTTAGGTTAGCTGTCAAGTTGCCTGTTATATTGGATAGGGTATAAGTAGGGTTATTTTTAGGTAAGTGTGGCTGTAAAGTGTAAAGTGCGAGCAACGTCTACACAGCAACTGATAAGTGTGAGTGATGAGTAATCAGCGAAGTAAGACGAATAAAAGCATGTTCTATTTTTTTGCAAGTAGCCACGCCACGCGCGCCCCTCCTCCACCTCCACTCGCAGCGTGCTTGATTTACTTCAGCGTTGGGACAGCAAATTCGACTGTGTAACGCTCGATAACCGGTTTCTACTAATCAGAGACGCCACACAGAATTAGACACTACTTGACACTTAACACTTCACAGCTCCACTCACAAAACCCATACTTTACACTCAACCCCTCACAGTGTCAAAACGGCCCTTTAGGAAATAAAAGTCAGTCAGACAGACTCGACACGACAGCTGTCAAGTGTCAGCTGAAAAAGAAGGAAGGATTTTTCTTTCTTTAGTTTTTGAGTTTTGTATTCTACAAAAATTCAGAAAGTTACAAATATACCTATATTATAATTATACAATGTACCATTGCAAAATCGAATAGCAAAATAAAATCACAATGTTCTCTCGCAATATCCTATTCACAGTCGAGTTGGCTCATAGTTGGTGCGTGTTTTTGAATTTCTTCATGGTTGTGCAATAAAAATGTTGAATTTCTATTTGTTTTACGCGTATTTTGTGTTGATGGCTCGTTGTTATTGTTTTGTTCCAGTAAGCATCCCTTATTGCAGTCAGGCTGGCCGTCCCGCGTGGGTCATGTGCGTGGGGAGCTCAGGAACTCGTTTCACAACTCCCGCCGCCAGATTCGGCGGCCTGCTCTGGAGCCGGACCCTCTTTTGAACATCCCTTGTGACTTAGGACCGCTATGCTCCAAAAATTTGTACCGGCCGTTTCTTTTTACTGTTGGGGTAAGCATATTATCCTTAGGTACTCTAATAGTTTTACAAATTAATGTACTTACTTTATTAGTCATTACAAAATAATGATTTGTTTCTGGCGAATTTTGAAATAAAATTTTGATCTTTATAATATTACCTCTGAGCTTTATTATCTTTATTGCAGTTGTCTACGGCGAGCATTATTGGCTGTGCAGTTTGGGAATATGAAACTTTGCGTACACATGCCTCAGCATTCATAAGACGGCCGGCAAGTTGGTTTAATACTCAACAAAAACGTGTCTTGGCTCATTCGGTACAGAATATTTATAAATCATCATCTACCCATCATCCCACTTCAATATAGGTATAGGCTCTTCCTGTAAATAGACTCTTCATATTTGCTGAATGTAGCTGTGCCATCTCTATCATACCTGATCCTCACCTTTTGATATACCTTTTCAATAGCAGTCAATAAATTAGACTGACAATTTATTACATTTCAGAAATCAGAATCTGGCCCAATATCAAAATGGTGGAAGTCACTGCGAGATAGTGAGAAAGTGTTTTACCCCATACTTGGCCTGAATGTGTTGGTGTTTGGGATGTGGCGAGTCAGGTCACTCCAGCCGTTCATGGTGAAATACTTCTGCTCAAATCCTGCTGCCAGTGAGTTTGATATTCATATTAAGAACATAACATATTATTAGTACCTACCAGTTTACTGCTGTTAGAATCCCTATCTTTTAGGGGACGCTTTATTTCCTTTCAGGGGCCACTTTATCTGTTGGTGAAATCAGGCATAAATGCACCAATTGCATTTCATAATAATAATGGTAAATTAGTCATTTTAATTGAATTGGTCTGAAATAATCCAGATAAAAACAATAATGGAAACAAGTCTTTCTACCTCACTAACTTGCTCCTTAGGCCATCAAATTTTGAATATTCTCAGTTTAATTTATGTAATTATTCTCATCTTCATAATTTGTGTTTTCAGGGACAGTTTGTGTTCCCATGTTGTTGTCAACATTTAGTCACTACTCTGCAATGCATTTAGCGGCCAATATGTATGTCCTGTACAGCTTTATGCCAGGTAAGGATATTGTACGGAAGAATTACATTACTGCTTGCTATTGCTAGCTTGCTTCTTTTGGCCAAAGTGTGGTGCACATTCTGCATCAAAAGACAAAGGATGTTTACATTATTTTGAAACTTTGGCTGTGTAGATATTTCGGAATGTTTATAATATTTTATGCCGACTGACTCCACATTGGCTTATTATATATGTTGGCGGCCGATCATAGATAGATCGTGAAATGTCATGAAACGATTAAATCTCAAGGCAAACACTGCGGTAGCTTAGGTGAAGACTAAACTACGAATAGTCTTCGTGTTCGTTTGACATGTATTACACAAAAACATCATGTAGTGTTGAATAAAAATGCTTTAAAAAAAGACATGTTTTCGTTAAAACCCACCACTTCATGATGTGCCCAGTAATTGCTTGGGCATATGAAATGGGGGCATATGACGGCACATCATGAGGTGCCTGATTCTACGATCGGCCGCCGACATACATTCAAACATGAATAAGCCATGACTATGATCACAATACTATGAAAAGTTCTTACGCAGTTAGCCACGCCTTTTTCCAGCTACGCATATAATAGGCTTGTGGCCTGTCAAGTCAAAATAGATACTTTTTATGAACTGTCAAAATGGAACTTTAGTTCCTGAGTTCTATGAAATAACAGCAGAATGACGTCATGTAAAAGTGCCATCAAATGCTGTCTTTTTTTGCACAAAATTGACTTTATAAATATATCTGCTGGAAATATACAATTCTGAGAATGTCAAGCCATTTTGTACACAACGCTTCAACTTAAGACTTGTTCCTAGATTTATTGGATTACCTTGGCCACAAGCCTATTGTTCATTTCCATTTAAGTATGACAAGGGGCTAACCTATCGTCGTTAAACTGTGTCTGTCTATAACTGTCATTAGTTATGTACAAACTTACACCAAGGGTGCTCATCCAATACAAATTAGATTTAGTAACCCTTCGTAAAAAAGAGATGGTGTGAGTAGTAAGATTTAGGAACACCATGGTTTCAGTTAAACATACTTCTATGTGGTGCTAATCTTAGAATAAATCCTATATATCTTAGCGCCATCTCGTGGTATTTGCAATTTTTCGATGGTGCTGCACCAAGCTTCGAACTAAAGAAGCTTCCGTAGCATCTCAGTTTACGCCGGTGTCATTTTGTTCTAGGTGATCTAGATCTGTATAATGTTATAAATATTAAAGTATCTGTGCTTTTTTGGTTGCAGCCGCCATTGCCGCTCTGGGAAAGGAGCAGTTTGTCACGATGTACCTCAGTGCCGGCGTCATCAGTAGCTTCGCCAGTTTCGTCTTCAAGGTTGTGATGAACCAGCCCGGCCTCAGTCTCGGTGCTGTAAGTATTCCAGTTCACTCACAATTCCAAAAAGCCACCTTGAGGGATAGTGTTGCCCCTATGTACTAACTACATGGGATGGGACTTTCTACGAACTCAACCTACAAGTACAAGTAAATAAGTATACAGAGCATATAAGGGCTTTACTCACGATCAATTGCAAGAGAAGGACAGGACAGGAAGATAGACAGAGAGAGAAATACAAGTTGCAGCAATATCGCGAGACAGATTGCATCATGAGTAGAGAGAGCCCTTTAGCGTTAGACCGGCAATAATTAAAGGCTCTAAGTAAAGTTTACGAATTATTACGTCTTTATGACAAACAACATACAAGCCGATAAAAACCATGTCAACAATCAGAAAATTATAATGCAATGAGGAGAAGCTTTATCCTGCAATCAAAGCCTACTCTTCTTCAATGGGGTTGAAGCGCCTGCACGTGGCCCACGTGAGCAGGGCCTTTGTGCATATGCTCAAAGCCCTGTTCTAAAGACATGGACTAAACTCTAATTGTAATGTAACTCTAGTTTGTGAGAACTGTACTTATCCAGAATCTCGAACACCTTCCTTCACCCCAAAACAGAATGAGATTGGTGATTAATTACCTATAATTAATGTTTGTATACTATTTCAGTCTGGTGCCATCATGGCCGTCCTGTCGTTTGTGTGCGTCCATTATCCCGACACAAAGCTGAGCATCATATTCCTGCCCATGTACACTTTCGCTGCTGGGACAGTAAGTTGAGACTATCTCTTCATTATTACAGAGATGAAGACTAAACTGCCACCTCTTATTAAATGAAATCAAAAATCATTTATTGAATACAAGAAATTAGTGTACATCACATCAAATGAGTCCAATCATATGTTAGTTAGTTAAACAAGTTGGTTATAGCAGTAATGTAGCAATAGTTAGTGCTTTCATTGCTAGGCTAATTAATAGCCTTTATTAATGATAAGCACGCTCTTGCCTTCTGGAGGGGGGATGCGGGTAAGTATTAAACTAGATTAGAGTAATTGGAGTAATTAGATGTCGTAGGTGACAATAGACATGGGGTGTCCATGTTCCCACTGTCACCTTACTACAAATGTACAGTACACCTATAATTAATTATCAAAAAGAAGAAATTATATATTAGCTGACTAAATCAGCCTTAAACAACCCATTTAGTTCCCCGCAGGTCCTCTAGTCTAGACAACATTCAGATGATTTATACATAGAATATGTTTCAATGGTCAAAACTCTTGCGATAGTTACACCAAACATCATGAAAGTAACATACCATGTAACATTTCTAAGATATTAATCACACTAATATTATAATTGTGTATGTTTGTGTGTTTATTTATTTATAAATAATAAATCTAGCTAGGTATTAATAATAATGTCCCTTAGTATAGGGGCAGGGGCCTTTACCCGAATACAAGTAAGATTGTGGCATACTGCACCACGCTGGAGGTGTGTCGGGCTAGCAGCCGACTGAACCGTCCGACACCAAGCCGCCCGTATAGTGGCTCTGACACAGATTTACGCTCTTTCTAAACTAAAAGATAATTTCTTTATTTTCCAGGCTATAAAAGCAATAATGGGCGTGGATCTGGCGGGGGTGGTGTTTGGGTGGAAGTTCTTTGATCACGCGGCTCATCTGGGTGGAGCTCTGTTTGGAATGTGAGTATGGAAAAGTAAATACTAGTTATGTTGCAGTAACCAAAGCGAAAATCGAAAACTTGGTGATAATGAATGACTGAACTATTGCTGCTCTACTAAGGCCGAAAAATTGAAAGCCTGACGTGCATACTTTAGCGCCGTAGTATGAATCGGAGTATCCCATTTATGCATTGTTATTGTTACCCATTTTGAGCCTGCGTTGATAGACGATACACATAAATACCCGCTATGTGTGGAATATGCGTTGACTGAAACACCTTTGATAATTTTTCATCTGCAGCAATATAGGATATGTAAAAATGTTTACAATGCTTAAATCTTTTAATTCGTGATTTGAAGGGTGCCAAACGGGACCCTATTATTAAGCCCACGCTGTCTGTCCGTCTGTCCGTCATCGGGTCCTACACAGCACGAACCGTAATAGCTAGAAAGTTGAAATTTTCACAGAATCTGTTACCGCAACAACAACAAATACTGAAATACGAGAGATTAATTTTAATTCACCCACGCATTTCAATATGATGGTATATTTATTTTGCAACAACCTGCATTGTTGAGGTAGCTCAGCGGGTATGATGTAGGCTCACAATCCGTAGGTCGTGAGTTCAAATCCTCGTGAGGGCATAATCTTTTTAGGGTTCCGTACCCGAAGGGTGCCAAACGGGACCCTATTACTGAGACTTCGCTGTCTCCGTCCGTCTGTCTGTCACCAGGCTGTATCACATGAACCGTGGTAGCTAGACAGTTGAAATTTTCACAGATGATGTATTTCTGTTGCCGCTATAACAACAAATACTAAAAATCAAAATATATTTAATATTAAGGGGGGCTCCCATACAACAAACGTGAATTTTGCTCATTTTTCCTCGATATTGATAATGGTAGCAGGTAGACGCTTAAAATTTTCACAATATATTGAGTACTTACATATATTATTTACTCAAAAAATAAATAATTAAATTAAAATTAATATTTAGGGGGGGCTCCCATACTTTTTTTTGTGGTTTTTTATAGATAATGGTACGGAACCCTTCGTGCGCGAGTCCGACTCGCACTTGGCCGGTTATTTATTGTTTTGAGTGCGTATTTTGTTTGAGTTTAAGTTTTGTTATAAGATAGTATGGTACCCTTCGTGTGCGATTCCGACCCGCACTTGACCTTTTTTTATTTTAGTAACTATTTATCTTTTTAGCGCATGTACTTTAGTTGTTGCTCATTCGGAGCAAATTTTTGGCCATCATTTATCCTATTAGTGGGATACCCTAAGGGAGAAGTTAGATTTTAATTGAATGTGTATTTGTCTTCTGTATGATTTTGTAATGTAACTTGTCCTGTTTGTAACCCCAATCACCGATTTTTCCTAATTTGTCTTGTTTATTTTTTCAGAGTGTGGCATCAGTGGGGCAGCTCACATATTTGGGGAAACAGAGATTACTTCTTGCAATACTACCACGCAATTAGGAAAACTGACTCTAGATAGCAACAAAATAATATTGAAGTTGTGAAATTGTACTAAATTATTGTTTACAAAGTGGTATAATTCCATTTGTGCTACCCTCGCCGTTTAGATGTCTGCAACAGACGAACTTGTGCAATAAATCTACATGAAAATGGTTTTTTATGTGATGTTTTGTTGAATAAAAACCATTATTATGGTACATAAATCATGTATTTACATAAATGTACAAATTGCAATGCATTTCATAAATGCACAGGGTTCTTAGAAACTTACTACTATAATCCGCGTGCAATGGGAATGGAATGGGATCTTTTGAAACTTTGTTTTACTATGTCGGTCTATGTACTTTGACAAGGTTCCATACCATTCTCATCGCGCGCGGATTATACTTAACTCAAGCAACCTGCATCTAAACATTCTGGCTGAGTGCTGGATGATCATTCTGACATATCTGAATTTTGTCAACTATTCGCGAAAATTATATCCGTGTTAGATTGTAATATAGATATAAATTATATCTTAATCTAAAACAACCCTTTCAAAAATACGTAATGTATATTTTTTGGCATTTATTTTCACACGAGCAATTGAGCAAAAATTGAATTGAAACCTATTTATTTTCGGGTTAACTGCTTGGCGCACGCGGGCCTCGTGTTATTGTTCGTATTTACCCCCAAATACCCTAGGCACCTCAGACAATTTGCATTCGACAAGACGCTAAGAAAATTTTAAATTTTGGCGTTTGCCGCGCAAAGTAGGTAACTTATCGAACACGTCCAAGGGGGCTGACAGTAAACTGCTTAGGCCTTGAGTATCTCTGCGTGGAAGGCGAAGTGTTCGCTAATGAAGCTAGCGATGTAGTAGTATGAGTGGTCGTATCCTTCTCGCAGCTTGAGTATGACGGGCACGCCCGCGTCTCGACACGCCGCTACCAGGCGCTCAGGTAACAGCTGCTTGTCCAGATAGAACTTGTCTGCTGCACCCTGAAATGGTGTTTGAGGGAGTTTAGCTGATATTACAATAAACCATAGCATAGTTTGTTAGGTACTTTGCCACGGGAAAATCTGAGACCTTTATTTAGAAATAAAGGCGTGCTGAATGAGATGACCATGCGATAGTTATGGCACGATATGTAGGGTGGGTTGGTGGACGAGACCCCTACAAAAAGTAGCTCGTAGCGAACCGCGCAGATAACGGAATGTGAGCGAGTCAGCCTTTCATTTTACCTGTCCAAATAGGGCTTATCAGGAATTCTTGAAACAGGCCCTAAACTTACTGACCTGATCAATAAGCAGCGTCAGCGGCGGACCATCGTAGGTCTTCGCCAATTCTGTAGCATCCCACTGGGACCACTTTTCCTCATTGTCGCCAAGGTAGCCGGTAAACGCTTTCACACCCCACGGGCAGGCGGTTGGGTTGCAGATGGGCGCAAAGGCACTCACTGACTTGTACAGTCCTGGGTTCCTGAGGGTGGACACTAGAGCACCGTGGCCGCCCATGCTGAAATTATTTATTTCATTTTAAATACACAATAAGCTGAATTTGTGGAGTCAGGAGTTTCAATTCAGGCTTTGAATGTCCTGTATGTGTTACATATACTGTAGGTAACGCCATCCACGACGACGCGTGACGTAGCTATTTGCATCTTTCTTTTTCATCAAGGCACTCTGCTGAAAGACAAAGATGCAAATAGCTACGTCACGTGTTATCGTGGATGGCGGTACCAACAATGTCTCACCTGTGTCCCATGATACCAATTTTAGCAGGGTCAACAACATTGCTGAAGGCTTTAATAACAAGGTCATACAGCTCTTTGGTCAAATAGCTCGCCATCCTGTAGTTCTTTGACCATGGGTCCTTGGTAGCATCGAGGTAGAACCCGGCAGAGACACCGAAGTCCCAGGATTCATCATCACCAGGTATCTTCACACCTCTTGGTGAAGTGTCAGGGCCCACTACTATGATACCATGCTCTGCAGCATATCTATGGAAATTTAAAATACATACTTACATTTTAATAGAATATCTGCTCCTCAGCCACACCATTAAAAATGTGTGGATGGAGATAAGCTACATAAAAATATATTTCCCACTTTAAACCTTGGCTTGGTAATAATAATAATAATAACCAAACAAAATTCTACATGCTCGTGTTCAATTATGGGTTAAAGAGCCATTTCAATTGATAATGATAAGACACAGTAAAGTTATTTCATGTTATTATCATTATTTTATCAGTAAGCAAATACAATAAGCCAATGTCCATTACATAAATCATCCAATTTATCTGCAGTTAAAATGTCTTCTTTGGCAAAAAAATAATTTAGTTTGACAAAATGCCTACCAGCCTTTTGAGCAGAACAAAATAAAACATAAAATAACCTTTGGAATCCTGACTTGCTGATAAAGTTTTGTTCATTGCATGTCAGTCCAGATAGGTAATAAATGACTGGCAACTTTTCGTTACCTCCCTCTGCTTGCGGGGGGAAGTAGACTGAGAAGTTCATGCTACATTTCAGTTCCTTCGAGTCATGGCAGTACACTTTCTGGTAACCCCCAAAGATCTTGCTGGAAGACACCAGATTTAAGGCCTCCATCTTGTATGACTGAAAGCAGAGAAAATATTATTAATTACTTATATTTAGGAGCCCCATATTAGAATAAGTTAATTACTTATATTTAGGAGCCCCATATTAGAATAAGTTAATTACTTATATTTAGGAGCCCCATATTAGAATAAGTAGGTACCTACCACAATGTCTTTGGGAAATCCAAAATTGTTTTAGAACAAACATGTGAGGACAAGTACTTTGTGTAACCCTGTAATTTTGAATAAATCTTAGAACTCAGTAGGAAGATGACCTACTTACTAAGTTCTAAAATCCTAAAAATCAGTCTTAAGCGAGCTTTATTACAACCTGCCTTACCAACCCAGCACCACAAAATTCACCTGCTATGATTATGTTAATATATGCGTTGTGATCTCTATGTGTAGTCTAGGTTTAGAACTTTAGACTTTAGACCTTAGAATAACCGACTGGCAGAGCAATAATCGACCGGTACGTTTTGAGGTTAGCCTCGTAGTGATTACTTTCTCTGTGGTTATCCTCCCTCCCACAGTGGAGTGGTCCAACTTTAGTTATTGTTCTGAGGTCCAACCAAAGTATTATTTTGGGTTTGGGGTTTGGGTAAGGTTCTATATAACACCACCCAAATTTGGGGTAGGGAGGGAGGTGGGGGAGAAGGGAACCCTATCCTCCAAGTTTCCCTCGAGATGCGTAGTTCCCGAGATATTGGACTTCAAAGTTTGTATGAAAAACCGCTCCGCTTGTCAAAAAAGCTCGTCACATGCATTATTAGTGTAAAGACGATTTCTAAATACGCCAACCGCCGGAATTCGCCTCGCTCCGCTCCGCTTCGCTCGGCTGACGGCTCAGCTTTTTGTCTTACTTAGGCACCACGCTCCTCCTCGCGGGTATTTTTTAAAACCATAAACCATCATTAGTGTTGGGGGGGGTGAAAAAATACAAAGAAAATGTAAGTACTCTAATCCAGTAAGAAAGCCAAAGTCGTAGGAGTAGGATTCACACTAGTGATGTTCCTAATCGATTATAAATAATCGATTAATCGATTATCAAAATAATCGACCATGATCGATTACGAAAATCATAATCGATTATGTAATCGATTATTAAAAATAATCGAGTTTTTTTTAAGCTCTATTAACCGGATTTTGAGAAAAGGTGTTTCTCAAAATATATCTACCGAATAGAGGTTTTCCGGATTTTCCATACGCCCGCCGGCTCGGCGCACCGGCACCGGCACTTAATCACCGTGAGCTTTAGTCCTATTTACCCCCTTTCTAACTCACCAAACCGGTGCCGGCCGGTGCCGGCCGGTGCGCCGAGCCGGCGGGAGTATGAATGGTACAATGAAACAAAACGCCTAATCTATGACTACGATTGATCTATGAACGCAATTTCAAAAAAAAACTGTCATCATCAGTTTGTTATGATAACTAATATTGTTTGTTGTCGGTCGTCTGTCTTTTCTTCTTGTGAGATGTGTTGTTTGTTTACAAGCTGATATAAAATAATTTATCATGAAACGCTATAGAAGTGTGTCCTTTGTTTGGTTGGACACACTATGATAAAGACAGAAACGAAGCGACATGCAAAATTTGCAAAAAAGTCATTAAACTCTGTGGTAATACCACCAACCTAAGGGAGCACCTTAAACGCCTCCACAATATACTAGAGGACCCAGCCCCCGCAGCACCCAGTACATCGAGTTCTTCAGATGCTGATCCTGTTCCACAAAAAAAAGAAAGGCAAACCAAACTTATAGTAAATTCAGTATCTGAGCTAAAGCCAGCTCAAATCAAACGCATTGACAATGCCGTTTTGAAAATGGCTTTCACGGACCACCAACCTTTATGTTACGTAGAGGACAAAGGGTTTCTTGAGTTTGTGGAAGTTCTACAGTGCGAACTCTTAAACAGGTAATGAATACCTAACTATGTTTGTGTAAATAAATATATCATTTACATAGGAATCTATTTATGGTTATATCATGTGAAACTGAAATTGAATTGAATAAAATAAAAAGCAAGTACAAACTTATCTTTGTTGTTTGTCTTGTTACTGGTGATTCTAAAATATTTTGTTCGAATAGGAAATGATAATTTTAATCCCGAAATCATGAAACAGAGGGTTAGGTGCTGAATATTACAGGCCTCGTATGGTTTTATCATAATCGATTAATAATCGATTATTAATCGATTATTAATCGATTAATCGATTACTTATCAGATGGCATAATCGATTGATCGATTATGAATATAATCGAATCGGCACATCACTAATTCACACTGAGGATTCACAGTATATATGGAGCACATTCACGTTAACACCGATGAAAACAGAATGACCAACAACCAGGTCTGCCATGGCGTCCAAAATGGCCGACGTCGTTTCCACCGTTGTTGTCATTTGTACTAAAACTATGTACCAATATCCAACGTTGGATCTTTAGATTTTACATTTGACGTTCCGAATTTTGCAAAGATGGAATAAAGTGTTAATATTTTGGAAATTTTGAAGTAGCTAAATAGGTTTTCCTAACTTTGAAAATGGTGTTAGAGGATAGCTAAGAACCCCTCCCTCCTATATAACTAAGTACTCCTAACTTCAAAATTCGAGTGGTGTTTTAGAAAACCCAACCCAAAACTGCTCCCGCGCGTGCCCGATGTGAGTCGGGCAGCCCGACAGATGAAAACAAGGAAAAATATTGAGAAATCTCAGCTAAAGCCGCGTTGACACTATCAGAGGAGGCTCGGACCGACTGAATTCTGACATCTACTCGGACGCAACTCGTATTGTGGCAACCCAGAATCCGAGCGCACTTAGACGACGGCATCCGTCAGAGTTGAATCGGACCGCACCCTACTTTTCCGACCTCGCTCGTATACGAGTACTGGTGGTCATACATAACGGCTATATTTTGTTAACATGCTAAAATGGAATATGCAAAATTTATTTAGCATGCTAATTTACACACTATTCACACTAAGTTAAAAGAAACCAACAACGCGTCGAACGCATTGTTGATTCGTCGAGAAAGCGCGCGACTGATCATCACGCCGCGCGAGTGTTGCCAACCTGTGTTGCCCGAGTTACGTCAAATTTACCCTAAAATTACCGTACAATTACCGTACACTCCGTTATATATCAAGAGATTTAATAGTTTTATAAGGAAAAGTGGCCAAGTGCTAGTCGGACTCTCCTATGAAGTATTCCGTAGTAGAAAGTAATTATAAGACTAGATGTTTATGTGGTATGTAACTTTGTTTTTCATAGTGTTTGTATGAATGACAAAGTTATCTCTGCGGTTTTTAATAAATGTATTATATCTTAAAAAGTTAGATCACATGGCCAATAAAATATGTGGCTTGCTTGACTTATAATTTCCCATTTTCTGATAATGGGATTTTAATGAAACAATTTTTAAGCTGGTAATTGTTTTCTATTAATCTTCCATGATAAATATGTATTCCAGAATAGTGCTACAAACTGTACAAGCAAAACTTGATACTGTAATGGAACATAATAAAAATTAACCAATTGCACCCATGGCCATATGTAATAATTGGTTTTTAAAACATCTAAGTAGTTGGCTTTGATATCTGCTTTAATAGCTTCACGTGAGTTGCCCTGCATGGTCCCCACTGCACCAAGAATGAAAAATAGAAATGTTGGTGCAAATATCATTTGATCCAAAAAAACTTTCTTAATAGCTACAGTTGACCCCTTTGATCCAAAATACTTGTTCAGGAATCCATACCAAACACGCAACGCTGGGCCCTATAAAAAAAGAGAAAATAAATCAATTATTTGCTTTTACTTACTCAGTATTTCCCACTCAGAACATGACATGGAATTGGTAACTGGGCTGGGCAAGGACAGTGTATAATGGGATTTTTTTTAAATGGCAATAGCGGTCATGGCTCAACTTTAGTTCCTGACCTATTGACTAGGCTGTCAAAACTTTTTTAGCGTATAGTTGGGGTCATTTAATCATCTTCCTGAAAGTTTCAGGTAACGGAAATTAGTAGTTTTTAAGATATGATTTTTTGAAAATCTGAAAATATTGTAAAATTATGTAACAAAACGCAAAAAATATGTCAAAATCTATGGTCTGTGGTCAAAATACATTAGTTACGTTTCGTTGTATGCATATTTGAAAAGATGAATCTATTTTAAACGTAAAATATCACGTTCCTGACCTACTGAAATTGACCTTGGGAGGGGGGAAAGGGGGGAGGGGGGAGGTGGGGGGATGCCCCCCCTACTACTCCCCCCGAACGGAACTGTATAGTTTCTGAGTTATGATTTTTTTAATTTTTGGAGGTTACATAATATAAGGACTTTAGATCCTGACCTACTGACCTTGACCTTGAGGGGGAGAGGGGGGGATAGGGGGAGGGGGGCAGATGCCTCCCCTACTTCTCCCCCCCCGCGGAAGTGCCTAATTGCTGAGATATGATTTTTTAAAGTTTTGAGTTTTGAAGTTTTTTTGCATTGTTGGGCGGGGGAGTTGGAGGGGATGAGGGGTTGGAGGGGGGGTTGCCAGAAGTAGGGGGTCGCCTCGCTCCGCTCCGCTTCGCTCCGGCTCCCGGTTCTGCTTATAAGTGTGTACCTAACAAACCTATCTTTAGTTTTCAAACAGGAAGTAACCTATAATTGATCCAATCGGATTCAAAATGGCCGCCCAACCAACAAAAACTCGGACAGACAACACCCCAAATGCACTCCGTTTCAGAAAAATTACAACTTATAATTTATCAAAAGTGATATTTTACGTTTAAAATAGATTCATCTTTTCAAATATGCATACAACGAAACGTAACTAATGTATTTTGACCACAGACCATAGATTTTGACATATTTTTTGCGTTTTGTTACATAATTTTACAATATTTCAGATTTTCAAAAATCATATCTTAAAAACTACTAATTTCCGTTACCTGAAACTTTCAGGAAGATGATTAAATGACCCCAACTATACGCTAAAAAAGTTTTTGACAGCCTAGTCAATAGGTCAGGAACTAAAGTTGAGCCAATCATATCTCAGCAATTAGGCCATTTCCGCGGGGGGAGAAGTAGGGGAGGTATCTACCCCCCTTCCTCCTTCCCCCCTCTCCCCCTCAAGGTCAAGGTCAGTAGGTCAGGAACTAAAGTCCTTATATTATTAACCTCCAAAAATTAAAAAAATCATATCTCAGAAACTATGCAGTTCCGCGCGGGGGGAGTAGTAGGGGGTGCATCCCCCCACCTCCCCCCTCCCCACCTCCCAAGGTCAATTTCAGTAGGTCAGGAACTAAAGTCCTTCCGCGGTCATTGCCCCGCGAGTGAAAATGTATGCAATTTGATATTTGCCACCACTTACATTTTCTAAGAGAGTCAATGTCCGCTATTGCCATGTTAAAAAAATCTCACTATAGTAAGCAAGCAGGTAATTTATGCAAGATGTAATGTGTGCTGGTACTTAACTTGATTGACGAATATTTATTTCACCTGAGAGATTGTTGTCAGCTATGGGACTGAGGCAGCAGTTCACATCAATACCAACACAATGTTGTTGACAGAGGCATGAACTCTGCATGAACTGAACCAAAGATTATTGTGATTTTACAGCTGTGCTGGTGCACTAAAATAATCGGTAAGTGTTGATAAGGGGGCGGAAAAATTTCTAAGTTTTTTTTTCCCTGGCGCCCCCTATCTACACTCCAACCGAGTGCAGGACTCTTACTTACCCCAACGAAAAAGCCGATGGACGAAAACTTGGCAGTCCTCAAAAAACTGACTTCATTGAAGGATTTCTTTTCAATTATGGTCTGTGATATCAAGTCACCTGTGCCCATCAGCACTCCAGTTTGTACCGCTTGTACCAGATATGGTCTACGATTCAGAGTAGCCTGGTAGATCTTAAAAATACCACGACTCATAATAGCAAGCGTCATAAGCTATTATCAAACAACACAATACAAGGTTGCATAACCTAACAAAGTTTGATTCGGTAAGTTGAACAGTTGAACGTTAAGACAGGATCTCCTTTCCAGAATCTAATAAATATGGAAACGCATTAGCTGTCTGCCTCGATTTTCTTCAACTTGAAAAGAACTTGTCATTACAGGCAATTATTTTTCAGCGGCACAAATCACAAAATCCACAACAAAACATGTCACACAGCAGCGTATGTTTACTTTTTCTGCGGTCAGTCAAGTCAGTGTCACACACAGCAAGCAAGCAGTATTCAGTCAGCAGCATTCTGGCTGAGAGGCATTGTATTCATTTTGGTTAGTGTAAAACTGTAAAGTGCAGGTGTAAAGTGTAAGTAAAGTGAGTGCATGCGAGCAATGTCAGCGGGCTTATTCGCTAACTCAGTGATGATCATTATTATCTATTATCTATATATATAAAAATGAATTGCTGTTCGTTAGTCTCACTAAAACTCGAGAACGGCTGAACGGATTTATCTTATCTTAGTCTTGAAATGTTCGTGGAGGTCTAGGGAAGGTTTAAAAGGCGAGAAAAAATCGAATAGTTTCCCGGAAAACCCTAAAAACAGCCCTTTTCTATTTCCCATACAAACGTTTTCTAGAGTCAATCGTTTTCTGGAGTCAATTTGAACTTTATTGCTATTCAATAAAGTTCATATTAAATTGAGGCAGTACGAAGTCTGCCGGGTCAGCTAGTTCATTATATGTTTGATAAGTGCACATTTGTACGTGTTCCGTCCGGTACGGTCAATGTGCTTTAGTTATTGTTCTGAAGGTCAATGTACAAATATAATATATATACTACCCGTTCGCTATAAGTTTGCCGGTGCGTGGAATGCGGTTGCCCTCCCCAACCGCCAACCGCACCCCTGAGTCGCCCTATCCGCACACCGTTAGCAACGTCATCGCTGACGCGTCGCAGTACTCGCAGTCGGGAGGCGTGATATTTTTATTTATTTATGTGTATTAATGTGTATTTATTGAAATAAAAAAAAAACAAAGATTTTGAAATAATGGTTTATTTAAAGCAAAGTTTGTACAATACATTGGAAAAAATCCATGACCCCTGATCCTAATTAGAATTTGGAATATACACTCGTAGGTAAGCCTAACTGGACTAAACTATTTTTATTGTTGTAGATTATTTAATATCGATCGAATGTGTTAAATGTTGCCTAATAAAATGTTTTGTAAATGTGTAATATTTCTGCTAACCCTACCTCTGAGTGACGTCACAAGGTCACCGGCAAACTTATAGCGAACGGGTAGTATATTAGAGACCTATCTTCGAGCCAGAAATGGGAATTGCATAGCTAGCGCCATCTGTTATTTTTCAAGCGAACTAACACACATATAGCGTAAAGTTAGTTATTGTTCTGAGGTCTATCTACTCTACGTCTACGACGACCGATACCGTAGGGGGCGTTACGTTACCTATCCAGAAAAAAAAAAGAAAAAAAAAAACAACCATCCAGTCGGACGGATTGATTGATTGAATGAAGTACAAATATTTCTTCAACTGTTCAACAAAAAATTGATAACGACGGATTTTACAGAATTTAGAAATTGTAGACTTGTGGCTGGTGATAATCTTCATAAAAACAAGCATGGATAAAAGAAAACTGTCGACGGCGGGTGATAGTCTATACGTAATACTCCAACTTCCAAAAACTGCTACAGCAGACGACGTCAAGAAGAGCTATCGGAAGTTGGCACTAAAAATATCATCCGGACAAAAATCCAAATAATCCAGAGGCCTCA
>OY735262.1:6970025-7042220 GCA_963457715.1 Argyresthia albistria
TTTGTAAAGATTGTTAGGAAAAGGAGATGGTATACTAGGAGGTACAGTATTAGATACACGACAAAATGGGAAAGCTAGTGAACAAATTTAATGAACACGTTGAGAAGAATGAGGCTCAACAAAAATAGAGTGATACTGATACTGACAGCACAGATGATGAACACAAAAATCATAAATGAATCTTTAAGTTGTAAATAATTTGGATGATAATGTATCATAGTGTGTTTTGATGATTTACGAGCATAATTTAAATAGAATGTGTAATTTACATAGAATGCATATATTACATAAAATTTATCATTTGAATAGAATATTTGGAATGATGGTCACGGTTATGAGACCCTGACGTTCTAATATCTCAGTTTCATGGTGAGGGGTCTGCTGCAGATACGAACACTGAAGATCTGGAAGTCTGATACGATTCATGAATCTGTGGTCATTGTACTATAGATTCAGGAATGAGGGATCAGGTGCAGATATTAAAACGGAAGATCTGGAAGTCTGATACGATTCATGAATCTGTGGTCATTGTACTATAGATTCAGGAATGAGGGATCAGGTGCAGATATTAAAACTGAAGATCTGGAAGTCTGATACGATTCATGAATCTGTGGTCATTGTACTATAGATTCAGGAATGAGGGATCAGGTGCAGATATTAAAACTGACGATCTGGAAGTCTGATACGATTCATGAATCTGTGGTCATTGTAAGTACTATAGATTCAGGAATGAGGGATCAGGTGCAGATATTAAAACTGAAGATCTGGAAGTCTGATACGATTCATGAATCTGTGGTCATAGTACTATAGATTCAGGAATGAGGGATCAGGTGCAGATATTAAAACTGAAGATCTGGAAGTCTGATACGATTCATGAATCTGTGGTCATTGTACTATAGATTCAGGAATGAGGGATCAGGTGCAGATATTAAAACTGACGATCTGGAAGTCTGATACGATTCATGAATCTGTGGTCATTGTAAGTACTATAGATTCAGGAATGAGGGATCAGGTGCAGATATTAAAACTGAAGATCTGGAAGTCTGATACGATTCATGAATCTGTGGTCATTGTACTATAGATTCAGGAGTGAGGGATCAGGTGCAGATATTAACACTGAAGGTCTGGAAGTCTGATGCGATCAATGAACCTATGGTAATTGTACTATAGATTCAGAAATGATGGATCAGGTGCAGATAGAGAAGCCTTTTTGGAATAATGGGCACGTTTACAATGTCTTGATGTTTTATTTCTTGGTGAAATAGTATACCTTGTATTGAGAAGTAATGTATTGTAGAATTAATTGTATAAGTTTAGAGACAAACTTCAGAGTCAGGTCAGGACGGTCGGTTAGCTCTTGTTAGTTACACCTTGTGATGTTTCACCATACTTGCACCTTACGCCATCTAGTGGCAACGTAAAGCAACACGGTTACCATTTCCGTTTAGATTATTTGAAGGATTATGATGATACTTTTGAATCATAATTAATCATCATTTCTTTAATTTGCATTTGTCGTTAGTTTAAATCATGAATATGTCCTCGTTTCTAGAACTTTAACTCTGTCGAACCTGTGGCCGGATGTAGGAATACATCCGTTATAGACATATACTGTTCTGGCTATCTGTTTATTGAAAATTGAAGCTCTAAAATTATAATATTATATTCTGATTTTAGAGCTGTTAAATGAAGGTCATACATATCGTTATCTGTTTAATTCGAATGTAAATGTTTTCGACTTGTAACAGGAAGTGACATGTTTAAAATGGTAACAGGCGATGCATTTAGACATTTCCGTTTGATACTAATATTAACCTAATGGTTTAATGAGGTCTTTTATAATTAAATATATATTTATAATGTTAAAGCCAATTTTAGAACTATACAGAATATTTGTAGTAATTATAGAATTCGTGTTAGAAATAAGATATGTAATGGGCATTTCCGGTTTTGGATAGTCTGACTGAAGAAGGATGTGTTTATGCGCGAAAATGAGCGCAGAAGATGGAGGGAAAAGATGTTATAAATAGTGACTACCTTGATTTTGGAAGCATTCTTGTTACCGCCTTGGAAATACACTATTTAAAATCTTTCTGCGAGTATTTATTACAGCTGACCCACTATCTATTTCGCAATTCAAGGAAACTCCATTCAATAATATTTTTTCACACATTGGTTTACCCTTCTCGCATCGAATATTGCAAATAAGCTTACCATCATCTGAGTCTAAATCCTCCTGAGTGGCAACGCCGACTGTTTGCACAAAGTTAATCTTTTTATTTGGACAAACCCTACGAAGGTGCCCTTTTTTGTTACACCGTTGACACTTACAACCTTTGAACCGGCACACTAAACCACTATGATCATTCGAGCCGCACGTAGAGCACTTTTCACTTTGGTTTCCACGGCCTTGCTCCTTGGCGATCGCGAACACTTCCTGAACCGAGCTGGTGGGGCGGCGGCAGCGGCCGCCGGCGCGAGCGCGGCTGCCCCGCGCGCGCGTACTGCACGCCCTCCGCCAGCTCCACAGCCTTTGTTAGCGATCCTTGATCTCCTTCGCGAACAGCTTGTCACGTTCATGCCCTGGCACCATGCCCATAACAAATCTGTCGAGGAGCGCTTCATCCAGGTTTGTGAAGCCACAGTGGGTAGCTAAGCCACGTAAGCGGGCCGCCCACTGCGCGTGATCTTCATCTTGTCGTTGCACTGCTGAGTAGAAATGGAACCTTTCTGCGAACCACACCTTTTTGGAGTAAAATGTTTATCCAAGAGTTCACATATTTCGGTGTAAGAACAGTTTTCACGCTTTTAGGTAATGCCAAGTCCTTCACTTCACTAACCTAAAAGAGTCCTCGTTGAGTGCACTTAGCAATACCGCACGTCTTTCACACCAGCCTTGTCTGATTCTGTCGTAGGTAATGTCGTTCGCTATGAACCACTGAGATAGTCTGCTTTGGTAGGTTTCCCACACTTGTGTTTTGTGGTCGAAATTAGACAAAATACCGAATGTTAAGGCCGCCATATTGGTAATCCAAATCCGTCGTTCGCCACTGTTAGATACGTGCGAATGAGACAACAGTTGCTATTACACTGATCGTTTATTGGTAAGCTATGTCAGCACGGTACACGAGTAGCTTATACCTAACAGGAAATTTATTCAAAAATTGTGTTATGAGTATGAGCCACACTAGCTAATATTAAACTCCAATGCGTTTCAAATTGTCGCTCGTTAGTCATCATCATAATGCCGGCCTTCCACTGCGAGCGGAACGGACTCCGTACGGAGTCCGCTCAGCTCGCAATGGCGAACTAACCGGCATTAGAGTAAGAGTATAATCTTACGTTATAATTTTTTAGTCTTATTATAATTAATTCGTTTAGTCTTACAACGATCTCTTGGTTGATGAGTGACGTTTACAGGGGGGCGCCACTTCTACGCAACTTAACGCAACGGACCTGTCATCAACACCAAACTTTCATTCCTCATTGGTCATCAAGAGTTAGTTCCACCAGTCACCGCGCGCCAAAAAACGTTGGAAAGCTGTACGTGGAACGCCTTTGGAACTGGTCACACTGTTTTACTACGACTACAGTCTTCACAAAATAAAAGGCCCGTTTTGTCAGTTCACGCCCATGAAGTTTTAACCCCTAACGCGTAGGTTTTCCTACACAACTTGTACGCACCAGTTGGCTTTTATTATCTACACATTAGGGGTTAAAACTTCATGGGCGTGACCTGTCAAAACAGGCCTTTTATTTTGTGAAGACTTTACGTATCGGATATTATCAGGTACCTAATTTACATTCACTTTGATTGGACTCTTTTCTGTTAGAATGTTTAGTTGGGGGGTAGCCAGTTTAGAAATAGACACAGCTAATATTTAATACAAAAACATACATATAAAAATAAGTATTTGTATATTTTCCGGCAATGAACCTATCAGAGCACAAAGTTTCCGTTGAGAAGTGTGACGTTATGCCATCGCACGAAGAATAAGTATGGCCGGTCTACCACCAGCTCCATCTCCGGAATCTCGTCCCACTCCAAACCTGAAGTAGAAAAAATCCTCAGTAAGAGAGTTCTTCGGTATACAAGATGCAATTCGCTATATCGATTGAAATAGGCTTGTGGCCAAGGTAATCGAATAAATCTAGGAACAAGTCTTAAGTTGAAGCATTATGTACAAAATGGCTTGACATTCTCAGAATTGCAACCTTTCATTTTGATAAGGTACTAAAATTAGAAAACTATTTCGAGATTTAAGTGTTCTGAGCTCTTAGATATTTTTTTCAGAATTTTTAGATCAGTAATTTAAGAGTTAAATAATAAAAACTGAAATGTTGTCCAAATTATCAATGTCAGGATTTATGGCATGTGTTCCACAGGCTAGATATAAATAAAAAAGCAACTGTCAGTCATCATCTGTCATCTAAATTTAGTCACTGCTGGTTGTCAACTTGTCACGAAGTTGCACAACAACAAAAGAGTATTTACACATATTGACAGTGCGTTCCGCGACATCGCCGTCAGCGCCATAATCGAATACAGCGTCTAAGATGCCATCGTTTTGTATCGCCAATAGCCCAAAACTGACTCGGACTGTAATCGATTTTGGCGTGACTCGGAACAGGGGGTGATATTATGACAGAATAATGACATTTTAATTTTTTATTGATGCAATGACGGGAAAAGTTCAACGTTTTATAATCCTGACATTGTACTTACGCCCTTTTAGAATGAGTAACTCTAAAAATCTTGAATTATAACTTAAAAATAAGAATAAACACTAAAATAAAAAATACGGGTCCCATCGTTTCCCATCTATTTTCGTATGAGATAATAAAACCAGCTGCTATTTTTTTGCAATATTGTCAATTGTATATTTCCAGCAGACATATTTTATAAAGTCAACTTTGTGCAAAAAAAGACAGCATTTGATGGCACTTTTACATGACGTCATTCTGTTGTTATTTCATAGAACTCAGGAGCAAAAGTTCCGTTTTGACAGTTCATAAAAAGTATCTAGTATCTATTTTGACTTGACAGGCCACAAGCCTATTCGCTAATACCCCTCAACACTTGAAAACGAAGCGCTTGTTCAGACACGACGGGAACCGCGCGGATTCAGAATCGTGCGGGAGTAACCACTTATTTATGTCTAGGATCTTATTTAAGGGCGGGCCCTAGGCAATCAGAACTTTCATCCTTAACTTATTTATACTTAACGTGTTTCGGATGGCACGTTAAACTGTAGGTCCCGGCTACTATCACTACTTGGATATGTAGTAGTCGTAAAACCCCTCCACCAACCCGCACTGAGCCAGCGTGGTGGAGTATGGCTCAATCTTACCCGTGTCCGGGTAAAGGCCTGCGCCCCTCGGTGGGGACATTAATGGGCTACACTAACTAACTAATGTTAAATTCCGATGGTGTTAGTTTGGTACGTACCATCATCTTTGTACGCATTCCTACCAGCCTCAGACCAGTACATAATTCTGATGGTGTTAGTTTGGTACGTACCATCATCTTTGTACGCATTCCTACCAGCCTCAGACCAGTACATAATTCGTTGTATGGCATGCGACAGTCGCATCTGCTGGTCCTTGCCCTCCATCAATCTTGTTACGCCCATCTGAAATACAAATTTATTTATTTACAAAGTCAACAGCACAAAACAGGCAGTAGTATAACTTAGTCTAATTTATATGCAAGACATGATTGGTAGGGGAGGGGTGTGATATATTAGGTTGGGTAAAAAGTTTCTTCGTATTTTATATCTTCTCAACTGTGTAGCCATCCTTATTTGATGGTTTCCATTTCATATGTTTTGATTTTTTGACCGAGCGAGCGAATTGACCGAGCGAGCGAAGCGTCTCCGTTTCAGGTTTGGACAAAAATGCTTTCGTATGTCCGGTTGTTCTCCTCTACAGGTCGCATTTATGAACCGATTCTCGTGAAATTTTGTGAGCAGGTTGGAAAAATAAATAGAATTTTTTACTCGAGCCAGTTTTTTGATTTTTTTCAAAATGGCGGAGAAAAAAAATCGCTACAACCCAAACGGCTCGATGGATATTAACAAATGAGGTGTCGTTGGATTCGTAAAGACCATGAGAGTGAAATAGATGAGCGAGCGAAGCGTCTCCGTTTCAGGTTTGGGCAAAAATGCTTTCGTATGTCCGGTTGTTCTCCTCTACAGGTCGCATTTATGAACCGATTCTCGTGAAATTTTGTGAGCAGGTTGGAAAAATAAATAGAATTTTTTACTCGAGCCAGTTTTTTGTTTTTTTTCAAAATGGCGGAGATATGGGGTTTTAAAATGTAAAAAAATCGCTACAACCCAAACGGCTCGATGGATATTAACAAATGAGGTGACGTTGGATTCGTAAAGACCATGAGAGTGAAACAGATTATATAATTTTAGTAAAAAGTCAATAGGTTGTATTAAAGATCGCGAAATGTAGTTTACAAAGTTATTGGTGCGGCTACTTTCATACTGCATGTACGTAACCAGGTACATTCATAAGTTTGTATGTGTTATTGAAAGAAAATTATTTGGGTTATTTTTTTTATGTGTGTTAGCAGTTCAGCTTTCCCACCGACATACTCGCGAGGTCTACAGCTCACAGAGCCACTAGTATTAAAAAGTAATAAGGTTACAAATCGCGGGCCATTTTTACATCTACCCACAGATGACAGTGTGTGTAGGGTTTCGTCGTCGTGTGTGATGTTATGTGTGAGTGTAAGAAAGTTAAATTTCTTTTACTAAGCTTTAGTTATCCAGCCGAGACGGTATACTGGATGACCGTTTGGCGAATCCACATAAGAATCATATCCACTACTTCGGTGGAAGAATGCTAAAAAGACAGATTCCTAGATTATTTAATGAAATGCCATCTCATATTAGACTTGAGAAGAATAAAAACAAATTTTCAGTCATGTATAAAAAATACCTTCTAGATCCTAAGTACCTAATTCAGAAACATTAATCTGTTTTTATCATTATAAAACCTTTCTGTAACAACTACCTGTTCCTACTTAGCTTTGTATAGCTTATCATATTACATAGTTTATTTAAGTCAATTATGAAGTGCGACTCCCGACCCACAGACAAACCAAACTAACATTTGGTTTTGTGGGATGTATGTGTAGCCTGTAAGATTATAACGCAATAAACGTCTATTCTATTCTACATACTTTGAAGAATGTTGACATGACAACATTTGGACACTTTCGCTATGTCGATATTTCAAGTTGTTAATGTTCTCGGTCGCATTCCTATCGTCGAGATACGACGACGTACTAAGGTAGATGAGGGTATGGTGAAAGTGGAGATGGGTCGGACACTTGGCTAGGAGGGACGACGGCAGGTGGACCAAAGCGGTGACAGTGGGCAAGGGATGCGCGTAGACCGACTTTATTTAAGACTAGGTCATAATCATAGTATTAGCACTAGAAATAGAAATAAGATTGCTATGCCCGCGTTCACGCTCAGTAAGGTTGCTCACTCTTTTATGGGAGTATGTATTAGTTTTTAGGGTACCGTACCCGAAGGGTGCCAAACGGGACCCTATTACTGAGACTTCGCTGTCCGTCTGTCCGTCCGTCCGTCCGTCCGTCCGTCCGTCCTGTCTGTCACCGGGTCCGTCTGCACGAACCGTAATAGCTAGAAAGCTGAAATTTTCACAGAATGTGTATATCTGTTGCCGCACCAACCACAAATACTGAAATACGAGAGATATTGCAAATTAAAGGGGGCGCCGATACAAGAGACGTGTTTAGATACACTTACGCATTTCAAAATGGAGATCTTGACTGAAACTGTTTATTTATTGTCATAGCAACCATGTCATAGACACATAATACTACACATTTAAATATGATAGCATATTTCGCGTCAACCCACATGGTTGTGGTTACCCGGTGCGGTATGATGTAGACTCTCAATCCGGAGGTCGTCGGTTCAAATCTCGTGAAGGCATAAACTTTTTAAATTTTCTTTTTGTTTATTTTTTTATTGTTTTGAGTGCTTTTGATTTGTTGTACGATGGTACGGTACCCTTCGTGTGCGATACCGACCCGCACTTAACCGATTATTATAATAAAATACCTAATGAAGCAACGGACCTACCAGAAAGGAGGTTCAAAAACGATGTCAAAAACGGCCTATTGAAGATGTCTTATTACAGTGTAAAAGAATATTTAGATGACAAAACTGCATGGTCTTCACCATCTCAACGCACAGAAATCCAAAGAGGGGCGATGGACTGAGTCAGTACGTCTCTCCTCGGTGTATTTCCTTAGACTTATGTAGAAATACATAACATTGCTCTTATATTTTAAAAGAGGTACGGGGGAGTTTCTTGCCCTTCTTTGCTCCATCCCTAAGCCCACAACTTCCGAACCGGCGCGGCGGTAGTATACAAAAATATTAATATTATATTGACGTTGACTAAGTAATATGTGGATTTTATGGTCAATAAAATTTTTGAACTGAACTGAACTGAACCGAGGCCGCCGTCACCCGCCCGATGGTCGGATGACGTCGCCAAAATTGCCGGGCAACAGTGGATCAGATTACCCAGGACTGTAATAAATGGCGAAATGAAAAGGAGGTGTTTACTCAACAACAGATGGTGCTGGAGGCTGCATAGATAGATAGATGTGTAGATCTTTTTTAACCGACTTCACAAAAGGAGGAGGTTTACAATTCGTCCGGTTTTTTTTATGTATGTACACCGATTTCGCCAAGACGGATGGACCGATTTGGAAAATATTTTTTGTTTGTTTGAAAGGGTTTACCTTTCATTTGGTCCCATTGACACCATGTCAGGATCTGATGATAGCATCCTGGAGAAATTGAGGGAACTCTTCAAATATTGTAGGCAGACCTATCGTGATTTTTGTGTTTTTCATAATAAAAAGTGCATTTACTCATGGTAAGCATAATATTGTGATGCGGAACTGATGATGAAGACCACACATGACCACCAGTACTGCTCAATACTAGGTAGAAATACAATGGCTGACGGGCGCATAGCCTAAACCGGTGGACCTAGAGTAATGAAACTTTGTACAGGGGTGCCTTATGTAGCGTAGGGTAGCACTAAGATGGGATTTGACGAAATTAATTCCCCAAGGGAGGGAGGGGGGAATAGGGGGTTACAGTTTGTATTAAACTCAAAAAGCACTTGACATTGGTTTCTAATCAAATAGGGTTTGTGGAAGTCGGTTTTTTTAAGTTTTACTTTTTGTTTCAATTATGAGCATCTTGCGTGCTCACATCTGATGCTGAGTGTGCTAGTATCTACTGGAATTATCGAGCTGCCCTAATAATATTTTTCAGTTGTGAAGAACTTTGCTAACTGCAGGTAGGTACAGTACAATATGTACTGGCCAGTGAGATTTGAAGATGAAGAAAGGAAAGAAGACCTATCCATCGTCTTTTAAATGTTAATGATTTTCTGGTTATTCCGTCCGTGGTCTGTCCCGCTGCTGCCAGAAAGTTACGTATAACTTAGCATAATATTATAAGTATCTGTGGTATAACTCACGCTTTGTAGCTTATTCGGCAGCAATAGACTCATGCGCAGAGTGTAAACAGGCAGCGTGACTGCGACTCGCCTGCCGAAAAACGGTCTCAAATTAAACTATAAACTGATTCGGTTAATCGGGTCTCAACTCAAGTAGAGTGCATTTACAGGAGAGTTTAACTTGGTCCGTCGAGCAAGCTTTATTATATCTGCATGCATACGAATCAATACGTCTTTACGAATCATTACGACTTTATGACATGATCTATGAAAGCCACGTCAGCAATCAGGGCCCTAATGCTGCTCTGAGAATTTCACTTATATTTCATTACTATTTCATTACTATTCCATTGCAAACGCCCAATCAAGGAGGATAAGGAGGATAATAATTTAGGAGAATACCAAATGACGCCATTTTGAGTGATTGCAATGGAATAGTAATGAAATATAAGTGAAATTCTCAGAGCAGCATTAGGGCCCAGAAAATTATGACAACGCAATGAGTCTGCTTGAGAATGAAATCTGCTCCTAAGACTGAGCTCAGCAACTGTAAATGCACTGTAATATCTTAATTTTGTACACACCTATTCCTGTATAGGTTAGGTGCCCCATTTAAGCCGGTTATTCAATAGATTTTCGTGACAGGGGGTATAGCCCATCTCCGCAGCTATCGAGTAGTGAAGGTACAGGGTGTAGTCAGGGGGTTGTTAGGGAGACCATTCTGAGCAACTTTTACTATGAAACTGATTTAATAAGAGCAACTTTATTTTTCATTGCTCCATACATTTTGGTCCGGGCGTTCAGCTGATTTGTATAGAGAAGTGAAAATTAACTCTGATCAAATCAGTTTCATTGTGAAAGTTGCTCAGAATGATGTCCCTAACAACCCCCTAAAATATGACTACACCTTTCTGTTACACCCTGCATGTAGTTTATACCTGGTCGCCATGCTGTTGAGGACATTCCGCAGCCCTTCTTCAGCCACATGGCCTGTCAGCGCGCGGACCGATCGGCCCCGCGGCACCAGGATCAATAGAGTCAGGCCCGCCGTCGCATAAGATATCTCTACCGCCTGAAATGTTCCGTGTAGCGTTAGTATCAATATGCCTTTTGTTATGCTGGATTTGATATACCCAGAGACTATATATCCAATTGACTGCGCCTGCGGGGGAATGCGGCTCGACAAACGTTTGTTGTATCAACCGACGTTCGCATACGCAACCTATGCACGATGGCGGGCCGCCAGACAGTTTCGCAGCGGCTACGGCTGACCAATCACAGCTCTCTTACCTCGTCCACCGCCGCCCGTAAATTGGTGAGTTGTGTTTCAAAGGAAAATGTATCTATGCGCTCTCCACTGGATAAGTACTCTCTGGATACACCACTATCATCAAATAAAAGGTGTAAATGAATTAACGCAAAATGAGAAACTAATTTGTTTGGGACATCATTCTGAGCAAGTTTCATTATGGAACCGATTTGATCAGAGCAACCTTATTTTTGCCCAAACAAAGTAGTTTCTCTGCGTTAATTCGTTTAGGTACAAGTTATATATTGCTAGTATTGATTGTGTGACAAATTATACTTGTACATAGCATGCAGTGTATTAAGGTGGGTATGAAATCTCGTTTAAATAACAGACTAAGGCTGGATTTTACCAACAAAAAGTTATACGAGAATAACTCGTATGACAAATGACAGTTCAAAATGAGGTGATCTGATCTAGCTGTCACTGATGTCTATGAAAAAGTAGAAGACACTCTCGGGTAAAAGTTACTCTTTCGTTGTTAAAATCCAGGCTAAGTGCGAGTCGAACTCGGGCACCGAGGGTTCCACCCAGTCTATATTTTTCCTAGGATCTTACTGATTTTCCCCTTTACTTCTGCTTTATGATCCTGCTTCGTTGAATAGGAAGTTCCTACTCTCTCTATAGGTTTTGATTCCCTAGTGAGTTTTGTTCCATTTTTTACAACACTCCTGTGACAAAGGTCTCGGACAGACGGATGGACAATAAAGTGAGCGTATAAGGGTTCCTTTTTATCTTTTGCAGAGCCTGCTTCTAAGCCACGGTAGGTACCTAAAAACCTATGAGTAATATCCAAAGGCTGTATTGTATTGTAGCACAGATACTATAAAATTATACTAATACAGATAGACCACCTAGAACAAAATAGGACATCGGCGTAAACTGAGATGCTACGGAAGCTTCTTTAGTTCGAGGCCATTATCGCTTGGTGCAGCACCATCGAAAAATTGCAAACCTATACGGGATTTATTCTAAGATTAGCGCCACCTAGAAGTATGTTAACTGAAGCCGTTTAAACAAATCATACTCCTCACGCCATCTCACTGAGCACCCTGTGATTGATAACTTACATCAGCGTCCCACCGCTCGACGCTCGCGTACCGGACAACATCGTTGATCCGCACCATAGGCGTGGTGCGCACGTCCTCAGTGGTGTCGAAGAACCGTCTCGTCCCGTTCAGCAGAGTCGGGCCGACGCGCCAGCGCGCCCGGATGTACAGGGTCGAGAGTAATACACAACGGACGTTGGATGTCAGCTCGTCTTCGTAGAAGGTGTCGTCGCGCATCGCACCGCCGGAATCTATTTCTACCTGAAGGAAGGCGAATGGGTTTTTTCAAGAATTCTTATAACATCGATACAATAATAAATGCGAGTTGGACTCGCGCATCGACGGTTCCGACCAGAGACTATATATCCAATTGACTGCGCCTGCGGGGGAATGCGGCTCACCAACGCATACGCAACCTATGTACGATGACGCCGCCAGACAGTTTCGCAGCGGCTGACCAATCACAGCTCTCTTATCTCGTCCCCCGCCGCCGCCGCCCGTAAATTGGTGAGTTGTATTTCAAAGGAAAATGTATCTATGCGCTCTCCACTGGATAAGTGCTCCCTGCTCCCTCGTCCCCCGCCCCGCCCGTAAATTGGTGAGTTGTATTTCAAAGGAAAATGTATCTATGCGCTCTCCACTGGATAACTGCTCCCTGGTTCCGACCAAGGCTGTGGATTTTTGTTCAATAAATAAAATAAAAAATAATCGGACGGACGGACAACAAACTGATCTTATAATACAAGGGTTCCTTTAATTCCTTTTGAGGATCGAAACCCTAAAGTCGCCATCGATGGACACCCGTGACCATCCGTGTTCGTGTCCTCTAGCCGGATACGAGTTAGATTAAGCCTTACTCCACCACGCTGGCTCAGTGTGGGTTTAACATAGACTTTTAAAATAAGCTGCCAAGTGCGAGTTGGACTCGCGTTGAGAGGGTTTCGTACAACAGTAATAGGACTAACACTAACAAAATACCCTAAAAGTACCCTTAAATTCAATTTTTCATACAACCTTTGCACCCCCACGTTTAGTGGGTTTGAGGGTCAAAGTTGTTGATTTCTGAGTTGTTATGGGATATGGGTGCAAATATACCAAATTTCAGATTTTTAGGACTTCAGGAAGTACCCTAGAGGTTTTGATAACATGCGAATCGGTCATATTATTGAGCACAACTCTTTGAAAATAAGTCTTAAAAATATTATGAAAAAACATTTAATATCCTCACACCATGCGCTTTCATTTGATATGTCACACGGCATATTTTGAATTTTTTAAATTTATTTTTCTCATTTGGCCCCCCAAAAGTGGCCCTTACATTCCATATTTATATATTTACATTGCACCTCTGTCTTTGGGTCACAGATATTGATATGAGTACCAATTTTCAACTTCATCGGTCCAATATGTTCTGAGTAAATTGCCTGTGACGGACGGACGGACGGACAGACGCACTAGTGATCTTAGGTTTTCTCCTTCTGAGATACGAAACCCTAAAAACAGCGACTAAGATTTCTCACAAACTTACCAAATGGTTGAGGGTCTTTGTTAAGACAGCGGGGTCCGATGTGTCGTTTAAGAAGTCCACATGTATCTTCATGTTTTCTGCCGAGTCCCGCCAGAACGCCTCTGACAGATTGTAACCTGGCGCCAGGACTAGGCGGTTGGACCAACGGATAGTCAAATTTGAGTTGGTCTTGGGCAACCCCTCAAGTACACTTCGGATTGTGTTCGCTCTCTCCTGGAATGGCGGTTATGACAAGTTTAGCAATATCTCCAAGGTGCTGCTGTAGGGTATAGACCTTGGTTGTTTCCTGGATTGTTGTAATAATATTGGCGAATAAATTAATTTGCGTTAAGGCAACAAAATAACTGTGCTTACATACATAAAAGTTCCCATACACTAAGAGAGCTCCATGGTCTATTGTGGGTTTAATACTTGCCTCTCTCCTAACGCAGAACATGCACATTCGAATCCCTGTACTGACCGGGAGATGAGATCAAACTATCATACGGACGTTCTACCAGTGATTTATTTATTTATTTATTTATTTATTTCAGGTCTGCCAACAGACAATACATGTTTTCTTAATATAATTCTTAACAATTTACAATTTAGATGTTTGTCTACTTAATGATGGAAAAACATGGTGAGGCAACCTTCACTACTCCATTACTGCGGCGATGGGCTAGCCCCCTGCCACACAATTTGGATTATTGAATAATGAAAAAGTGGGCACAGACGTGCCCCTGCTACCCCGTGTGGGAAATGGCGTGACACTGTGTTATGTTATGTATAATGTAATCTACACTATAATGATGATAAAATCGATGAGGTGCTCAGGTCAAGCTGATCAAGTCAAATAATAGGTCGGGTAAAGTCTTTTCGTATTTTGTATGTGTATGTTTGTAACTAAATATCTTTGGATGTATTAATTGCATCTGGCTGGTTTTGATGTCAAAAGGATATATTTCAAGAAAGGAATAAAATTTTGTTTCCGACAATTTTTCATTTGTTTTTCTTTCTCTCAATCTCAAAATGAGTGAATCTAATGGAGAAATTCAATATATTTTAAAGTTGTAGAAAAAAAAGGAAGACGCAAAGATGGCCGTGACAAAAATATATGAGTAAAAGTAGCACAAACTTGGTTTAAGCGATTTCAATCAGGATTTTTTTTAAGTCAAAGACGCACCTTTTTACCCGATCTAATACATAACATACCTCGTCAGTCCCAGCATATAGGGTGATATTGGCAATTTCCTCGCGTGTGGGCTCGTCCACCGTAGTTGACAACGCAGTCAGAGACACAAGCAGCAGGAAACCTGACTGAAGGAAGCTAATTGCATTCTCTCTTCTATCTGCCGGAGCGAGGGTCGCTAGGATGTTGAAGTTTGTCTGAAACCACGATTCCGACGACGACCAAGTTAAAAACTTAAAAAAACCGACTTCATGACCTATTACTTGGTCCTACCCGCTTGTTTTACAGTGTAGTCTATAGACCCGAAAACGAGCCTACAAAATCTGTCTCCTGACAGTGAAGTCCATACGTATTACATAATGTAAACGAATATGCGATCCTAACAGCCAGGATATATCTCGTGACAATTACTATAAACACCGAAAAGTCACAAAAAAACTGTATGTATAATGAAACCTAACTACTGGACCGATTCCGGATTTAAAAAAATAGGACCAAACTATTGGGCTTCCCTTTTGAACAAAGAAAGAATTTTTGGAATCGGTTCATAAATAGTACCAGTTTTGATGTAACAAACATTTTAAAAAAAATATTGGTTGCCTGTAAAGTCGGTATACGGGCGAAAGTTTTACGTGACAACGACTTTGAGTGGTAAAATAATTTTAATGTGAATATTCATTCGTATAGTAGGAAGAAGGATGAAATAATAGTAACAATTTAAAACATTTATTTATACAAAGAATTATATTTAAAACATTAATTTGTACAAAGAATCTCGCACTGAATTTCATATTAACAAAATTTTATTTTTATTTGAGTGGAAGGGATGCGTGCCTTTCACTTTTTATGTCTGTCTCTCTCGCTCTTAGGCGGGCTAACCATGCCCGAGTGGAAGGGACGCGTGCCTCTCACTCGCTCTCATTGTGAGCGCATAACGTGAGCGGAGCGTAACGCAGTTTCTTGAAGTGTCACCCGGCAAACCAATTAATAAGACGTTGTCACGTCAAAATATGATAAAAAAACAACATTCTACCGAATTGATATCTCTCCTTTTTTGAAGTCGGTTAAAAAGGCGATTTAGTATTATTTAGTTAGATACAAGAATAATAGCGAATTAAAGATAAGGACATAATAATACTCCACCCAACCTCTTTCCGACTACATGTCTGAGGCTCACGCGGGGGGAACGAGCCAACACGGGTTTTTATGCATTTATAAGTAACCCGGAGCTTGTCTCCACCTGGCTGGTCCGACGTTCTTTTTTACTGCCGTGCCGTTTCGCCTGTCTTCTTCCCGCCTCTCCCCATCAAAATATTACAGATAAAATAAGAGGTCTCTGTCTACCCCTTTTCCGAGCAAAATACGTGAACATGTATATGTTACGGGTAAGGCTGGAAGGCCGGGTAAACCTAGGTTTACTCGGGTAAACCTAGCATTACCCAAGCCTCTTGGGTAAAGTCCGAAATTTCAATCAACTTCAATTTGTCTTCGGGCTTAACCGGAATTATTATGACATTACCCAGCCAGTGTTGGGTAAAACCTAGGTTTATCCGGGTAAAGCCCGAATACAAATTGAAGTTGATTGAAATTTCGGACTTTACCCAAGAGGCTGTTTACCCGGCCTCCGAATTTTACCCGTAACATATGCATCAAGCTTGTAAATAAGTATAAAATCCAGACAGAGCATTGCAAATGACTTAATAACGTACATTGATTAAAAAGTAAGTACCTAATTAAATTAGAGACCAGGGGGCCATACTCCAACCTCAAACCAATGTTGATTAGGTGCTGATTAGTTACCTACCTCCATGCTGATTAGGTAGCTAATTAGCATCGCTAAAAAGGGTGCAGATTCTGAAAAAAATATGAGATAGGTAGCACTATTAGTGCAGGTTTTCAGTGCTCTGTTAGGTACTTTAGTGCAGTTATTAATTCATTTTATCTACTCTCATGTCATAAAGTTCGAATTATTATAAAGGCTTCAGCGTACGTACCTATAGACCGCGCCAAATATCTTCGGCTCTGAACGAAAGATGCCATTGAGAAGGTGAGATGTCAAAATATAGGGTAAAGGTGGGCTATGAAAGAGAGGTCGAAATCCATTCAATGGGGCCAATTCTCTAGGGCACACACACTAAAATTACTTGACAATATTAGCTCCGACGCTCTTACGCGGTTGCCATAGATTTCATTTTCGAACTCAATTTTGAATTAGTTCATCAGTACATTAAAATAATTCAAAAGTAACTTTGAAAATGGAATCTATGGCGACCGCATAAGAGCTGTCGGACTTAATATTGTCAACTAATTTTAGTAAGTGTTACCTAGAGAATCGGCCACAGTGCCAAAGATATCTGTGCATAAATAGGTGCATCTACCTACCTCATGGAATCTTCGCTCCAATTGCTCCACGGAATTTACAAATGTTTGTGCATGGGTCTTCGGGGATAGTGATGATTTTTCTCCATCATCTGTTGGATAAATTTCCCCTTCGGTGTATACGTTTGTTTTCCACGTGTTCCCATCGGAAGCTCCCAAAGGATTGGAATAATTTGAATGAGGAGTACTCGACGCGTGGTCTGTGGTTGAAAAGTTATGAGCAACATTCTCTTCAATTGTATTTGTTTCTGTTTTAATCGATTCTTCCAAGTCTTGTTTGGTCCAACTGGTCACCAGATCAGGTATAGTTTCTTTTACAATTTTCTTATATGGTTCAACATTCCTAGTTCGATCTATTTGAGTTGTTTTCGATTCGATCGTTTCATCGGTAGTATGTTGATTTAATGTTGGAGTTGTCATGACACTAGAGTCTTCAATAGTATTCGTTACTGACTCATCCATTTTATCTAGTCCAATCTCATGTTTGGGCACAATTTCAGTGTAAGCTTCAGTTGCAGTATCTTCCATAGTTGATTCCCGTTTCTCGGTTTGTTCTATTGATTTGATTGTTTCAGTTATTTTTTTGATCGGAGTTGTCAATTTACCGTTTATAATAATAGGTTCCGCAGTGACATTAATTGCACTTCTAAAGCGAAGTATTGTATTGTTTGGAGTGAGACTTACATTACTACCAACATCTTCTTTTGTTGTACTTATTACTTTCAATAGTTTGTCTTTTGCTACGCCGTGTCCAGGAAAATTATTCAATGAAGTATTTTTTTCATTTGATAACAGGCAACAAGATTTTATTCCTACAATATTTTTTGTTACTATATGGGTAGTCATTTCTTCTTTTTCAGTTTGTTCCGAGACCATCTTTCTTTTATTAAAAGGTACTCCATCAACTATATAAATAGATACATCGGTTTCGGGTGTCACACTTTTTGGCGTTACATATGTAAAATCTACACTTGTCATGATAATATCTTCTGTTGATGAAATAATCTCTTCATACGGTTTGTGTTGTTTTAAGTGTATGTTTATATCATTTTCTTTTATTTTTTTCTCCACAATAATAGGTTTCTTCGGCAATAAGATTTTTTCTATTGCATGTTGCACGAAATCGAATTGTCGGTTATTATTGTTATATATTACGTCCGTCTTCTTATCGCTATCAGATAATAAGGTTGATTCAGGTCTTCGTAAAATACTACTCTCGATTGGTTTCCGGTTTTTCATTTCGTTACTTCCAAATTGATTATCAATTTTAACGGAATCAGGAACGATGCGTGCAGGAGGAAAATTATTTGAGTGTATTTTCGGGATAGTGCTAGGAGTACCGGGAACATTATAAATTAATGGAATATACGGGATACTGTAATCCACATAGCCTAGTCTTCTGTTGGCGACGGAAAATCCACTGTACATACCTCTGAGGATATCAGCATTTGAGGGAAAATGTTGTTTGTGCACTTTGTTTGGCCACTTACCGAGGAAATCGTTCAAATATCTTTTATTTACATTATCCGGTGGTACCTGGTACCATACAAATGGCACATCCATTTTATTCGGTCCTGTTGTCCCATGTCCTGGATTATACCGTGGGACACTGTTCGGGAAAAACATATTATATTTGATACCGTTGGGCATCAACTCAGGACGTCTTCCGAATCCATAGTCGACTATCTGTGCAATAAGCACATTCGTTGTAGTTGAAAATATCAGTAGTACATATATTTGAGGAGACATACCAATCACTATTTTGAATTTTCTTATTTACCTCATTATTAAATCAATTTTATTCGCCCAAATCGTAACAAATTTTCAATAGTGTTTAATTGCTTTGTTGGCAATGAAAAATTGTATCGCGCCTGCGCAACATATCAGCCTTTTAGCAACTGTACAAGCCTAGAGCTCTTATCTCACTACCGTTGCCGGCTGTACACAAAACTGTACTAAATAAACCTTTGTTTTTATGCATTGACCTAACTACGAAATGAACGTTAAGTTGCAAATGCAGTAAATGCACTTAGTTCCGCAGAGTTGCTCCCCGCCAAGCAACGACGATTTCGTGGAACGAATGATACCGTCATAGTTTTGTATGAAGTTCGATGTCGATAGGTCCCTTCAATGTTAGTTTCAGCGGCTGGGCTAGACGGTATGATCATCATTTTCTACGTAGGTGGCTAGTTGAACGTAGGTGTCTAATGGCCGATTTGACCAACAATCCCTATCTTTAGGGGACACTTTATTTCCTTTCAGAGCCACCTACCGGTTTTTTCGCTCTAGGCTACTAGGGGACTCCCTTAAGAGACCGGCCTAAATTTAACAGTCGCTAAACCGCTAAGAAAATGAGATAAGTGACCCCTAACTGTTGGTGAAATCGGTCATAAGAAACTCAATCAGATCATCCCAATTTCGGTTTACATAGTAGGGTAGGACGTAACAGTAGATAGGTACTTAAACAGGTTTAGTGAAAAAATATAATTGATAAATAATACCTTATTTCAATTTTATTATACAGTTTAATCTTACTAAGTGCCGTTCTCCAATTCCTCAGATAGCGTTTATCTTTTGACATTTCACACGTACAAAAAGTGTCAAAAAAGTTATCTGACTGTTTATCCGTCTCTTGAGAGACCGGGCTTATTGGTTACTATTTCACTTATCGGATAGTATTTCACTCAGTGCCGTTCTCTTATTCCTCAGATAGCGTTTATTTATCTGTCTGTTTATCTGGGGGTTTTGACATTTTACACGTACAAAAAGTGTAAAAAAAGTTGTCTGACCGTTTATCCGTCACTTGAGAGTTGAGACTTGTAGCAGCGACTTTTATTCATGAATGATACTGTTAATCATTCGTACCATTTGAAATGGTTGCTCTTATTATGCTACGCTTGCCCGGATTTCACCAACGAAAAGTTATACCGAGAATAACTATCCCGGGGATAACTTGTATGACAAATGAAATGATGACAGTTCAAAATGAGGTGATCTGATCTAGGTGGCACGGTGTCTATGAAAAACTTACAAGTTATCCCCGGGATAGTTATTCTCCGGATAACTTTTTGTTGGTAAAATTAGCCTATTAGGCCCGGACTTTACCAACGAAAGAGTAACTTTTACTCGAGCGTATCTTCTACTTTTTCATAGACACCAGTGACACCTAGATCAGATCACCTCATTTTGAACTGTCATTTGTCACACAAGTTATCCCCCGGATAGTAATTCTCGGAATAACTTTTCGTTTGTAAAATCCAGCCAAGACTTGTATGACAAATGACAGTTCAAAATGAGGTGATTTGATCTAGGTGTCACTGGTGTCTATGAAAAAGTGAGGAAAAAGTAGAAGATACTCAGATACTCTCGAGTAAAAGTTATTCTTTCGTTGGGGGAGGTTTCTTGCCCTTCTTTGCTCCATCCCTAAGCCCACAACTTCCGAACGGGCGGTAGTATACAAAAATATTAATATTATATTGACGTTGACTAAGTAATATGTATGATTTTATGGTCAATAATTTTTTTGAACTGAACTGAACTTGGTAAAGTCCGGGATTAATAGTCTATATACGCTGAGTTTATAACTATCGTAACCACCCAGTCTTTAAATTATATGTAAGTACATTGTTTTCATAAAACGTAGATATTCCGCAAAGATATGAGCGAAGCCCTAATCGTATCTAATGAAAAATGTAACAATAACTCGCGTGCAATGTCACGAGACTTTTCTTTCTCAAATGTCAAATCGCATACATTTTCATAGCGTTCGGTGCGAGTGGTAATAAATAGCGTGCATCTTGTCTACGATACTATCGACGACGGCGGAGTGTGGCCACGACAAGTGTTGTCTCCGAGGCGAACATGGCCGCCAGGAATGGCCTGTCTGCGCGGAAACGGCGCGGCGGCGGCTGCCAAGGCCTGGCTGAGCCGAATCCACCAAAGACCGCTGTTGGACTACAACGAGGGTAACACCAACCCCTTTTATTTTCTATGCACCCCACGGAGACTACTAGCCATGAAGTATCTTAAAAATTATTGTGATATATATAGTGGCGAATAGTTTTCGAGACTACGTTGCACACGCAGTCAAATTGACTTTACAAACTGTGGAAAACTGTCAGATATCTACAAGTTTCCGTTAGTCGATAAGAGCGTTGGACTCAGATAAATAACCAAAACAGATCTTTGTCAAATAACTTTGTCAATGAGATCATTATATACCTGTAAATAATTGATCAATTCTATAGACATTTTGACCTGTATCAACTGCAACTTCGACAACCAATCCGTAAGCGAGGAAAAACAATTTCAGTAGGCGAAGGTTCATTGATCTGAGGGCGTAGGATACCATGCGTTATGTTAGTGCAATGGTTGTACACAAAACATCACCAGTGTTATTTTCGAGTATTTACAGGTATAGACAGTAACACATCAAACTATACACATGCAGTATCGATCAGTTGTAAAGGTAAGACCGCACTAGGCGGAACTGCACCGCAGCGGAACTGAGCGACACGACGCGACAAAAAATTCTTTCAAACATATGGAGCAAACCGCACTACGCGGCAACGGAACTGCACTGCAGCGGAACTGCGCGGCAAAGTTGGGCAACTAGGCAAAACTGACGCTACCTCACGCCCCCGCCCCTCTCTCCTCTTTCTATCTCTTTCGTTCTTTGTTCAAATGGCGGGTGAAACTGTCGCGTCGCTGCAGTTCAAGTGCGGTTTACCAAAAAATGACGCGCCGTGTCGCGCAGTTCCGCTGCAGTGCAGTTCCGCCTAGTGCGTTCGCACCTTAAGATGAGAACTGTAATGGCTAGATATAACGCTGAATCTGTTGCTGACTATAAACCTAGTATAAACCTGGCGGCCGTAGCTGATGTGCGTTGGACGTGCATGAAATAAAATATAGACTTTAGTTCCAGTTGAGTATGTAATTTATACTTTTCTTAAGCTAAAGTAGTTACTGACAAAAATTACGAGTAAGATTAAATATGAATGAATTCTAATTCATCGCCACTCAAAAATACTGTTTTACTCATCAATTATCTGGGTGAAGTGGTCGGTCAGGGTAGGTGAAGTGGTCGGTCAGGGTAGGTGAAGTGGTCGGTCAGGGTAGGTGAAGCCTAAAGAGGGTGAGCGAAGCCCCCTTTACATAACCAACGCACCATCAAAATACGAAAAACGACCAATAAGGATTTTTAGTTGCTGTTTTTGATGAGCAAATCGGTAATATTTGGTATTAACTACTACCCTTTTATTTCTATTTCAAAATGGTGCGTGTAAATAAATCCGCGAGTAAATAATAACATTTAAGGATTAAAAATTCGCTTTTTTACTCAATATTCAATATTTTCCTACTCTCTCAGTTTTTTTAGATAACTTCATTGCATTAAGATTATGATAAGAGAGAATAGTTATGAATCTAACTACGACATGTGGCCAGGAAGTAAGTGCTTTCATGGACGAGGACTGCCACAAGGAATGGCCGGTCAGCCATAAACGTCCGCGTAGGTTCCTCTAGCATAGCGTAGCATTCCATCAAGACCGCTGCAAGACAACCAAAATCCCAATAAATATTTCCGAAATCAATTATACGACCCAGAATAACACAGTACGAGTATTAGGGGATCATTCAACAATTACGTGATCACCGGAAGGGGGGGGGGGGGGGGTCGGGTGCTTGTATATACATCGGATTATTTGGGGGGGGGGGGGGGAAGAATCCATGATTACGTCATCTGCGCTTCGTTTCCGAAAATAAATTATATTTAAATATTTACGTCCAATTTTGAAGTTTATTACTGGTAACACTTACTATTACATAGATGAAACGGGATTTCCCCTGCTATAGACAAACTGTGGTACAGTGTGACCAGATTCAGTATTTTTATACTTTTCGGCATATTTTATCGTCTTTTCCAAGCATCAGTATTGTTATAGGTATATTGGAGGAAGTAAGTAAGTATTTTGGGTATATTTTAGGTAAAAAGTTATCAAAACTGTAACTTTATAGTTCTTACCTAGCATTTTGACAAAATGACACACCCTCTTCCCAAATTTAGGTCATTTAAGACCCATAGAAACGTGTCAGTGCTAATAAACAGCAAAATTTTAAGCACGGACGAAGATGACGTGATCAACGCGAGGGGGGGGGGGTTAAAAACAAAAGATTACGCTGTGATCACATAGGGGGGGGGGGGGGGGTTAAAAAAACTCCCAAAAATGATCACGTAATTGTTGAACGATCCCTAGTTAGTAAATAAATGTTATGAAGATAGGATTGTTATAGACTTATAGGAGAGATGATACACACAGCCCTGGATTGTGAATCGAAGAGAAAAACTAGATGAATAAATAAATAAAATGCATGTTTAATCTACAGAAAATAAATAAATATCACAAAAAAAAACGTAAGTACTTGAACTCTCAAATATTCAGTAGGTAACAAATAATATGATATTATCACAAAATAGCACCATTTAACTGTCGTTTTTTGGATCGTACAAAATAGAGAGCGTTTCCAGCGACGACACGGTCTATCGGCGATGTGTGGCCAGGAAGTATGGAGTCCCATTGACGAGTATGGCGACGAGGAACGGACGGTCGGCCACGAATCGCGGCTTCGGTGGCTCCATGACCATGGCGGAGCACATCATGAAGGCCATAGCTGTAATACAACCACTTAGATTGGATATTTCACTGGGAAAATACAAAGAGAGTCGAACATCTTGTCAGAAGACGGATTGATCAAATGATTCACACGCGAGTCGAACGTCAAGCAAGAAAACATGCAATTTGCATACAACCGTTTCACCGTCGTCCTACACAAATTTACACAATACACTACCATTGTTTGATTGTTTTTGTGAAATGTTTACTTCTACCTTATCTGTGTTCTGTTTTGTGTAAAATGACGTCTGAATAAACGCATATCTTATCTTATCTTTTCCATAATTGAGTACACTGTACGAATCAGTAATCACGTTAAGCGTCAATGAAAGAAATATCTCAAAGTGAAATTATTTTAGCACGCTAAACTGATTTCGCGACTGTGATGTACTTAAGTGTAAGTAGAGTTCATAAAAAAATACACCAAATCCCATAACAGACCAATATCAGAGATGTATCTATTACAGGAGAGCTATTCATCTTCAGCCTCATGGGCTAAGCCAGGGCCATGCCTTGAGAGTGGCAAAAGAGAATGTTCAAATAGCGTTATTAAACTGCTGATGATGACCCCGACATGCAACACATAGATTCCCAACGACACGAATGCAACAAACCCAACACATAGACATGGACAATGGACACTTACTGCAAGACACACACACAATTTTCTCTCGTTTCACCGGGATACTAGGAAGGGGAGGGAAAATGAATTAAGAAATATTAATTTACATAGGTATATTAATTATTATTCTTCTTATTAAATAACATAAACTTGAACATCTATTAAAATATGTATACTGGAATACTTATAACATGGTTGGTAATTGGTACGCACTAGGGCATCAGATAGAGATACACAAAATTACAATTCAATATTATCAATCACTTTTAATTGCACCAGTTTAGTTCATTAAAGCTTTACTGATTAGCACCTCGAATAAAATCAATGTAGGGTCTAGTCATTTCGCAAGATTGATGTTAAAAACTTAAATAAATAAATGCATACAAAAATAATACAGCGCCTTAAGCCTACTTTGGTGTAAAGCCAACAAACGTATGTGGGTATTTTAGTATAATTGTAGAGTATATTGCACTATGACTCGCTGTTGCCGCGGTATTGGCCCACAAATAGCGTGGTGTGGCCTGCGCCGGCGCCGGACAGAGCAAAGAGGAAGGGGCGGTCGGCGTTGAAGCGGAGGGACATCGGCGCGCAACGCAGCATCATCACCATGCCTGCGAGACAAACATCCAACACTCAGCGCTCTGTGAGGCTCGGTCACGTCAGTGGGTGACCGAACCTATTCATCATCATCATATGGAAGACTGTCTTCTGACAATTGTTATGAATATTAAAACATACTTACATAACTTTACTCTCTCATTTATAAACGCCTAATAAACCTATTAGAGCAAAAATGGCGTTGAAATTCGTCTTCCTCTTTCACTTTGACATTTGTATTTGTGAGAAAGGGACAAAACACATTTTAGTTTTAGTTAGACTTGATAAATTTTATGAATAAGAGGGTTAGACTTTAGTTAGATAAAATAAAAGACGACCTCTGTGGCGCATCCATCTGCCTACCATGAGAGGTCCCGGGTTCGTATCCTGGCTGGGGACAACTACAAACACCCAGGTCTTGGATGTGTACATGTTTGTGATGTCGCTGTTTCTGGTCCCCACGACACAGGGTATCCTAGTGTGGGGCCAGAAGCAATGCATGTGCCTGTATGTAAATTTTATGTTATGTTTTTATAAGCAACTCTGTGGAATATCATAAGGTAAAATGTGCTGAAAGTTTATGCTGAGTATATTGTTGAGTGTAGACCTCCTTATTCAACTTGAGTATTCATCATCATCATACTCAGCCAGCATCAACCCACTGCTGGGCAAAGGCCTCTTCTCCATAGCGCCAAAGCACTGTTATGCGCCAACCGTATCCATCGAGATCCTGTCGACTTGACGATATCGGGCAGGACTTGTAAGTATTGTCGTATGCTATAGGTGTTTTAGTTTCGAGAAACGATTGTTGCGTATGGATGAGATGGTTTCATACCATAACCACTTCTGCGAGAAGAATGTTGGAACGCGGCCTGGTAGTGTTAGGAGAGCAAATTAGCAAAGTTAGCGAAGCTGATAAATTGCTTGGCGTTTGCTTTAGTTATTGTTCTGAGGTGAGCGGAATAATGTGATACGACTTACGGTATCCAGTAGATTTTAGGGTTCCGATTTCTTAAAAGGAAAAAAAGGAACCCTTATAGGATCACTTTGTTGTCAGTCAGTCAGTCTGTCTGTCTGTCCGTCTGTCACGACCCGTTTTCTCAGGAACGTGTAAAGGTATCATGTTGAAATTAATATCGATTACTCAGGTCTATAGTCCCTTGGAGCTGTGAAAAAATTAAACTTCTAGGTCCACGCAATCAAAAGATACCGCGATATTATGTCATAATTTTGCTGAATTTGTATGAACTTGCTTGGAACTCGCAAGGGAATCAAAACCTATAGGGTACTTCTGGTTGGCCTAGGGTCATGAAATTTGGAATGAAGGAAGGTCTTGTAGCACAAGTAAAGGGAAAAATCTGAAAACTGCAAATTTCTGTATTTCAAAAAAAAAAAAAACAATTTGGTTTACATGGATGACAACACACTTTAGTTTTTTTATGTGGAAACCTAATTACACGTGTTACGCTCTCCAAGTGTGATCGGAACCCTTGGTGCGCGAGTCCTACTCGCACTTGGCCGGTTTTTAATTATTAATTATGATGCGAATACCGAAGATATTAATTGCAGTTCTGATATAGGATATTGGAGGTTTCATCAAACCAGTTCAGAAGATGATGCCATGTTGATGTCCACACAACTACCGCCTGTATTCCATCCAAGTATAACTACCAAAACTACCAAAGAATAAACAAAATGATGCATTCAAAAACCAATTTTTTACTCAAATAAAAACACAAAATCCCAAATTCGCCAACAAACAGCGATGATCAGAGCGTCCTTAACTCTCAACTGTATTATTTACATTATTGTCAATTGACAAGGATTTATTATTTTCATTATTGTCAATCGGCAAGGTATTCGGATAGCGTGCCGCATGGCATCTGCATTTGTCAGGCCGCTGATACATGCCAACAAACAAAGGGACTTCAGCTTTGGTATTCAGTGAGAAGAGGAAGGGACGATCGGCGCGGTATGTTCGAGTTCTTGGCATGGAGCGCAACATCATCGCCAATCCTGCGATAAAAACATTCTTACACCTCCCATAGTAAGCCCGGTGAACTAACTACTCGGAGTTCTGTTATTACGATCCACCTAGGTAATTATTGTTACTTTACTAGTATGATATTATCAAATATGAATCAATCAGCTAAGCTAATAATTCGGTTTACTACTGTCATTCGTGAAGGCGGGTTATGTTGTGAAGAGTGTGATGTGAGAGTAACGGTCACTCCACTTCAAAGTATCGTGTGTGTCCGCATCCCTTCTTAAGCACCTTCAGGCCTGCACGAGAAACATTTTGAATCCGCGTCGCTGTTTTCTTAACAAATATAAAATTGATATTTGATTAGTTTGATCACCTGCGACCTAGCTGTACCCTGTAGGTAGCTCTATTTTGTAATTATGCGATTATCGAAGATATTAATTGCAGCTTTGATAGGTAATATTAAAGGTTTCATCAAACCAGTTCAGTTAAAGATGCCACCTTGATGTCAACGCAGCCACCGCCTATATTCCCAGTATAACTACCAAAACTACCAAAGATAAACAATATGATGCATTCAAAAAGCGATTGAGTACTCAAATAAAAATTCAAAAATGCCAAATTCATAAACAAACAAACAAACAGTAATGATCTTAGCTGTACTTGTTTATATTACACCAACTACTATAACCACATTGATGCAAATAAATTAAATCTGAATCTGAAGCGAAAGCGTCCTCAACTCTCAACTGTATTATTTACATTATTGTCAATTGACCAGGATGTATTATTTTCATTATTGTCAATCGGCAAGGTTGTTTTTGACATTATTGTCAATCGGTACTACGAAACTACCAAAGAATAAACAAAATGATGCATTCAAAAACCAATTTTTTACTCAAATAAAAACACAAAATCCCAAATTCGCCAACAAACAGCGATGATCAGAGCGTCCTTAACTCTCAACTGTATCATTTACATTATTGTCAATTGACAAGGATGTATTACTTTCATTATTATCAATCGGCAAGGTATTCGGATAGCGTGCCGCATGGCATCTGCACTTGTCAGGCCGCTGGTACATGCCAACAAACAAAGGGACTTCAGCTTTGGTATTCAGTGAGAAGAGGAAGGGACGGTCGGCGCGGAATGTTCGAGTTCTTGGCAGGGCGGCGCACAACCTCGACACCAATCCTGCTGCGATCAAAACAAACACTCTCACACCATAGTAACCGTACTAACTACCATGTACTCAGATGTATAAGTTTGTTACCAGCCTAGCTAATGAATGTTAGTTGACTATTATGATGATATCAATACGAATCAATCAGCCACACTAATCACTCGGTTCTTACTACTGTCTCGGGGTCTCGTCTATTCATGAAGGCGGGTAATGCCGGTGAAGAGTGTGATGTTGTCTAAAACTGTCAGTGTGTAGAGGAACGGTCTGTTCGCTTCAAAGTATTGCATGTCTCTGGGTCCCCGCCTCTTCTTTAGCGCCTTCAGGCCTGCGCGCGGGAAACATCGTCTTTGAATACGCGACGCTGTTTTTTAATAGAAACTCCTTCTAAAGTAGGATCTCATCTCATTACTACACAAAATTAAATACAACTGAGGAAGGTGAAACAGAAGTCAGAAGATGATGATTTGTTGACGTCCACAGGATCTCCAACAGCGAAGTTATAATTTAAAGATGTTGAAACCGAAAACCGTTAATTAGGATTTGAAGAGCAAATGCACCAGCTGTTATAAGTAAAGGCCGCACTGCAATGACTCACGCGTCGGGATTAGAGTTCGTCACGCGGCGGCGCGGGCGGAGCGTGGACGGCGGTGAAGAGCACTGTGCTGTCGACGAGCACGAGCCACAGCGCCGGCCGGTTCGCGGCGAATTCGCGAGGGAACTGCGCCGAGCGCCGCTGCCGCACCGACGTCGCTGCCGCGCGGACCACACGGTACAGCACACCGGACATCACATCGCACACAAGTTTCAATACGCGGTAACGCGACACACGCGTTAATGACAAAGGCAGAACCAGATGCATGGCGAAAGCGGTGTCAGTTAAACGTGCATAATGAAGTGTTTATGCACCATGTTTGAATAATTTTATTGTACATGTTAGGAGAGGTAACAGCTGGTATTATTTTTATTCACGCACAAAGACACACACACACGCAAATACAACAAATTCATTTAATCAAAGATCTTTTTTTTTTCATGATTCAGATCGCATGGCAAAATTATCACAAAATGGTTTTAATTTAAGTGTAAGTATCTATTCAAATAAGTCACAGAGTAGTGTAATCGCAAGCCGCCTCATACTCAAAATTATATTGTAATTCTATAATTATATGGACGCAATTCAATCAGTATTATCAGTTATCTATCACTGACACTTATTCTTGTGTATGCCTCTAATGAAGCTACCTTACAATGTACAACAATTTATTTGAAGGTGCTTTTTTTTCTTTATAAATGTAAGTATGTACGTGTACCAGTATGTGATCATTGATCAAGCACAGAGATTAGTAGATAGATACGCATGCGAAAGTAGGCATAAACAAAAGGATGTAGAGTGAAAGCGAAGCATAATGAGCGAGCATGAACAAATAGATAAGTATAGCAACCGCCAAACAAATTGGACCAGCGCAAAAAAAAACTGGGCGTGGTTTGCGGCAGTAAAGCGGTCCATCTTGTTTGACGCGCAGTACACGTTGGAAAGTGACAGATGCAATATTTAAGTAACGACAAAAAGGAAAAGCAGGATACCTGAACAAACACAACATTGATGAATCATTCCTGTGACAATGACGAAGAGGGGTCGCTAATAAGATGTGTAGGTGATTCTTTAATAAATAGCATAATCATGGTACACAATGAATGAGAGTAACTATGGTATTTCATTCCATACATAGCACATACCAGTTGTATGTATTCATACGAATTAATGAGATGAACGAACACCTCTACGTCTTAGTCGAGCTCTACTCACATAAAGCCAACATGCTAATGCCGATCCGGGATCTCAAGGGATCTCGCATTGTTAAGAGGTCTACGCAAATAGTGAATAGGACACCCAAAACAAAGCGGGATCCGGCGGGATTACGTGATCCCGCGCGCGGGATACGGGGATACCACGTGCGAGATTGCAATCCCGAAGTGTAAGTTGCCTGGACTGACCTGTAGCGGCGGCGGCTTCCGCCCCCTCTTCATTGACTTCGATGAAGGCCTTCTGAATGGCCTTGGACACAAACAGCGGTTCGTTGCTGTCCAGGATCTTAGTGAGGCCGGAGTCCATCGTAAAGATCTGCTTGATTCCGAGCTGTATTTGAAAATGTTCTAATTAAAAGCCTCAGATGCACAAGCAACAAATTAAGCAATTTGTTGTAGAGCATGACCATGACCTCAACACTAATGTCTCGAAACGAAGCACAAGATCATCATACGAGACACGAGACGTGCGCTATCGGAGCGGAGTCAAGCATTAATTCAGCGTGTAGTAAAATCCTTTGACGCCAGAGGTGGGGTGCGGTATCTGAATCAGCGCGGGGAAGGGAGTGGCCGTTCTGTACGGAGTACTATTATCTCTCCTGTGACACTGTGCAACGTTGCAATGTCACGTCGATTCAGCGTTACGTGAAAACTGTGTGGAATTTTGTCTCCTGCAGCTGATTTATGCATGTTTATTTTTATTTCGACCCAATTTTTACATAATATTTGAAGGAGTTATTATTGTAATCAGTGTGTGAGCGAAAAAGCAAAGAGTGCCCAATACCTTAGGCAGCAGACTTTTGAGATCGATCTCAGTCTCGATCTTGAACTTGGGGAGGTAGACCTGAACTTTCGCCTTGTACATCTTCTCGACTTCCCCCATCAGGTCGTAGCCGTCAGCCAGCTTCTGCAGGACAGCATCAAGACCCTCGATCTCGGTGGGGAGCACAACCAGCATGCTCGCCTGGTCACCTTCGTAGGGTAGCTTGAGAAGCTGAAACAATATAAAATATTAATAAATAAAAGTAGCCCACTAATTAGGTCTGCCTATAATATTTGAAGAGTTCCCTCGATTTCTCCAGGATCCCACCATCAGATCCTGACCTGGTGTCAATGGAACCAATGGGAAGGCAACCCCTTTCAAACAAAAAAATAATTTTCCAAATCGGTCCATCCGTCTAGGCGCTATCGGAGCACATACATAGGAAATAAAAATAAAAACACATCCGGACGAATTGTAAACCTCCTTCTTTGGGAAGTCGGTTAAAAAGTAAAGGAAGCTCAAGATATTATTTGCGCCCCTCCCTTGAGTTTTTTCTGTATCCGCCACTGTGTCGGGCTAGTGGTCAACCAGACTGTAGAGGTTATGAAGCTACCCTATTAGGTAACGTCACGTAAGGTGCCAGCGTTTATCACGAACTATAAACTCAATTTAGCCGGCTTTCCTTTGTCCTGTCTTCACCGTCATCATCACCCTCCAAAAGGTCTCCACATTGTGAGATGTAGGTTTGTATGAAAACTTCATTTCATACAATGTGAAAAGTAGCGACACGGTTACCACCAATATGACGGACTTCACACTATAATTCGAGTAGTACTTAATTGAATACCAAATAGTACATTTTGCTCATCACAAATAACATCTAAAAATTCTAAAATCCCTGGTCGCTTTTCGTAGTTCGATGGTGCATTGGTTTTTGTAGTTTTACATGTCAACCTAACACGAAGAATTAAGGTGGCTTCGCGTCGCTCTCCTCCTTTAGCCTTCATCTACCCTGACCCACCACTTGATACTATTGATGAGCAAACCAGTATTTTTGATTTGCGATTGAATACATTCCCTGTAGTTGATACGTTCATACCTGAACGCCCAGTTCGGAGCTCTCTCCGTACAGGAAGTCGTCTTCCTTGTACATGGTGGGGATGTCGACGGTGACGGCTGTGTTCACGTGGAAGGGTCGGTTCCGCGTGTTGTCTCGCTTGAACTGCTTCTTCCATGTGCCCTGTAACGTTTAAAATAAAAATAGTTCATCTTAGAGCGAATTTTACCAACGAAAGAGTAACTTTTACTCAAGAGTATCTTCTACTTTTTCATATCAGATCACCTCATTTTGAACTGTCATTGTCATACAAATTATCCCCGGGATAGTTATTCTCGTATAACTTTTTGTTGGTAAAATCCACCCTTAGTGTCGATCTTTTTGGACCTAGATAAATAGTCAGATAACTTAAATTAACATTTCAAGTACCTGTGAACTGTTAAATTCTTTTGATAACCAGACAGATACGCGCTATCTGAGGAGTTAAAAATCGGCCCTTAGTTGTTTATAAGGGGCGATTTCTCATTCCTTAATAAACAGTCAGATAACAACATTTTGACATGCGCCTGTGAGACGATAAAAATCCTAAGGTAAGACAGAGACAGACGGATAAAAAATCGGTCATAGCTTGAATTTTGCAGTTTGTCAGTAGAGTCCGAAAGGCTATCTATTTCATTCGTATTCACAGCTTATGTACATATTTAAGTGACATATTTAAGTGATTCATACTCATACCTACCTCATGATAATGGAATGAAAATATTTATAACAGATTGCCCTTTAACAGTATTGAATGCACTGACAATGTTATTGTTATCTGTTAGGTACCAATACCAGGGTATTTCACGTCATACCAAGTGCCTATAGTTTTTAATAGTATGTTACACGATATTATAGTACGATGGACGACAGAATAAGGAATACTTACAAAAAGTTATTTAACGATCATGATATCTTTAGTCTATCCCAATACGCTTTTGAAAATCTTGTTACCAAGACATTAACAAGCACATAATGTAAATTTATTCTAAATAGATAAAATTGTACATTTTGATATTAAATAAATCCAAATAATAGGCTTGTGGCCAAGGTAATCCAATAAATCTAGGAACAAGTCTTAAGTTGGCTTGACATTCTCAGAATTGTATATTTCCAGCAGATATATTTAATAAAGTCAATTTTGTGCAAAAAAAAGACAGCATTTGACGGCACTTTTACATGACGTCATTCTGTTGTTATTTAATAGAACTCAGGAACAAAAGTTCTGTTTTGACAGTTCATAAAAAGTATCTATTTTGACTTGACAGGCCACAAGCATGCTCTATGTTGTGTTGTCGAGTTTTATATTAAAAATTTAATGTGAACCTGTAGTTGGAACCTATTCATAAGAAATCCTATCATAACTGTGTATTCTGTTGGTTCGCTTACTAAATAAAATAAATATATAAATAAATACATAAGGTACTTAAAATGTTAGTTAACCTTCCATGTGCAAGATATGAATATGAGACATACTTTCGGTTGGAATTTCAATATATTACAAAAATATATATAACTAACGTAACTTATTAGTATAAGCACGTAGTAGGTACCCAGTTATTACATAAATAATTCTACTTTTACTGGGAAATATAGAGTAGGTAAGTATACCCAACGATAATGTAATACGTGGTATGCCGGAATCTGATATATGAAACCAAAGATAAAAATTTACATTTTCATTGGGCAATGTTATGCTATTATTGTCTATTGTAACCTGTCAAAGGTCGTCGCGTCGTAAAGTGCGTTCGCCCAGGCTGTGTCGGGACTACTCGGGACACCCGCAAGAAATTATGTAACATTGATTAAGTACAATTTGTTAAAATGTTTTACAATACACCCGTTTTAGGGTTCCGATCCTTAAAAGGAAAAATGGAACCCTTATAGGATCACTTCGTTGTATACCATACTGTACATTTTATGTATTTATGTAACACAGAAAGGTTGGATGTTCTTTCATTTTGAGGAATTTTACTGTCACCCCAAGGACGAAAAACCGGCCAAGTGCGAGTCGGACTCGCGCACGAAGGGTTCCGTACCATTATCTATAAAAAAAAACTCAAAAAAATCACGTTAGTTGTATGGGAGCCCCCCTTCATTTATTTTGTTTTTAGGGTTCCGTATTTGTTGTTATAGCGGCAACAGTAATACATCATCTGTGAAAATTTCAACTGTCTAGCTACCACGGTTCAAGAGATACAGCCTGGTGACAGACAGACAGACAGTCAATTAGTAGTCGTGTAAATCCTCCACCAATCACCATCGTCTTGTTTTGTTTGAAATTGATCTCACATCAATCTTACCTTGAAGTACAGAGCATTCACGAGCACTAGGCGAGTGTCTTCATTGAAGTCATCACCACTCACAAGATCCTTGATACGAGAATGGGTTTTTTCTTCCACCTGTAAAATTTAAACAATAACTTTAGAATTGTATTCTATTGGTCCAAATATACATCGGTCTACGTAAACTGAGCTCATTCTGGGACTGGGTAGTGGGTAGTCATAAAAGTAAAAAAAAATGTTCAACGCATTTAACTAAAAGTAATAACCAAAGTAGGTAGCAGGAAAGATTACGCATCGGAAAGAGTATTCGGATTGAAACAGTGGCTTTTAATACAGGCACATGATGGTAATGGTACACGTCTTCCAAGGATCTTGTGACGCGTGAATTAACTTCCACGCAACTTAGGGTGGAAAAAGTTATACTAGAATAACTAAGTTAAGTTTTTGATCTGTGGCTTCTATCGTGTGTTGCCACAATAATCCACCTGTCATTGCAAGCCAAAAGATCGACAACAGCAAGTACCTAGTATAACTCTGTAATGTCCTGCGTCCCTGTCATCACCTATGATGGCCCATTGTGTGTATGTGTAGAGAGGCCACATTTCATAATTTCATAATTTCTTTATTGCACACAAACAGTTACATAGGACAGTAAAAAACATAGAAAACGTGTACAAAGGCGAGCTTATCTCTAATAAGAGATCTCTTCCAGCAAACCAAATGGGGATGAGACAGGTGGATTGCTGAGCAGGAGTAGACCCATGTGTACAATACATATAATAATTACTTACAAATCAATAGACTACATAAACTAGTGCATACTTATATAAATAAATATGAAGTATATTATATAATACACATAAACATTTCATCTGAACTCCACTTTTTCGCTGTCTAATATTACTGCTTGAGGCTCAATACTCACTGACCATTGTTTACCATTTTGCTAATAGATTGAAATATAAATGTTCATACAACTCCCACAGTGTGGTGGTGTGAGGTACAATTTGTGAAAATCTTTACTACATGAGATAAAGATCCTGATTATCGGGTTCCGCAAAATGTGTGACATGTTGCAATGTAACATGAGTAGACATGATCAGACATACCACAAAATATAGTTCTCTCAGAAAACCTAAAGCAGACAATTTAAAATGATTTACCCAATTGTTAATGGTGGCTGCAGACTGAGCAGCCTCAACAAAGTTGAGCTTCTGGAAGTCAGCATCAAACACATTGACAGCGTCGGTTTTCAACTGGGGAACCAGTTCATATGCACCCGCTTTGATGTATATCTTATTTGCAATGTCCAAAGTGATTCCCTCCACATTTCCCTTGAGCTGGCTTTTAATTTCAGAGAAGGCAGAACGGATCTAAAAGTTAATAATCTCTATTAGCTACAAAACATTAGTGTATGGCTGTTAATACAAACATAGGAGACATTAAATTGATTTTAAAAGTATTTTTCAGTGATTTGACCAAATTTGTATCCAAGTTGTAACAGAAGGGTGTAGTCATATTTTAGGGGGTTGTTAGGGAGACCGTTCTGAGCAACTTTCACTATGAAACCAATCTGATCAGAGCAACATTATTTTTAATTGCTCCATATGTTTTCAACGGTCAGCTGATTTGTATAGAGCAGGGAAAATTAAAGTTGCTCTGATCAAATCGGTTTTATAGTGAGTTGCTCAGAATGATGTCCCTAACAACCCCCTTAAATATGACTACACCTTTCTGTTACATCCTGTGCATAGGTACTATTTCAATATTGGAAACAGCATGTGTTTAGACTTTAGAGTTGAGCCCAGTATAGTACTTACGGTATCATCATCACTGAATCCAAGTGACTTTAGCAGCTCAGAGTGACTTGGTTCAGTAGTGCCGAGCGTCAACAGAGCCAGCAGCACTTCTGCAGAGAAAGGTGATGACACCACACTCTTGGTCTTGTCCAGTTCCTGTAGTGGACAGATATACATTACAGAATGTATTTGTAGTTTGTAATACAATTACAAAGAAAATATTTGTGAAAGCTCCAGCTTAACAAGACATGGGTTTTCCTAACTTGGTAGATAAATATTATATCTAAAAATAAGTATGTATTAAAATATTATGTATACTGATACCTAATGTAGTATATCTAAAAGGAGCCTACAGACGAAAATTTTGCCATCTTCAAATGCCTTAGAAACAGGTGCAATCGCATGTGTCGTGATGCCAAGCGTCGCCACATTTTTCAGAGCATTGAGAGTTACACTCCGGCTCAAGTATGGAAATTCCTCAAAACGCTTGGGATCGGTAAGTCTCAGGATGAATTGGTTGGTAATGTTGATCTTAGCGGGCTCAACAAATTCTTCTCGGTTCCCCCTGTCGTCATGAATCCTTTTGTAAAGAACGCCACGCTTTATAACTTGCGCACAAGGTCAGCTCCTACCTCAACTCCTTTTGACTTCAGAATTGTCGGAATCGATGCGGTTAAAAAGGCTGTGCTCGCTATTTCCTCTATAGCTGTAGGAGATGATAATATTTCTTCCAAAATGATCACTTCTGTACTTGACGAGCTTCTTCCTGCTATCACACATATTATAAACCACTCTCTCTCCAGTTTCTCCTTCCCTAATGTGTGGAAAAAAGCTTTAGTTATCCCTTTACCAAAAACTCCTAATCCCTCTTCCTTTAAAGAGTTTCGTCCAATTTCCATCCTGCCATTCCTCTCCAAAGTTCTTGAATCCATAGTCCTTGCTCAGCTCTCCTCCTACCTATCCTCTAACAACTTGCTGAACAAATTCCAGTCCGGATTTAGGCCGGGTCACAGTACCGTAACGGCCTTACTCAAAGTTACCGATGACATCCAGTATGCAATGGATAAGAAACAGCTCTCTGTGATAGCACTTTTGGACTTTAGCAGCGCCTTTAACTGCGTCGATTTTGACATTCTCGTTGAGATACTGAAGTCCCTGAACGTGTCCGTTGACTCTGCTAGCTGGTTTGATTCGTACCTGAGAGGGCGACAGCAGCGTATCAAGTCGGAGGAGACTTCAACGGACTGGTGTGACCTTTTTGCGGGAGTCCCCCAAGGTGGTATACTCTCTCCCCTTCTTTTCTCTATCTTCATCAATTCCATCTCGGATGGTCTCTCCTCGTCTTATCATCTTTATGCCGACGATCTCCAGGTTTATCGCCATTTCTCTCTTCATGATTTGACCTCAGCTGTAGAACTGTTAAATGTAGATCTTGATAAAATCAGGGACTGGGCCACTTCTTACGGGCTACTAGTAAACCCTAGTAAGTCTCAGGCAATGATTATCGGTTCCAGTTACTCCCTTAACTTATTACAGCATTTGTCCATTGCTCCTGTAACCTATGACGGAACTATAATCTCATATAGCACGAAGGCCAAAAATCTAGGAGTTCTCTTCGATACCCAGTTGTCCTGGTCAGTCCATGTCGGCGAGGTCAGTCGGCGAGTTTTTGCCAGTTTCCACTCTCTCAGGCGTCTTCAAAACTTCCTGCCTCGTCGGACAAAGATCACACTTGCTCAGTCTCTCCTCCTCCCTCTGATCGATTACGCTGATGTCTGCTGGGCTAGCGTGACCGAAGAGCAACTGAACAAACTCGAGCGACTTCAAAACCTCGGGATTCGGTTTGTTTTTGGTCTGCGCAAGTTTGACCACGTCTCAGAGTATCGCAGGGAGCTGAAATGGCTCCCGATTCGCCTTCGCCGGGATTCCCACATCCTTATTTGCCTCTTCAACATTTTATTTAATCCTCGCTACCCTGGTTTCTTACGTGATCGTTTCGAATTTCTGTCCTCGGATAGGCAACGGAGATCGCACACTCGGTCGCTACTTATAACTCCGCAACACAACACTGCCGCCTACGAACATGGGTTCCGACTTCGCGCCATAAAACTCTGGAACGAACTCCCCAACGCTATTAGAGACAGTCCGTCACTCAACATATTTAAAAGTCGGTTGAAAGAACACTATCTTTCTCTACCGTATTAAATTTAAGTACTTTTATTTAGGTATATTTGCTTAACTTATTTATATCTATAAGTCTGGTATTTATGTACGTATTGTTAAGTAGTTTATTGTTTTATCTTATTTAATGTTGTGCACATGGGTCTACCTGTTGTTAAATTATTTCCTGTCCATCCTAGGTTTGCTGGAAGAAATCTCTTAATAGAGATAAGCTCGCCTTTGTCATGTGTTGTCCACTTTCAATTGTAAAATGTGTTATTTTGTGCAATAAAGTATAAACAAATATCTCATTGCAGGTAAAAAAAGAAAGGTCATTTTAAGTATCCCCACCAAGATAAAAGTATGAAGGTTTTATTACTCACATTGCAGAACTGTGAAGAAAATTTAGAGATAGTTGAGGCTAACTGTTTAGAATCCATGATTTCGGTTGAGCCGGCTGATTCTATTGATACACGGAAGACTACTGAAAGTAAAATAAAATGTTATTTCACAACAGTGTTTACACACACTCAAATACTGACTAAGTTGTAGATGACATCATCATGCAGGCTACTAGACAGTACTAGGAAACGCGCCGACGACGCTGGCGCGCCGAGTCGAATGATTCATACAAAACTAAATAGAATGGAATATAATTATAACTTCTAGGCATAGGTATTTACCAACAATCAAAGCCCAACCATTTTTTCTAGCCGCTAGCGAGATGGTTGCTAAAAATTATATTCAACAATAAAACATCACACAGATCTATATCTTCCCACTCACCAATAAATTAGTGAGCACTGTCGAATAGTCGAATGTATAGAGATGGGTTGGGTAGATAAGCACAAGAAATGATAATTGCAAATAAATCTTATAACGGTGGATGGAATCAATCGCTCATTAATCTGCAACGTTATCTTATCTACAAAACAATATTACGAAAGTGAGGCGAAGACACTGATATTACTCACCTATTGCTGCTAATAAAATAAACGGAGTACGAGTAAAAATCAAAGTATTCATGTAAATAAATCCAAACCAAAATCACCGGTGGCAAGCGCGTATAAAAAAACGTAAGTAATAGAGATGTGTACCGGTTCTACAAAAACCGGTGAAAAACCGGATAACGTCACTACCGGATTTTTACCGGTGATTTTATTTTTAACCGGTATTTTTATACACGCGCGCGGAACACAAATTTATTTTGCCTCTGAAAATATCATGGACTTAGTATGGAAAATATTGTATGCGTGTACCCCAAGTAATCCGAACTATTCCGAACGCACCTTACTTTTTGTACATGCGCGCGGAACGCAACTTATAATGACGTCCGAAAATACTGTAAACGTGTAACCGAAAGCACCTTACATTACATTACATTACATTATATATTTTTTTCTATGTATGGGATGGGGAATCCCCATTGGGGATCTATTTTGTCATATCGGAATTGCACCCTGTTTAGGATCAATCGATCTTTGGGCAACACTAGTATGTGTCCCAGCTCTATTGTTAACTTTTTTTAATATGCTTGTCAATATGGCGTAATTACTGTTTTTATTAGTTTTATTTGATCGAAAGCATCTAATCTCACCTAAAATAGAGATATCAAGAACACACCCTACTTCACATTCTATAATTTTGTCTATGTAAAGGGCCGTTTTGACTTTGATTAGTGTAAAATGCAGGTGTAAAGTGTGGCTGTGAGGTGTAAAGTGCGAGCCACATCTGGACAGCCACTGTTAAGCGTGAGTGATTCTGATTACTAATCAGCGAAGTAAGGCGAATAGAAGCGTGTTCTATTTTTTTGCAAATAGTACTGCCCCGCGCGTCCCTCTTCCCCCTCCACTCGCAGCGCCCCTTCACTAGCAGTTTACTTAACAGCGTCGGGACAGCAAATTCGATTGTTTGACGCTCAATAACCAACCGGTTTCTAGTTTTCTACTAATCAGAGACGCTACACAGAGTTGGACACTACTTAACACTTCACAGCCCCATTCACAAAACCCACACTATACACTTAACAGTGTCAAATTAAGCCAATTTCCATATATAATGTCAAGAAATGTTCCTATAGGTTTTTCTCCGGTGAAGTACCGGTTTTTACTATAAAATCTCCGAAAATCTCCGGAGGCTAAAATTGCAACCGGTACACACCTCTAGTAAGTAACGTAAACACAACACAAACAAACACACGACCGGACAGGCGGACAGGGGGGGACAGGACAGTGTGCCCGGTGTGACCATCTTGAAATTGGAAATCCTGCCCATGCGTAGCGAATCGTGTATAATAGACACCAAACAACTTGAACAAATGACCTTGCATGCGCAGAAACCATCTGATATATGATACTGCGCACCACGGTATGGGGTGCGGGACGCGGCGTGCGGAAGGAGCATCGCATCGAGCGCGCCTTGCCACGCTATTGGTAGATCAGTCAAGACGACAAATGTCGCTAAATAATTTACAGTTTTATTTTGATAGTCATATCCACAGACCATTAAATCTGTATAGTTCACAGCAAATGTACCTACTTCGCGTGTCTCAAACAGTTATTGTGCACCTGTTACCGCTCAGTCCCTCATGCAAATGGTACAGTATATTTTCTCATTTTCTATCGATTGAACTAAGTAAGTATATTGTGCACTAAGATTCATGTAGTATACTGTAGGTACGATTTGTTTTGAGAATTTTAAGTGCGTCGTTTTTTTGGCACGTAAGTGTACATGCGCAAACTTTCCCCCACCACGTCACATTTTGCTCAAGATGTTTGGCGTCATTTATACAAAGGTATTAATTTCGCGTCGGACTGTTTCCCGTTGACAAAAACGGTCGTTATCAAGAGCCTTAGGATGAAAACCTGCTAAATAGTGCCACACACTTTGAATAAAATGCCGAAAAAATGCCAACTTTTTAAATATAGGTACGATCTCTAAAATAATGACACACAATGGTATTTTTAACTGTCTAATAATACAGACACATTACAGTTAAACGTAAGTATATTCGTTTACCCAATGAAATAAAAATAAAAAACTTAAACTAGGTACCTACCTACCTATTAAGTTTTTGTATTTTTATTTCATTGGGTACCTAAACGAAATACCGAATACAATAAACTCTATCAAAAAAAAATTGGTTGCCTGTAAAGTCGGTATACGGGCGAAAGTTTTACGTGCCAACGACTTTGAGTGGTAAAATAATTTTAATGTGAATATTCATTCGTATAGTAGGAAGAAGGATGAAATAATAGTAACAATTTAAAACATTTATTTATACAAAGAATTAGTGGAAGGGACGCGTGCCTTTCACTTTTTACGTCTGTCTCTCTCGCTCTTAGGCGGGCTAACCATGCCCGAGTGGAAGGGACGCGTGCCTCTCACTCGCTCTCATTGTGAGCGCATAACGTGAGCGGAGCGTAACGCAGTTTCTTGAAGTGTCACCCGGCAAACCAATTTATAAGACGTTGTCACGTCAAAATCAAACATCAGCATTTATGTAGGTACTCTTCCCTATCATTGTCGTAGCCATTGGCTCGGTTTCTCGTATACCTTTTATCCTCAAAATTGCGCGACAGATTGTCAAACTCCGTTTAAATGTAGTTTGGGTTGTTGAAAGATTCAACTGACAGACTGTCAGCAGTTTGCCAAAATCTCCAATTTAATGCCGGTTAGAGCCTTTTTGGGTTTCTGAAAGCATTTTCTGTAAGTCAACAGATTGTTGACAGGCCACTGATATTTGATTTGTAATTGGAGAATATTGAACAATTAGTGATGTGTTATACCGATTATCTCGAATTTAACTTCATACTATTCAACTTGAAATGGAATACAATTAATCACGGAATACTATTAATTACTGTTAATTAATGTTTATTGTATTTGTATAGCGTATTGGATAAGTCTGTAATGCTATGCAATTTAATTTGAATAATAAGTAAATAAATAAATAAATAAATAAATAAATAAATAAACTTCCAAGAGTGTTTTGCACAAAACCAAGTACAACCAACAACCAAGTACGATCTGGAAGAAATCTCTTTTTGTATAGCGTATTGGATAAGTCTGTAATGCTATGCAATTTAATTTGAATAATAAGTAAATAAATAAATAAATAAATAAATAAATAAATAAACTTCCAAGAGTGTTTTGCACAAAACCAAGTACAACCAACAACCAAGTACGATCTGGAAGAAATCTCTTTTTAGATATAAGCTCGCTTTTGTACATATCTTTCTGTAAATTTTACGTGTTTTTTTTGTGTTTTAATGCAATAAAGTAGGTATAAATGAAATATGGTTTTTACGTGGCGGCATTTATAACCTCACATCAATGAAACTCTTTGTTCCTCCTTCCTCCAAGTTTTCAACAAACTGTCAATGTCAACAACTCATCAGACCCATGAACCTCTGTGATCAGACCAACGTGAATTTGACGTTTGGCCCTCAGAACAATAACTAAAGGTTTGGCCTAAGGATAGAGACATCGACATCCTAACATTGAATGCAGATAAAACCAAATAGGTATATTACGTTTAGGTACAATGAGAAACCAAACTCAACCTGACTCGAACTTTCTCCTCAAAGCTCACTCTTGCTTGAATAACTTCAGTGCAAACTGTCTATGCACAATACTAGCCAAAACTGAATCTATACGATACCTAGGTGTAATTATTGACCAAAACCTTAATTTTGGCACTCATGTGGTCAACCTAACTGGTGGAGTTCGCAAATTGATTTATGTTTTCAAAAACCTACGTCATGTTGCTGATCCCAACCTCCTAAAGTCAGTCTACTATGCCCTCTGTCAATCTCTCTTACATTATTGCATCACCGTTTGGGGCGTTTGGGGTGGAACGCACAAGACTACTTTATTGGGTCTCGAGAGGGCGCAAAGATCTGTCCTAAAAGTATCTACATTTCGGCCTTTGAAGTTCCCTACATATGAACTACTACAGTTGTGCGGGGTTCTCAGTGTACGACAGTTATTTATACAACAATGCATCCTTAAAAAACATAGCCAACTCAATTATGACCCCTCAGTAGGTCTTTCCAAAAGAAGGGATTATGTCTTCCCTTACGAGACGCGGTTTCCCAAAGATTTTCCCTTTCCTTGGTATTTTCCAATATAATGAAGATAATAAATAAGCTACTAAAAATTTATTCGATGTAGAACTTGTCCTACAAACTAACCATCTTCACGAGGCTAAAAAAATATCCTATGAGGGTACTGAAGCTCTTCTACATATAGTTTCTTAAAACTTCCCAAATTTCGTTCATACATTCTTACATAACCCACTTCCCTCATTCTTTCCCAATCCTCTTCCTCGCACACCCACACTTACACTACACCCACCCTTACCCATTTCTTAAACTACTTTTTAGATGGTGTTTTATTAAATTTGTTACAAAATTCAACGACCAAATAATGGAAGAGTGGATGTTACTGTTTTAAAATTAGTTGATTTTCCCCTGATATGGGGAAATATACTAAAACTTCGTGAAATACTGCCAAAAACTGCCAGTTTTAATAAAACGTCAACATAAAGTGCCAGAGGTTAAATTATGTCCAAAACTGCCAAAAAGGCAGGAAACAGGCACTTGTGGTCACACTGCAACCGGATCTGTCACTTGCAGTGCTGCCGTTTCATATTTTTGAAAAATGCTAAGTATAGTGCGACATAAAAGAGTAAAATGCCAAAACGGCAACACTGGTCACTTGCTCGCTGGGCTTCGCAAAAAGGCCTGGTACCCTTTACAGTGATGATGTTTTAGTACGTGGCCAAGGGTCGGAACTAACGCAATCAATCCAATTACTCAATCTATCAATGTCGCAGTGGCGCCCCCCTATCAGTGTCATCTAAAAGTGTTTCGAGTCAAGATCGATAACTTGTCTTACGATAAGTGTAGCACGTCACTGTTTGCCAATAAAGTATGTAATTGTCTCTATACATTTTTAGACATTTTACCGTCGAAATATAGGATATTTCTTAGGCGTGTTTTGACACTGACAGCAGCTGTCAGAGATCATCCTATGTTGGATAGGGTATAGCATTGATTGATCGGGCACGCACCACACACAGCGATTAGTCGCTGTGGGCTGCTTGTGTGTGACCAAGATCTCTATTTTTCAATCGCTCGGCTCGTGTGATAGGTATATGACTTGCGCAACGAGTGGTTCTGTCTGACCAATCGTTGCAGAGCAAATTGAATATAACGAACGAAAATCGGTAGAAAAGAGCGCTCGTTTGCAAAAGAGCGATTGAGAAATAGAGCTCCGAGAGGCTCCGAGGCTTTAGAGAGAGAGGTCCGAGCGCGCTGACGCAGTCTAGCGCACTCGATAGCTATACAGGTGTAGTCATATTAGAGGGGGTTGTTAGGGACACCATTCTGTGCACCATTCACTATGAAACCGATTTGATCAGAGCAACTTTTTCACTTCTCTATACAAATCAGCTGACCGCCCGGACCTAAACGTATGGAGCAATGAAAAATAAAGTTGCTCTGATCAAATCGGTTTCATAATAAAAGTTGCTCAGAATGGTCTCCCCAACACAACCCCCAAAAATATGACTACCCCCTTTCTGTTACACGGTGACATCCTGTATACTTAATTTTTAGGGTTCCGTACCCGAAGGGTGCCAAACGGGACCCTATTACTGAGACTTCGCTGTCCGTCCGTCCGTCCGTCCGTCCGTCCGTCCGTCCGTCCGTCCGTCTGTCACCGGGTCCGCCTGCACGAACCGTAATAGCTAGAAAGCTGAAATTTTCACAGAATGTGTATATCTGTTGCCGCACCAACCACAAATACTGAAATACGAGAGATATTACAAATTGAAAGTGGTCTCGGTACAAGATACGTCTTCACAACACGCTTGAAAAGTTTATACCAAGGCCATTTTGTTTTGGTAGGTAAGCCTTTTTTTAATGAAACTAAATTTAAATGATATGGCAATGTCGTCCCCGGACTTCTACAAAGACTTTAAATATTAATTGATGAATTACGACGTCTCTATTTAGTCTGTAGAACTTTTAGAAAATAATTATAAAATTAATAGTTTTTAATTACTTTTGTTTTCATACAAATCTCAGAGCTCAGAAATTATTTTTTTCCTTTTGGCCACTTCAAGTTTGGCTGCCAGTGATGTTTTAATTAAATACTCTTTGGTGCGTTGAAATGATGTTTTGCAGTCTGCATGACATTGACATAATGAGTGAGTGAACCTCATTGTACGGAAATTGTAGATGGGTGTCTCACGTTTTCCAGTAGGAGTAGGTTGTAGACAGTGCTGCTTACGGCGGCGTTTAGTAGGTACTAAAGGCCCTAAAAGCGCGGCAAGCTTTGAATCAATTCAATAGTAGATTGTTTACCAAGGGAGTAAAGAACTATTTTTAGGGCGAGAGTGTTTTTTGACTCCTGAGCGACCGAGGGATTCTAGAGTTGAGTCCCGAGTGTAACGAGGGACTCAAAAGTAGAATCCTGAGGGAGCGAGGGATTCAAAGTACATCACTCGAGCCAAAAATAGTTTTTACTCCTGAGGTGGACACTCTACTTTTCATCACCCTCTATGAGAAAAGTAGTAAGTAATCAATAAAATAACACACTGTACCTATACAGGGTGTAACAGAAAGGGGTGTATAAGCGGAAAGAGGGACATCATTCTGAACAACTTTCATTATGGAATCGACTTGATCAGAGCAACTTTATTTTTAACTCAGTACATTTCGGGCCTAGCGCTCAGCTGATCTGTATGGTGGAGTGAAAAATAAAGTTGCTCTGATCAAGTCGGTCCAATTGTGAAAGTTGTTCAAAATGATGTCCCTAACAACCTTCTTTCGGCTTGTACACCCCTTTCTGTTAGACCCTATATTTATTTACACAATTGTCGTGATATGTTGTGTGTAATGGTTTGTTGGAAGAAATCTCTTGTTATCTATTATAAGTTTTCTGTATGTCATTCTTGTCTTAGTACAATAAAGAAATTACGAATTACAAATATGTCCTCCACATAGTTAAAGATTGTTTAGTATTGGCTAAATCTTGAAAATTGGTTCAAAAAGCATTTTCAAATAACCACTAGTTTTTACATACCTATATTCCTCGTGATTTTATTAGTAACAGATCTTGTATTTGTCATTCGCGTTTGTTGTTATCATCTGGAGTTAGACACTCACTTTCACTCATATTCTTTACTCATATCCGCAAACGAAATTGAAATAATTACAGCATTCAGATTTGGCGCGCTTTGTTTACAAATTTTCCACAACTTTTTAAATTATTTGGTCCGTGTTTCGATATCAATTCTGTAAGGTTGTTTCTCTATTGTCACCAATCGATTCGGTCGATCGGATTATCTAATCTGTGTCGAGTACGCATTTTAGTACAAACTTATTTTTTTATTGGCGGCGTTTAGAATCGATCTCTCTTTTAATTGGGTCTGTCAGCCTGAGTGGTAGTGAAACTGATTAGTGACAGCATTTTTTTTCCTTTGTACTGGCAACAAAATTAAAAAGTTACTTTTAGTCCCTAGGGACTAAATGACCTACTTTAGTCCCTGTTTGCCGGGACTAAAGTAGATCTTTTTGAATAGATGTGATGAAAATGTTATTTTTCAACTAGCTACAAAGTTATTCTGACAGAAGATGATAATTTGAACAAAACTTTTTGGGTATTTCATGAAAAATACAGTTACAGATCACACATATACAGGGTGGAACAAACGAATGGGCCCTGGAGGGAAAGTACCTTAAAATCTCAAGATATCCGTCCGTCCGTCTGTCTGTCACCAGGCCGTATCTCATGAACCGTGGTAGCTAGACAGTTGATATTTTCACAGATGACGTATTTCTGTTCCCGCTATAACAACAAATACTAAAAACAAAATAAATTTAATATAAAGGGGGCTCCCATACAATTAACGTGTTTTTTTGCGGTTTTTTTAACCGACTTCCCAAAGGAGGAGGTTTACAATTCGTCCGGATGTTTGTTTTTTTTTTATTTTATTTTTTATGTATGTGCCTCGATAGCGCCTAAACGGATGGACCGATTTGGAAAATTAGACCGATTAGACCTATAGTGATTTTTGTGTTTTTCATAATAACTCGTGCAAATGCACATAGTAAGCATAATATTGTGATGCGGAACTGCTGATGAAGACCACATATGGCCACCAGATCTGCTCAATACTAGGTACAAATACAATGCGTGGCTGACGGGCAGGCAACGCATAGCCTAAACCGATGGACCTAGAGCCATGAAACTTTGTACAGGGGTTCCTTAGTAGCGTGGGGTAGCACTGATATGGGATTTGACAAAATTAATTCCCCTGGGGGGGGGATAAGGGGTTACAGTTTGTATTAAACTCAATCTAATCAAATAGGGTTTGTGGAAGTCGGTTTTTTCTAAAGTTTACTTTTTGTTTCAATTATATAGATAATGGTACGGAACCCTTCGTGCGCGAGTCTGACTCGCACTTGGCCGGTTTTATTTAACTACTTTCCCTACGTACACCTATAACCATAACAAGCAAAAAGTTTCGTTGCAAATCTAAACTTGCTTGCCATGCTTAGATAGATGTGCCGAGCCGGCAATATTGCCATTTTTACGGCAATATTGCCGGCTCGGCACATCTAAGCACCTTATAATACTATACTAATACAGATAGACCACCTAGAACAAAATATGACACCGGCGTAAACTGAGATGCTACGAAAGCTTCTTTAGTTCGAGGTCATTATCGCTTGGTGCAGCACCATCGAAAAATTGCAAATACCACGAGATAGCGCTAAAATATATAGGATTTATTATAAGATTAGCGCCACCTAGAAGATGTTAACTGAAACCATGGCGTATAATGTACAAATCTTAGGCCGGGACTCCACCAAAGCGGAGATGTGGAATATTTGTATGCAAGATGGAAACAGCTCACATCTCCGCTTCCATCGCGCCATACGAATATTCCACATCTCCGCACATCTCCGCTTTGGTGGAGTCCCGGCCTTACTCCTCACGTCATCTCTTTTTTATGAAGAGTTACTAATTCTAATTTGTATGGGATGATATAAGGTGAGAGTTGCCATGCCATGACTTTCAACCTCAGCTTTCAACCTCGGAGGAATCAACTTTCAACTTCAACTTGGAGGAAACAAAGAGGTTTCATTGATCTGAGAACTACCAACCTTCAATTTGTCAAGAGAAAAAAGGAAAGCATATTCTAAATCTGACAAAATGTGTCAAACTAACAAAATAGAAATAAACCACCATCAAACCGCAACCAACTAACAAAACTTTTTTTTTGTAATTTAGAATAGGACACAATATTCTAGTCAAGCCATCAAAGGTATGATCCCAAGCTTCTCTCTATTTCGTGCAGTCAAGTATTCCATACTTGACCGTGCACGCTTGAACTTCAGCCTGTGTTGCCCGCCTCGGCCCCCGCCAGGCGGCTGTGGCTGTCCTCCTAGCTGCGGCGGCAGCGGCCCCATCGAGCAACCACCCAAGTTACCCTGTCGCGTTGCGCCCAACCCCTGCTGCCCACGGTTTCCCCAAGGCCATGATACGTGGAAAAAGTTCCGGCTCATCTTCATTGTGGCGTTACCCCTGATCGTGGGTCAGATGTTCCACGCGTTTTCGCAACCGCATGGGCATAAGGGAGAGTGTCGCGACTTCGAGTACATGCGCATACGCAGTAAAAGGTTCCCCTGGGGAGGGTCGAAGGGGGACGGGTCGGAATCCTTATTCCACAACCCGCACACTAATCACCTTCCGGGTGAATGCACCGAGCCTCCTTTAGACTGCGATTGAAATAACGGAACCCTAAAAATAACGAATAATCGGATTTTACCCGATTGATGAAATTTTGTATAGCTTATTTCTCTAATATGGTTTTTGAGGATTTTGTGATTAAAGTTTCATGAACTCGTATGGATTTATTATTTGCAGATGAGTACAGTAATATCATATTGTAACAGAAAGGGGTGTACAACTGTACAAGCCGAAAGAGGGTTAGGGACATCATTCTGAACAACTGTCACTATGGGACCGACTTGATCAGAGCAACTTTATTTTTATTAACTCAGTCAGTTCGGGCCTAGAGAGCTCAGCTGATCTGTATGGTGGAGTGAAAAATAAAGTTGCTCTGATCAAGTCGGTCCCATAGTAAAAGTTGTTTAGAATGATGTCCCTAACAAACCACCCACTTTCGGCTTGTACACCCCTTTCTGTTACACCCTGTATATCCCAAGATTCCCATTACCCACAATGATGCGCTTTAGACCTTTATTCTATAACAATTAGATGTCTCAGGCTGTATTAGTTAGTACATTACTGCCGCGGTCTGTAATGGCGGCGTTGCTGGTCGCGCTGCTGCGGTGGCCGAAAGCGCAGCGTAACTCAGCTCAAGGCCTATACAGCGCGGTCAGCATTGAAACCTTTGATGGACAAGCTAGAATAAAGGTCGTCGTCGGTCAGGAACGAACGTCTAATACAGTTTGCAGCCGATAATAATCTGGTGATATCAAACAGCTTTTCCAACACCACCCACGGAGACTTTATACTTGGACATCACCGGATGGCAAATATCGCAACCAAATTGACTATATTCTGATTAGGTCGCGGTGGAAGACATCGATTCGAAATAGTCACACGTTACCTGGGGCCGATTGCGGGTCGGATCACCAACTTCTGATTTCCAACGTTCAGCTCAAGCTGAGGGCAGCCAGAAAACTTGAAAAGCAAAGACGGATTGAGGTGAAGGATAACTCAAAGTTTTTGAAGGCAATTGAACATAATTGGACCCAATGGACAAATGTGGACCCCGATTCCGAGACCCCGGATCAGCTGTGGAACCGAGCGAAAACCCTAATAGAGAACGCCGTGAAGGAGTCCGTACCACCTGAACAGACACGAAAATAACAACATCGGATGAGTGACATCACTATGGAACTTGTTGAAGAAAGGAGAAGAATGAAAGCCTCAGGAGCTGATGTCAGATCTCGGAACGCCATGTCCGCGCAGATTCAATAAGCATGCAGGAAAGACCGAAAGGGCCAGCTTCAGAATACATGCGCAGAAGTCGAAGCACACGCAGACAAACATGAAGCCAGAGATCTCTATCAGAAAATACGCTGCCTCACTAAGACCCTCACTTCTAAGACATGGACCATCGAAAACGCTCAAGGTGAGACGATCACTGAAATAAAGGAGATATCCGAAACTTGGAAAGAATATTGCCAGTCATTTCATTTCAGGACTCGAACTCACAATGTTTCGCATCAACCGAACCTAGGGATGAAGAAACAGAGCCAGACATTCTCGAACGCGAAGTGAGAGCTGCGATTAAACACCTGAAGAATGGGAAAGCCACTGGCAGTGATATAGCATAGTGAAATGGCCGAAACTTTGGAAGACTAATGGAGATGGGTACACCAACACACCTTGTGTACCTTTTGAGGCGCCACTACGAGGATGGGACTGCGTCAACTACTACTCTCAAGCCACTTCCACCCTAGCGCGGGAGTCCGTCAAGGATGCATTATTTCTCCGCTTCTGTTCAACATCTACACAGAGCTCATAATGAGAATTGCCCTTGAAGACTGGACGAACGGTATCGCAATTGGGGGCCTGAGGATCTCGAACTTAATCCATCTTTGTAAACCTATGGAGTGCAATAAATGATTGAGTATTGAGTATTAAAGTTAAATAAATACATGGAAAATACACATATGCAACGGCGAGTTTTTCTCTTTTTAGGGCATTTAAATACTAGGTACGGGAACGGGGGACGCATCTACATATTATTATAGTCATAGATTTATGCTTGCACTTATTAATTATTATTAGGCTGTTAAAAAGCCTCCATTGTTTTACATGACTACCTACCAGGTTTTACAGACATTCAAAGGATATTCGAGTGCGCACGTGCGCAGAGGCGGTCCGTCTGCCGACGAGGTTCAAGTGAGAAGGTTGCGTACTATACGCATGTCGGGCCGGGCGGTGGCGGGGCGGCGGCGGGTGGGCGGCAGGGCGGCTGCGCGGATCAATACAGGTGCTGACGTAAGGCGGCGGGCGCGCGCCATTGGCCCGTCCGGCATTAGTAGGTTGCCCTCCGGAGCTCGCATCGCGCGGGGACAGCTCCGACGCGGCGGGCCCGCGCGTGCCGCCTCGCCAGCCGGCGGCTCCGCGCCATGGCTGACATGCCGGACCTGTCGCACCTCACGCCCGAGGAGCGCGCCATCATCGAGGGCGTCATGATGCGCCAGCGCGAGGAGGAGCAGCATGAGCACGAGATCATGAGGTGCGCCCCCACCCGACCGACCCCCGCCCCGCACCGTGCCGTGTTACCTTTGTCTCCTCTTTATGCTTCACCCTCCCGTGACTTCGTTGATACGGACGACCGCCGCTTGGTGTCGATCGCTTTCAGTGCTTTCAGCCCCTCGATGTCGTCATTCTGCGGAAAGCCTATATAATACATGTAGATATACGAGTGATGTATTGACGTAAATACAGTTTCCCTTCTGCGCGATCTATAATCTCAATGTTTTAACGGAGGCACCTACCCAAAAGGGCTCTACTTAATTTAGATAGTGCGCAGATAACAAATTAATTCTTCTTTTAGATTGCTAAAGTAGATTCTGTATTTCTCTAAACTAATTTGTTTATGCCCCTACGAAGATAAATATCTCCCTCGAGCTAAATACGCAGTAAAATGCGCTAATGGTATCTATCTAAGCTACGCGTGTAGAGATGGACCAGCCTTAATAAAATAATTCAATTATAGTGCATTTTTCTACCCAGTGCCTGCTGAAACGATGGAATTTTCATTAAGTACTGCCACTCTACATTGTGGCAATGACATTCTTTAAACAGTGCACAGGCATAGTTATCGTTTTCGTATAGTTTATCGTAGCTAAGTTGTCTCTTTAACTCTACATACCTACCTGCTGTTTGACGAAAGAAAACTCGACGATTGTAAGTAAGTAACTATTGTTATCTCTGAAAGTAGAGGGTGTAATGCAGCAGTTTGCAATATCGACAAAATTGGCCCTGATCTGCCAATAATCCTTGAGTGCAGTGACAGTTGCTGAAGTACAATAATCTTGTGACCTACTTTCTGACCTCTGTTTTAGTAATTTAGCAGTGTAACAGGCGCGTTGCAATGCAATGTTACTGCACAAACGCTTTGTAGTGTATGCCAAAACACGTAGAGAAAAAAAACACGTAGAGTCGGTGTGTAATTCAATAAATCGTTTTGTGTACGCTTTGTACAAATTGAGGCAAACTGTCTCTATCGAAGCCGCTCCCATGGCCTGCCACGGTTACGTCTCCTCAGTACTCAGCTATGGCCTGATCCTGTGGGGAAATTCGGTGGAGGTGGAAAAAGCATTCAAAATTCAAAAAAAGTAAAGTCAATTTCGATGAAACATAGCATAGCTTAGGGATGGAGCAAAGAAGGAAAGATATAGTAATCACTCGATATACGTGTCTATATCCGAGCCCTGCAGTCTCGACAATTATAACGAGCGCGCTACGACCGATGATGTCGTTCGTAAAGTGACAACCTTGCCAAATAAGAGTTGAATAGTGTAGTATTTATTATACAAACAGTCAAAGATAAATATGATATTACAAAAGACAAACAGTTTTACAAACTCTTTTATTTTGCATGCTTGTCACTTTGACGACCTCTGTGGCGCAGTGGTTGCGTATCAGCCAAGTAGAGTCATCAACTCCAAGTAGAATAGCGAAAGGTCAACAGGCTCGCACACACCACTATTAGTCCGAGAAAGAAGCAAGGGTCAAAAGTAGAAGTAGGTAGGGCATTAAAGAGAGGACTAATAAAAAACGTCAAAACCAATCACATAATATTACATTAAAAATAAATAGTAGTGTATTCCGAATCAATCGCTGTTGCCAACATATTTAATTAATGACTACTTTATAAAAATAGGGGAACATAATTATATACAACAAAATAAAACTACTGCCCATATAGGCTATCCAGTAATGAGCCCTACTGAAAATACAATGTTCTTGGCTCCTGTAACACATCACGAAATACATAAAATAAACCGAAATTTAAAAAAACAAAATAGTTTCGGTGAGGACGAATTACCACCAACGCTAATAAGACAGTGCGCAGACGAATTAACTTTACCTTTAACCACCTTGATAAACCAATCATATATTATGGGGACTTTTCCAGACATACTTAAAAAAGCAATCATTAGGCCTATACATAAGAAAAATTCAAAGTCCGACCCAAATAATTACAGACCCATTGCCACTTTCAACAATTTCGAAAATTTATGAAAAGTTTGTGTAACAGCGTATACTCTTTTTGCGAAAAATACAAAATCTTCAGAGTCTCAAACGGTTTTCGTAAGAAAAGATCGACAACTACAGCTGTATACAAATACATTCAAGAAGCTCTAAGTATCATAAATAAGAAATCATACGCAGTGGGCCTTCTTTTAGATATGTCTAAGGCATAATATAGGGTGAATCACAGAATTTTATTAGACAAACTTTATGGAATAGGTGTGCGCGGAACAGCTCATAACTGGTTCACTTCATATTTGAAAGATAGAGTACAATCTGTCGAAATACAGCAATCGAATAAAGAAACTAACCAAATACAAATCGTACGCTCAACTTATAGGACATTAAATTCATCAATACCCCAGGGAAGTGTCCTGGGGTGTCTACAGGGTGTAACACAAGGGTGTAGTCATATTTTAGGGGGTTGTTAGGGACATCATTCTGAGCAACTTTCACTATGAAACTGATTTGATCAGAGCAACTTTATTTTTCATTGCTCTATACATTTGGTCCGGGCGGTCAACTAATTTGTATAGAAAAGTGAAAATTAAAGACAAAAACTGAAAAAAATAAAAATTTAAGGGGGTCTCCACATACATGAAACTGAAACCAAAAATATATTTTATCATCTAACCTACATGTGTAGGGTGTCTATAGATAGGTCTTCATCTTCAATAATGAAGTGGAGGTTCCTAAAACTATCTTTAAAGAGACAGACCCATCCAAAGTGGAAAAAATTGTGTCCCCCCCCCCTCTAACTTTTAAAGTAAGAGACTGATAAATCTATAAAAAATATGCTGTGTATCTCAATATAAACTTTCGATAAAAATTGGTTTGAACAAAATATAATAAGCAGTTTTTAAGATATAAAACATTAATTAAAAACAGCAAAGACAACTTTGTCATACCAACACTATGAAAAACAAAGTTACAAGAAACATCCAGTCTTATAATTACTTGCTACTCCGGAACCCTTCATGAGCGAATCCGACTCGCACTTGGCCAAATTTTTTAAGTTTTTAACTTGGTGAATTATCTATGAAGTGGAGGAAAGAAATATAATATTACTAACCTAATAATATTACACCCTGTATGGCTTATAATGAAAATATTGAAAAGTCAAAAGAGGTCTCTCTTTCGTCTATTTTTTTTAACCGACTTCCCAAAGGAGGAGGTTTACAATTCGTCCGGATATTTGTTTTTTTTTTTATGTATGTGCCTCGATAGCGCCTAGACGGATGGACCGATTTGGAAAATTATTTTTTTGTTTGAAAGGGTTTACCTTCCCATTGGTCCCATTGACACCAAGTCAGGATCTGATGATGGGATCCTGGAGAAATCGAGGGAACTCTTCAAATATTATAGGCAGACCTATAGTGATTTTTGTGTTTTTCATAATAACTCGTGCAAATGCACATGGTAAGCATAATATTGTGATGCGGAACTGCTGATGAAGACCACATATGGCCACCAGATCTGCTCAATACTAGGTACAAATACAATGCGTGGCTGACGGGCAGGCAACGCATAGCCTAAACCGGTGGACCTAGAGCCATGAAACTTTGTACAGGGGTTCCTTAGTAGCGTTGGGTAGCACTGATATGGGACTTGACAAAATTAATTCCCCAAGGGGGGGGATAAGGGGTAACAGTTTGTATTAAACTCAATCTAATCAAATAGGGTTTGTGGAAGTCGGTTTTTTCTAAAGTTTACTTTTTGTTTCAATTATTTTGGATCATGTGTATCAACTCTTTGGAGAATGAACATCAGCCTCTTTGTATTGAAAATATGTAAGTACCTAATACACAAGGGGGTTGATTTTCACAAAAAATATTAGGATTATTTTACTGGGGATGGATTAATATTTTTTTAGGTTTCCGTACCCGAAGGCTACTAAACCGAAACCCTGCCATCTGCACCGAGTCAGCGTTTAGCGTTGTATAGTCTGGTGATACGGTGGTGTAATATTAAACATCAATTATCTACCCTTATTTTCGAGGTCGCATCGATGCAACAAGTTAAATTTATGTCAAATACTTATCAAAGTTCCGCAAGTCAACCTAAACCTTGACACTATTCAGCAGGCTTTTTTACATCGAAAAAAATCATGTTGCTCACAAAATGCCGTTGACACGATAAAGGTAGCCGATTTTTGAAATTGTTTCCCTGTCTATATAACTTTTATGTTCTCATGGAAAACACAGACATCTAGATCATCATCATCATGCCCTGTCCTGTCAGGGAACCCACCTGTTGATACTGTATGGTGTATACTGTACACTTGCAAATTGATCACAGCAGTAAAAATGCGACCAAAAAGTATAACTATACGCATGCGTAGTTGCGGGCTTAATGCTAACTAGTATGTTATTTATAAATGAAGTAAAATATTTTCTCTAAGGCTAAACAGAACCGCTCTCAGCTCTGATACCTAAAGCGCGTAAAATTGGTCAGATTTCGCAAAGCAAACCCTGAGTGCGAACCCGTCATTATGACTGAGACGACTCTCAGACAGATTCTGAGCGGTTTATTATTTTATTATACACCGTGCAACCGTCACTCGGTCCAAAGTCCACGGCCCGCGATTTTCAACTTACCCATATCTAGATAAAGTTCTCTGGCTCTTTTGTGGAAGTTTTGGACAAGCTAGTGGTTAGGGGCAGCGTATGCTGAGAACAGACCACGCAGATCAGTTTAAGCAAGGCAGGGCAAACTCGCGCGTCACAAAATTATGACGTCTCACGTCGCCTGCCCTGCCTCTAACAAAAACCCTATGAATAGCCTACGCGTAGGTTTCGGTAGGTAGGTAGCTAGGTAGTTAGTAGTATAGTAGGTAGATATTCGAACATGAGCTGCGATGATACAGCTACGTCACGGTGCAAGCCATGATCATATCTGATTGATCACTCTTGTCAGTCTTGTCACCAGTAAAAAGTCTTGGGCGAGGAAAGGCGCTAACGTAACCGTTATAGCAAACAGTCAGAAAATATCCATATCATAAGTATTTTCTCATTGTGCCAGGCGCAAGCAAGATGAGGTGACGGTGTTGGAACAATCAATTCGCACAAGAAACGAGATGCAGCGGGCTGCTGGAATCGAACTGACGGCTACCTGCCACATCTGCCTGAAGACCAAGTTCGCAGATGGCGTCGGGCACTCCTGTCACTACTGCAGGGTCAGGTGCTGCGCCAGGTGTGGGGGGAAGGTCACTCTGAGGTCTAATAAGGTGCGTGAATTCTGAAAGATATTTAACGATATTTCAATCCCGAGTTAAAACAGTTTGTTAACTTTATTTGACATTTCATGTACCCGTGGAATCCAAAAGATAGGCAGAGATTGATGCTTTAAATAGTAACAAAGGTCACAGATGTAGGCAAACGGATAACGAGATTGATGTGGAGATGGGCGGGACACTTGGCTAGACGGGACGACGGACGGTGGATCAAAGCAGTCACGGAGTGGTGGAGCCACGAGGAGCGACAAGGCCAGTGGGCAGACCACCGGCCCGATGGTTCGACGATATTGTCAAGTCGTCGGGATCCCACTGGGTGCGATCGGCACAGGGCCGGGAAAGAGAAGAGGCCTATGCCCAGCAGTGGGTCGATGTGGGCTGAGGATGATAGTCCCCGTCGTCGATGAAGGAAGTGATGCTTGAAGCACTTACGCGTGTCGATCATATGTCGTAGCGTGTGTTGCATTCAGCATTGCAAACTATAAAGTGGATACCTAGTTACCTACCAGACCATCCTGCAGCGATGAGGAACCCCGCTGTCACGTAAAATGGAGAATTGAATAGTTGGCCAAATGTGGACACACCTGTGTCTCTACCACCCCGTATGGATAAAGGCGTGACGCTATGTATGTATATGTTCTATGTATTATGGATACACTAGCAATTTACCAGGATAATGGCAATTGGAGGTCCTTAGGAGTCCTCAGGAGTCTTAAGGTATGATTCCGGGACGGACCGCAGACCGCAAACTGCATCCACAGACCGCAGGCGACACTATACTATATAGTTTCTATGCATGTCTATGAAATTGATTCCGAGCGCGGCGGCGGCGGAGGGCGGCAGTCTGCAGTCGCGTAGCATTTTCTATGGCGGTGGTGTTGCGGCGCCGCAGTGTCGCCTGTGGTTGCGGTCTGAGGTCCGTCCCGGAATCATACCTTATACAGGGTGTAACAGAAGATTGTAGTCATATTTTATGGGGTTGTTAGGGAAACCATTCTGAGTACCTACTTAACTTTCAAACCGATTGATCAGAACAACTTTATTTTTCATTGCTCCATACGTTTTGGTCCGGGCGGTCAGCTGATTTTCATAGAAAAGTGAAAATTAAAGTTTCTCTGATCAAATCAGTTTCGTAGTGAAAGTTGCTCAGAATGATGTCCCTAACCCCCTAAAATATGACTACACCTTTCTGTTATACTCTGTATTTACACGGGCATTTCAAAAATACATGTTGTCCCACAGATGATTTGGGTCTGCATACTTTGCCGCAAAAAACAGGAGCTGCTATCAAAGACTGGTCAATGGATTCACAAGGGTGGCAGTCAAGACGCCGCCCTCCTGTGGCAGATGGAGTCGGACATGCGCGGCCTCGCCCCGCCCGGCATGGAGCAGGCGGACAAGCGACCGAAGCTGGAGCGGGCTCACAGCGCGGCCGAGAAGGAGAACCATCCGCTGCAGCGGTCCGGCAGCGGCCTGCGACGCCAGTACAGCCAGCAGGAGCCGAGATGCTACGGCGAGTTGGAAGGACTAGCGCGGACGCATCCCCACCTTGTGCACCCGAGACAGAAGTCCGCGTACGGCGTAGAGGAGCCGGACCTGCACCACCTGCCGGCGCCGCACACGGGCCTGCCGCTGCGCTCCTCCTCCTCCGACGACGAGGCCGCCGAGTGCATCTCCGACGAGAACGACGACTATCGCGACCGCGGTGAGTAGTGATCCGCCGCACCGCCGCCGCCGCCGCCCGACCACTCACCACCCCGCCCTGTCGCTCCTCCCCGAGATACTTTTGTTTCTAACACCCATCACACACAGAGTCACACGAGACAGAGACACTGCAATATTCACACCGATTTGTACTCTCTTCCACTGACATGTTTACTTCGCTCATGGTCATTATGAGGTGTTCCGTGCGGGGATTTCTACCAGAGTCCTCGGCATACGTAGTATCGTACCTTTCATCTGTAATCGAGTAGTATCTAAATCATTAAGTATCCAAATGTCAATAACGACCTATTTCAGAACAAGTGTCATGATAATGACTGCTTTAGATGCTTCGAATCTTGTATGCTGATGCAAGATTCGAATCATTATCAGCTGCCTTATGAGCCAAAACACAAGATGTGCGTGGTTCGTGAGCGTTTCGTGTGTGGCGTGCGCGTCCCACATACCTACCTACACAAGTAGCAGGGGGTATTGTAGCGTGTAGCGGCACCTGCTTCCCGCACCCCGTCTTCACCCCCGCCTACCGTGTTCGCAGGTAATAGAGATAGGAGCAGCTCAGACAGCTCCCGAAGCCAGCAGAGGGGCATCTTAGACGAGAACATGAAAAAATTCCTATCGGTGAGGGTACTTTCCACGGGAATATCCTATGCGTTGTATTATACTGCTCAATTTTAATGTCTCAGTACTCGTTTCCGTCAACCTTACTTCCTTCTTTGATCGATCGACTGTAATTGCTGTTCGAATTTGTTCACCTGTCCTTCCTCAGCAGCGACGGATTGTCTGCCACCTGTTTGGAAGTACACTCACAGCAGCAGACTGACGTGACGGGCAAAAATCTTGGCTATTCCGTCACAAGTCCTAACATATACTCGTATAGCAAAGACTTCATTGGATAGTTACCTGATTGATGTACTAACGAGTGAGTGTGCTTCTGAGGAAATAGTTTGAACCAGAAATACAACGAGTGTGACACACCGCGCTATGCAGTGCTGATTTAACAGTAAATATGGTGCATTTGTATTATCGGTTTCTGGTTCAAGCAGCATGCCTGGGCGAAAAGAAGTGTACTTTGGACAAAAATTATAAACGCGTCCGTTAGATTTTGTGATCGTGTTCCTTATTTCTGACTGTTGTTTACATGTTTCAATTGAATGACTCGACATCGACACACATTCTTTCCGCTTGTGCGTGATCACCGCTTTCGACTTGTTTATTTGTAAGCTTAGGGGCTCAGAAGGTCATGATCGGTTCGCGCCAGTAACATTGTTCTTTCACGGGATCGTCGCAGACACTTGTCCGGTTCGCCTCCTCGGTAAAGCCGTGGATGAGGGGCGCGCACGCGCAAACAGGAACGCTCGCAGTCGCACCACGGAACTATGGCCACTATCTGTACGATCTCATCCGTAGGACAACTAGAAGCGGGTGTTCCCGCGCGGCACCCGCACCTGCGCAGCGCCAGCGTGGCCGCCAACAATTATTACAATTTGACTAATCACTCGTCGGGCACGTACGAGGCGGAAGCGGCGGCGGCGGCGGCGGCGGCGGCGGGGGGGGCCGGAGGCCGCAGCTTCGACTCTGCCACCGACTGCCGCTGGCGCGCGCGCGACGACGGCGAGGGCGCCTACCTTCGACCCTTCGCGCCTGACGAGGGCCCGCGGCTCGAGCGAGCCGTCTACAAGAGTGCCTACTTGTGGGAAGATTCCTCTGACAACCGCCGATTCACCGAGCGAAGAAAAAAGACGGTTCGCTTCGACGGGCACGAGGGTGCGGCGACGTTCCCGCGCGGCGGCCGCGACGCGTCGGGGGCGCCGCTGGACTGGGCCTCGCTGCGCTGGGAGGCGGAGCGCCAGACCAGCCAGGACTCCGCCACCAAGGACTCGGGCATCGACACCTCCAGCACGTTCACATCCAGCGAGGACTCGAACCGGGGCGATTGCCCTAAGGTACATACATAACATTCCACAGCTCAGATATACATACGGATTTTATAGTTGTAGTCTTTAAATATTGATCAAATCTACCTATAGGTATATTATTCTGTAACAACAGTATCTTTCGGGTTACATTTTAATAACAGTAACATAATATAGGCCAAAAAACTGCGTATAGGTCAATAATTAGATTTTTTTTTTCTTGTCCTGAGAGAGCTTTATCATACAGCTTGATGCTGTGCTGTTTTGTTAAGCAATTAGTTATCTGTGTAATACCTGGCTGCAGCACGATTGTATTGACGCGCATGCAATACTCTACTCAATGTGCACCTCTATCTAAAATTCTAAATGTTTTCGTCCACACACTGTGATTGTAATTTTACGTGAATTTTGTAAGTTTCATTAATAAGGAGCTGACAAGTTGCCTAAATTGCGCGACAGTTTCCACAGAGCTGGCAAGTGTCGTCGGATGGAAGCAGGATGATTGGTCACATGGTGCTGAGGAAGAGTGTGGTGGAAGGAAGCACTCATTCTTCGTCGGCCATACTGGGCCTCAAGGTGGTCGGGGGAAAACTGCTCCCGGACGGCACACGAGGAGCGGTCGTTGAGAAGGTTAAGAAAGGCTCGATAGCTGACTTGGAAGGGCAGCTTAGGATAGGTAAGTTACATGATTGCATAAACCATAGAAGAATATAATACTTCAGCTATTCATTAATTTCCGGTTATTCTAATTATTGTATTGGGATTTTATCAAATGCATGCTTTTCTTGATTGCAACTTGGTTGTGGAACTTTCCATCTCCTCCGTTTGGTGAGGTTCGCGCAATGCATATAGTTTTAGCTACAGCAACAATTTCCTTCTCCAGGTGACGAAGTTCTACAGTGGAACGGGATGCCGCTGCAAGGGCGCGGGGCCGAGGAGGTGGCGGCGGTGGTCGCTGACAGCAAGCAAGACTCTCACGTCGAGCTCGTAGTGTCGCGATCGGTCACCGCGACCAGGCCGCCCGCGCAGCCTTGGAGGACTCACAAAGGTAACCAATTACTAATGAACACCTCAGTCGTCTCCCTTCAAGTTCCTCATTTTCTGAAGACTTCTATTTTGGGTGATGTTTACCAGAATAAGGAGAAGACTGGTCTGGTATGCTGAGTGATTCCTGTCAAACGGTTCACAAGCTGTCTTTACTTAAACCCAGATCATACAAGAATATTTTCAGACTTGTAATTTTCCCGCAGAAGTATACACGGAGATGATGGGCGGCTGTGATAAGCCGAGCGTGCTGGTGACGTCACCCGGGTCACCGGACGTCCATGCCCGCCGGCGCCCGCGCAGGCATAACAACCACAACGCGAGCGTCGCGGGACGGATACAGGTGAGGTTTCTGCACAGGTGGACTATCATGAGGCGATCTTCTTGTTCGGTCTGATCGACCCATGAAGATTAAACATCCAACATGTTCATGACAAAGAAAAATGCATTCTATTCGTAGATAAAGGCGACACAGCGTCTCAGAGGGAAATTCGCAGTTAAACCTGTTATAATAGTACCAGACAGTGGTGGTATTCGGCTAAACCAGTACATTTATTAAGAAAAACCTTTCCTCCTGCAGTTGAAAGTGTACTTCGACATCAGTGCTCTCCAACTATTAGTCACCGTAGTAGCTGCATCAGGATTAAGCATCCGACATGACGGCACACCAAGATGTCCGTACGCGAAAATATTTCTCCTCCCCGATAAAAGCGAAAAGAGCAAGCGAAGGACCAAGACCCTGGCCAATACGTTGGAGCCAAGATGGAACCAAACATTTGTCTATTGTGGAGTTCGAATCACTGATATCAAGAAGAGAACTCTTGAGGTAAGTTTGCCGAGAACTCATTATACGAATTCCTCAATTTCATATACTTACAAAGATTTATTTAACAATCTTTGTTAGTCATGAAACCGCCACAAAATAAGTACAACAAATGTATAAATATTTTTTCAGGTCACAGTATGGGATCTGAACCGTTACGGTCCAAACGACTTCCTTGGCGAAGTGCTTCTGGACCTGGACAATGGAATAATGAACCACGAACCTAATTGGTACACTTTGAAACCTCACGAAGAGTCAAGTTTCAGTGTGAGTACTGCTAATTTTAAAACCTCACGTCACTTCACAACAAGATAATCTTTCTTTAGACTTTTGTAAAGGTAAAAGATAGTCGCCCAAAATTTGGCAAGACGAGAAGACTGCAGATGGTCCAGATCTGCAACCGAGTGTAGCTTTAGATCAATCGGCATACCAACTACCATATGGTCCGATGGCTCAGCGAGGATAAAAGGGAAAACAATGGACGCGGGTTGCACACGATGACAAGACCAAATGGAATGGCTTGTGGCATGCGGAGACATATTCTTGTTCCAACAATCTTTTGGCGTTGGCGTAGATGAGTGAGGTTTACGGGGGGCTGGCGCCAGCTCTACGCAATTTAATGCAACGAACCTCTCATAAACAATAGATCATCAAGCGTTAGTTCCACCTGTCACCATCTGTGCATCCTGTCACTCTGTCCATCTTTGGATATCTGTACTCAAGAGTTCCCTCACAGGCAGTTGATCATGTCAATTATTATTTAGCGTTTGGTCGCTGTCGTCTACGTCACAACTCATAAAGGTGGCAGGTTGAGCCATTCGATAGCCTCTTCGTCAACGGCAAATACTATATCTAATTGAATGCGCCTGCGGGGGAATGCGGCTCGCCAAACATTCGTTGTATGCAACTTATGCGACCTTTGTACGATGACGGGCCGCCATTGCTTTAGTGACAGTTTTCAGCTGCTTCCGCAGCACTGCTCTCTACAATAAGTTACCTCGTCCCCCGCCGCAAATTGGTCAGTTGTGTTTCAAAGGAAAATGTATCTATGCGCTCTCCACTGGATAAGTGCTTCCTGGTCAACGGAGTGGACGTTTTGCAGTCCTGTCATCACGTCAATGAGATGCGAAGTCCCAAAAGCAGTATTTTCCTTAGAGATACCGCGACGAGGAGGCGGACGGCGAGCACCTCTCCCCCCCCTCCACCTCCACGTCCCGGCTCTCCGACTCGGACACGCCCAGCGAGTGCGACTTGCGACGTCACCACTCGCTGTCGAGCCTAGCCTCCAGCTCTAGTCCGCCACCGCACTCAAATGAGGTAACTCTAGACACTCTATGGCTCGAGCAAGAATAGTCTACCTTCGCGTTGATCCGGGGAAGCCTGTATGTTGTATGCTCCCTCGGATCAAGGCGAAGATCGACTTATGGGCGGAGGACGTTTCAGCATGATTCACAGCTCTGCTAGATGTAATAGGACTCTCCCGAAACCGTTTGCAATCATGCGGATACCTGCGTGATTTTAATCCTCGCCAGGCCACTCCAGCCTAGGCGTCTCCCTGCTGGAGAAGAGGAAACGGGAATGTTTAGTCACCGAATTAGATGGTACTAAATGGGAAACCTTTCAGATTCACAAAACATAGGTACCAGATAATGGTAGATGAATTTATTTTACCTTCAATCCAAGTGCCAACTAGTGTTAACTTCACTTCCAGCGAATGGACTCGGATAGTTCGAGACGCAGCAGACGCGACATGTCCCCAGTCGGACGAGTCCGGGCTGCCGGCATGACCAGGAGCGAAAGGGTAAGTTGAAAGATCAGAAATTCCTACTTGCAGCAATTTTTGACATTCAGAATCATGTAACTAGAATCGCCACTGGTGCAATATAGGCTTGATATATTTCCAATGAGATCCGTAAAACAAGAGAAGAGAAGTATTTCACGGATTGGTTAGCCGCCAAATTATCCACTTTAGTGAATGTATCCTACCTCGATGGGTCGGTGAGCGTGTATCCTCCGTGTGCGCAGGGCAGCGGCTACGGCAACGCGCGCTCGCAGTCGGCGGCGCCGGGCGCGCGGCCGCAGCGCTCGCGCAGCAAGTCCCCCCGCCGCAGCCTGTCGCCCCCCGCGGACGCCTGGCGATACACAGGTGGCCCGCACGCCCGCACACACTCGCACGCGGGCACCCCGCACGGAACACACCACAAACGCGGAAATACTCGCTCATTACAACTTTACTGCCACTACTGTTCTGACCTGTCTTCCCTTGATTTTGTTTACTCATCTTCCTGATCCTTTCCTTAGCACGATTTTCCACTAGCATGTATCTCGGAATGCGCCGCAGTGCGTTGTGTGCACGTGTCGTTTTTAGATGTGGTCGTGTGCGCAGCGCACTTGTCTCAAGAGTTCACTTTGGATGCACATTATAGAGTTTTGTTTCCTTTCGGGGCTGTTCATCTTCATTTTGACACTCGTACAGAACCACGCCGTCCGTCTGGTTGGTCGGATGGACGGTGAGGGGAGCGCACACTGGTTCAGCGGTTGTGTTTGTGGTCGGTGACGTCGGTGTGACATTGCAGTGGAGGCGCCCGGCGGCGAGGGGCGCGACGCGCGCGGGGACGGGTCGCGGCTGCCGACACATGCGTACGCGCCGCGCTTCCAGTCGCGCTCAGCGACCGCCACGCCCACCACCAGCCCCAAGAAGCGGCAGCTGCCACAGATTCCACCCCATCAGGTACACTAGATACCCTCAAAGTGCAACGCATGAAATCGCTCTGTTCTAAGCTAGAACCGACTGAAATAGTTGTTCGCAGCAAGGAAGACTGTTGGACCATATTGTAGAACTGGTTTCGTTAACCGTGCTCTATTTACAGGGCGCCCAGCGGTCGGCGCGCGCGCAGGTCTCGGCGGACCTCGAGGAACGTAAGTGGATCGCCCCGCATCACATTGGCGCCGCACTCACCTACCGCAGCACGCCACAAGGTCAATACACGCTTGTCCTACCATCGACCTCACATTTGGACACAAATATTGACCGAAATCGTTATTCACTTTCAGTCTGGTGAATCCCATCCTAAAAAGACGTAAAGGTTTCATTGTGTTTTTGGAGTGATCTCTCTAGACTAGATAGTTTACAGACCTAACCTTGCCGCATAGGGCGAGTACCTACCCTAGTAGCCTGTACCTTCCCGCATTAGATCAAAAGATCCGTCACACAAATAGATTGACAGGACATACACACCATCCAGCTTTTAGTGAAGCTTTAGAGTTTAGAGTAGCAATGACTCTATCGACTTGTGCTTTACTGTAGGCTTTCCAGCAGGTTGGGAGCGTCACTACGCGGGCCTGTCGGACTCTGAGCTGGCGGCGAGGGGAGGGGGTAACGGGAGCGGGGGGTGGGCGCCGCGGCGCAGGCCCTCGCCGGAGGCGGCGGCGGGAGACTCCGACCTCGAGTCGGTGGGGTCGGTGACCTCCAGCGCGTTTAGCACGCAGTCGGAACGACCTCATCCGACCAGGATGCTCAGGTTTGCGTTTGTTGGTTTAATCCTACATCGTAGTTGTTATTTAAACTGGAGGATGTAGATAGCTTAGAGATGTCATTACAAATAAGTTCCCACTGTACAGGCGTTTGAACGATGTACGGTCTATATCACGTCTTTAAGTTCGTTTTAAGTTACAGTAGAGTCAACGTATAAGATCATCACCGTTAATATAATTTGAAATTCAAGTAGGTAAGATAAATAAATCTTTCTTTATCTTATTAAATTATTTCACAGCAGGAAAAGAGTCCCTCCATACAGTACATCTTCATCGTGCCATAGCTCTGCTCTTGTCCCCCCTTTCTTTAGCCCCCACACTCATGGCTGCTGTAATTTACATAAACGTTTGTTGCCTCAAGTTGTCGTACCGTTGGGCGCGGAACAAGCTGTACGTAGAAAGTTACGGACTCAGTCGCAACGGACCGTCCATGTGCAATCTTCTACAAAATCGCAGAGATCGCGCCCCTCGCGTCGACAGCGCCACGTCATGGCTCGCAGTAAATCCGACAGCGCATATACCAGAGCACGTTCCACTAAACCATATAAACGTAGCCAGAGTTGCCCCGAGTACCCCAGACATACAAACACGTATAAAATTACAGACAACAATGAAGAATACGTTTTCGAAGTAGATTTGAGTAAGTCAGCCAAAATTTACAGAAGCAAAACTTTATCCCATTCGCGAGAGCCCAGAAAACTGTTACCGGCCGTCAAACACTATGTTTCTCTAGACAATGATAGTCCACACAAAACAAAGCGCTTCATACGTTCGCTAAGCAGTAACCCGGCAAGATCTGCTACGATTGAAACATACAATCCTTGCAAATTTGAATATTCCCCAAAAGTTGTAGAAGTCAAGAGAAAACTGCCCGAAATACCCAAACATACGATTGATATCCCTTACCCTGCTGAAATAAAGTTAGGTATTGAAAACAAGACCATCTCGATATCTGAAGTAGATCTTATCCCGAAAAATTTTGAAGAGTCCCAGTGTCATGGATATGACAGCGACAAAAGTATAGCCGAAACAACGATACATATTAGTTTTGATAAATGCGAACGATTTAAAAATTCTATAAAGGGATTGACGAGTTATGAAGCAAAATCTATCGAAATGCCTCTTCCTAAAGACTCACCGCCGCCGGCTGAGAAACCGGAAGAAGGTAGCATCCCAATTACCAAAGAAATACACAAAATACTTATCACACCAAAGAGTAGTATCAGAAGACGCCACTCAGAATCAGTATTCATAAAATGTTCTCAAATGCCAGTAAAGTCAGATGTGGCAGAGTATGATCACATTTTCAAGCGAATGTCCCTGACACCTAAAATATTACCACTCTCAGAAAGTAGCGAGAAATGTAACGTAGAAAAGACCGCCGAGAAATATAGAACCATGGTTAGTATCAACGAGATCCCAAGTTTCCAGGACTACCGCTCCCCCAATTCCGAGTCTCCCCCAGCTAGAGTAGACCCATTCAAAGATCTTTTGCCCTCCATTATTAAGAAAGCTCGTTCTCGCTCACGCTCAATAGCTTCAGCGAGACATCTAGAGCGCGAGATCGCTATGAAAGCTAATTGTTGGTCTGTTGCTCTTTCTCCCCCGAACCCTGGATCGCCCCATCGTGCGCTCGCCCCTGTCGCATCACAAACACCACACGACAACGTTGCCGACACCACTGCCGTCACCACCACTGCTCCCACTGCCGCCGGCACCACGGCACAACCGACCAACGAACCACCTGCCCGGACCGAATTCCAAACACTTCAATCGATGGCCAACCAAAAACGAAACCCCCGAAACAAACACCAAACCAAAAAACCTCTGAAAACTGGCGGGAAAAAACCTCGTGGTAAAACAACGTCGCAACGCAGTAACGACTATGGTGGAAGAGAAAACGGACGAGGGAACAATCACCACCAGCCACAGCCGCTCGAGCGCCGAGAGTCAAGACGAAATCAATTCACGAGAAGCCTCAGTAACGCAGAAGTGCCTCCCGATGATAAAGCAGGTACGTACAACTATAACTTGCAAGCGAGTCTCTCCACTCGATTTTGTGTTTCTAAGATTTACTTTTTCTGACTCCTAAAAGACGGTAGCCTCAGCGATACGGCGCTCGGCGGCGGGCTCGACATCGAGCCTGCCGGTGACGACGGGCGCCTGAAGGCCGAGCCGCGCGACTACTTCGGCCCCGGCATGGGCAAGAAGAGCAACTCCACCTCACAACTCTCCGCAACAGGTGAACCTTTCCCCTTGTCGATGTAACTCCTTCCGATCACGCACGAAACAATTCCCGTCCCACACTGTCGTAAAAGTAGAACGAATTTAACATATCACTTCTCCTATTACATGATTCATTGATCGGCAGGACGAAAACGGAGGTTAGGTTTCGGTAAACGTGGCAAAAATTCGTTCACGGTCCAACGGAGCGAGGAAGTGGGCCCAGGGGAGATGAGGGATCGAGGCGTCGCCGGAGTCTCGCGCGCCTCTTCCGCCTCCAGCGAGAACGACGAGGACAGGTTCGCGGCTCGCCCTCCCGACAACATTGACACAATAGTGCGGCCGCGGGCGGTAGCCACAATCCCGGGGCCGGGGATAGTCACCGCGAGGGTCACGCTAGCTGCTCCGACCGAGCAGAGTACACACACAGCATGCCACATAAATCGGACGAGTAGATGTGCGTGCAATGTCGCTTTTCAATCAAATAGCTTTCTCTGGTAAATGTATACTGCTCTATTGCCGGCTGTTTCTTACTTCTGGATCGTTCCGAAAACGGAAAGATCTGTAGTAAATTCTCCCGGAAGAAGTCTTTGTATATTAGCCACAATATTTAAGTTTAGGATAAATGATGTGGGTAGGAGGCAGTAGGGCAGCAGCGGACGCCAGGCTAGGGTGTAGAGTTATAGCGGACGGTGGATGATGGGTGCGGGTGACTGTGTGTAGAAGGGGCCGGCAGCGGCGGCGCGCGACGCAAGCGCTCGTCGCCGGCCACGACGCAGTTCCAGCGGTCGCACGAGGTGTGCGCCAGCCTCATCTCCTTCTCTAGCTCGGAGGGATCCTCGTAAGTGCCTGCCTGGTGCCTGCCTCACACACGCGCCGCGCTCGCGACCTCTTCTCCGCTAACCTCTGTGTGCCTCGTCTTGTAACGCATGAACAAATATTGGTGTTTATTGAATTACTTCTCCTTTTCTGTATCGCACGCACGAGTCTTCTCTCGCATATGCAAACGCACTTTCTCGGTCATGTGAAACCGTTTTAACTGTCGTTATTCTCTCTGTTGGCATTCAATATTTCTCTTGTATTTCCAGTATCTTCGGTGTTTGCAGTCAGTCGGAGTTATAGCTGTTGATGGCGTCGAAAGCTTTCTTTCTTTTATGATGCACGATTGTCGGTGATCAGTGTTGCTAAAATGTTTGCAATAATGTTTCTTTCCTTAGATTTAATCGTGTCACAATTAAGAGATTTTCGGGCAATGTGTGAATCGATTCACTTAAGTTACATCTTCCGGATAAACCACCCACTATTTGCCTGAATAATTGTTTGTTTTCTTGTGCCACGGTTTAGCATTCACACTCTACTTTGTCTGTTCCGATCTCACACAACTGTCAACAGCGCACTCTCAGCATGAGATGAATGTCCATCACTCGATCACCAGCCGCCCCATACCTCGTATCGCGGTACAAAAACAGAACTACCCCGAAGGATATTACTTACTAAATAACCAATACTGCTAGAACTTCTACTTTCATAGATCTTCAAAATCTTATTTGCATATGTCTCTCAAATAGAAGTAAATTTTCTCATACTAGAATAGAGATTACAGTTATGTACTTTTGTAATTAGTCGTTAACAGTTCTACCTTTTAGTATTTTAACGGTTTTAGAATTTAACGTAGGATTGTTAATTCCTTCAAGTTGATAGTCAACAGTCAGCAAGTGTTTCTCTACTATAAGAAGCTGTTGTCAGACTAATCCAGCACGACCATACCCGAACTCTGTACCCGCATTCTCTTAGTCTACTGTCGCGGCCTTGCAAGCTTGCAACGTTACCCCGCGCGGCCCTGCAAGCTTGCAACGTTACCCCGCGCGGCCCTGCAAGCTTGCAACGTTACCCCGCGCGGCCCTGCAAGCTTGCAACGTTACCCCGCGCGGCCCTGCAAGCTTGCAACGTTACCCCGCGCGGCCCTGCAAGCTTGCAACGTTACCCCGCGCGGCCCTGCAAGCTTGCAACGTTACCCCGCGCGGCACTGCAAGCTTGCAACGTTACCCCGGGTGCCTTGTCTCGACCGACTACCGCCCCTTCTTCACTATTGTCTCAATGTTGTCATGTACTTTTAGTCTTTGTTTCATTATACTCGTACTATACTTATTAAGAACATTTATCCTTACAATTTAGAATATGTATTGGTATTAGATACTTCTTTAAAATTTCACACACACAACTTCAAACTATCTAATTAGTTTCATAACCTACACAAACCTGACAACATAAACTCTACATTGCACGCAAAAACGAGCACTAAGACAAGTAAATAAATGAATTACTCGAACAGAAATTAACTCGAAATTTTGCTTTGCTTCGATTTGCTATTCAAAATTCTTGTTTGTTGCTCGACGGCTGCATGCATTGTGTACTCCGCATTATACTGTCATGGACGACAACTTACAAATAGTCCGTATACCGGGTATTTGGAGTATAAAGCGACAAAACATTTTGCGAAGTAAGGAAAAACAACTTTCACTATCAAACCGATTTGATCAGAGCAACTTTATTTTTCACTTCTCTATACAAATCTGATAACCGCTCGGCCCAAAATGTATTGAGATGTCAAAAAAAAGTTGCTCTGATCAAATTACAGTAAAAGTTGTTCAGAATGATGTCCTCTACTCCCCAAAAAATGTTGTCGCTCCATACTCCAAACACCCTGTATTGTATAAAATGGTAAGTGTGTGATGTTATGAGAATGAGTTACAAAAGGACTTGGACAAAAGGCCATAATAAAAAACCCAACTCAAATACTAAATTGTACGAATCATTTCATTTCAGTTCTAAGTATTTCAAAAATCTCTGTACCTAGCAAGTCGTGTGCCCGTCAAACAGTAGTTACAAACATAATTTTATGTCTATTAACAATACCTACCCCAACTATTCATCATAAATCCATAAACTACTGGAGGATATACAGTTTAAGCTCATACCAAGTTTACTCGTGAGTGAAAAGTCAACCAGAGTGAATATGATGTATCTTTATTTTTCTTCTTCCAACAATCATAAACATCAACTTCTTTCATAAATCATAAGCACTCTGAACCTTTGAAATACGAGTACGTTGTTGCAGTCGACATGCCATATAATACCCTCATTTTCTTGAACCGTCTGAACAACGACATGCTATAGTTGCAACAAACGGAATTTGAACCTAGCTAATCGCTATCTACACGTAACATTTCGAAATCATGTAATGTATTCAAAGTTTTGTCACGTTCACACTGCCCAAGAAAACAGAATCTCAAATAAAAGGCTGCTAAAATGTCTAACTGATGCTGTCACTGTCAGTTCCAAAGCGAGAGACAGAGACAGCATGATTTTGAGTGCAAGACCCGTAATAATAAACTGCGCTCTGAGAGCTATCAAGCTCGAGATTTCATGAGGCGAAATCGTCATGCATGTCATTGCGACATAGTTAAAACAACTCTCAAAGCTGGACTGGGGGTCGCGTACAGGAATGGCATGGAGATGAATATAGCGAGGAGCAAAAAGCCAGCTCACGAGTGACGGCCCTGAGAACAGTATATTATGACGGGCTACCGAGTGGCCGGCCGCGCCGTGCCTAACAGATGTTATTGAGATGGCTGTATTGCGCAGGTGGTCGCCGGGCATGCGCGGCTCCGGCTCCTCGGACGGCGGCGGGCTGTCCGACTTCATCGACGGACTCGGGCCGGGCCAGCTCGTGGGCCGAGCGCTGCTGGGAGCCCCCACACTGGGTGATGTCCAGCTCTCTATGTGCTACCAGAAGGGGTTCTTGGAGGTACGTACGACAGATAAATGGCCATCGCGGTTAGAATAGAATATATTGTTACCAAACCAATGTTAGTATGGTTTGTCTGTGGGTCGGGAGTCGCACTGGTTGATTGCAGATTGCATAGATACAATAGTTGTGTTTACTCAAAAACCCAACAATAAGGGGTGGCTGGAAGTGCTAGGAGCTCCACAACCAGGTTCGTAAAAAAATCGTAGTTTGTAAGAGACCTAAACCCTAAAACCCCAAACCTCAGGAGGAAAAAACTCACATAGTACCACTTGTATCATCAATGGTACTGGCAAATCGAAACTCCTAAGCATCAACTTTCCATTGAATATGAACCTGACCCATCACTTGCTACCAAGGTGGAGGTGATCCGAGCCCGAGGCCTGCAAGCGAGGCAAGGCAGCCGCGCCCTGCCGGCGCCATACGTCAAAGTATACCTCGTCAACGGCAAGCGATGCGTCGCCAAGGCGAAGACCACCAGCGCCAGAAGGACCCTAGACCCGCTATACCAGCAGACCTTGACGTTTAGAGACAACTTCAAGGGATGCGTTTTACAAGTGAGTTTTTAACCGACTTCCCAAAGGAGGAGGTTTACACTTTTTTATGTATGTGCCCTGATTGCGCCTAGACGGATGGACCGATTTG